>NJPR01000017.1:0-414836 GCA_002946385.1 Rutstroemia sp. NJR-2017a WRK4 | reverse complement strand
TAGTTTTCCTATAGTATATGGAGCTTCGTGCTCAACAACAATTACTACTTGTTTACCTACCTTTGCAATTACGATCGATTCCCTGTGTGACTGTTATCAACAATAAACCCTACGATAATACTACCTGTCGTCGCGACCGATAGTATTCGAGATCCTGACCACTTCCACGTGACTCAGAAGACAAGCATTCGTAACATATTTTTTAAAAGTATTAATAATAATAAATAGTTTCTTATTATAAATCTTATAATTTAGTTTAGTTAGTTAAAGCTTTTTTAAATAATATATTACTAATTATAGTTTCTTATCCTTATCTAGTTAGTTTAGAACTATATCTAATATATAATTTAATATATCTATCTTAATAATAATTAGTTATTCGAGATCAAAGATAATAAGAATTAGTATTTATATAAAAACTTATTTGAGGATTTCAAATACTTATTATATTATACTATTTTATTTATACTTAATATCCTTCTTAATTAGTTTTATAAAAAATATTATAATTTTCGAATAATCTTTGATAAATTATTTATAAAAGTTTATAAATTCTAAAAAGAATTATATTTCTTTAATAATAATAAGTTGTTTCTACTTTAGAACTTTCTTTACTTTATTTAGATTTATTTTAAATTTTATTATATTGATAATATATTCTAAAAACTTGGTTTTGATAATATAGAATTTATATTTCGAAGACTTTAGTAAGATATCTATATCTATTAAAATCTGAAGTATTTCTTATATAATCTTGATATATTCTTTAAAGGTTTTAATAAAGATTAAGATATTATCTAAATATATTATATAATAATTATCAAAATACTTTCTTAATAAGTTATTAACTAATTATATATATATTACTAGTATATTAATAAGCCCGAAAAGTATAATTTGGTATTTATAATATCTATATTATATATAAAATACTATTTTCCATTTATCTTCTTTCTTAATTCGGATTAAGTTGAATTCTATATATTGATCTAACTTTATAAAATATTTAGTCTTTCCAATTCGATTTTATAATTTACTAACTAATAATAACGAATATCGATTCTTGATAATAATAATATTAAGTTTATAATAATTAATAACTAGTCTATCTTTCTTATCTCCTTTTTTTGATATAAAGAAGATAAATATTCTTATAAATAAAGTAGATTTCCTAATAAATCTCTTTACTAAATTTTTATTAAGATATTTATAAAGTAGTTTAAACTTCTTCTCTAATAATAGTAAAATTAGTAAGAATAATAGTTCCTTTTCTTCTTCTAATTTTATTTTATAATCCCAAGATTGATATTTTGGTAAAATACTTTCTATTAGTCTTTCTTTGAAGATTTCGATATATTTTATATATTATATTAGTATATTCTTTAATAAAGAATTCTAGATTAGGATATCTAATCTTGATAAGTTTATTATCTTCAACTTTTAACTAGATATCGATTTTGTAAGATTTTATATAAATTTCTTCTTATATTTATATTTATTATACTATATAGTTATTATAATCTAATTGATATATAGATTATAATTCTTTAACTATAGTATTTCCAGAATTATTTAATATCTTCTTAATAAGATTAAATTTATTTTTATTTATTTAGAATACTAATTTAACTATATCTCAAATTCTTATATTTTATACTGAATTAATCTATCCTTTTTAACTAATTATTTATTAACAAGATAAAGTTTATATAGAATTAGTTTCTTAAAAATTTATAATTTTGCTAATATTATAGTTTCTAATATTATAAAATTTTCTATTATTCCCAAATCTATTATAGTTTAGAATAAATACTTATTTATATATATCTTATAAAAGATCTATTCTATCTTTTAGATAGTTTTCAACTTATTAACTAGTTTTTTTATAAGTTATTCTTAATTAACTCGCTTCTGGTTTCTATTAATAATCTTAGATTTACTATTTTTTATAAAACCAAAAAATCTTTTTTGAATATCGATTATATTTTCCCAAACTGTATTTAAATATATTCTAGTTCTTATTTATAAGATTTTTCTTATAAGAATATCGATATATTCTATTAATATTTTATATCTGAATATCTGAATTACTATTTATTATAATAAGTTTAAATCTTATAACAAAGTTATCTTCTAATTCTTATAATTATACTAATAAATAACTTTCTAAATTTCCTTATTATTTAATAGTTTTAGCTAATAGAACTCTTTAAAACTTTATTAGATTCGAATTTCTTATTATATTCTAGTAAAACCAATCTCGAGTTCCAATTTATAATAATAATCTATAATTAGTTATCTTTAGATATTTCGAATATTATTTTATAGTCTATTATTATTTGATAAGTCTACAAATTCCTTTTGTTTCCAAAATCTAATTTTATAATTACTGATTTTTTCTAGAAATCAAATCTTGCTTTATTATAATAAATTATCTTAATTAATTATTTTCTTATTTAGTTTCTTTAGATATTATCTTGCTTTATTCTTATCTTTCTTATATATTAGATAGAAGTCTTTATAGTAGATAGTCTATAATAATATTATATAATTTATTCTCTAAGAAATCTCTTAACTATTTATTATATTTAATTAATATCTAGATATTATCTAGTTCTTATCTTTTCCTATTATAATTTTAAACTATTTTCCCTTCTTCCAGATATTTTTCTTAGATTTCACCTTTTAAGATTTCTTTTAATAATTTCTAACTTGATATTCTAGAAATTTATATTCGAAATAAAGTTTCTTTTTATATTTATAAGTTTTTTCTTTTTGGGAAAGATTGTTTTTTGAATTTATAATATCTAATTCTATAAGGTTATTATAAATCTCTTCTTTAATATACTATCTTTTAAAATAATATAGTCATTTCTTATTTGGTTGATAATATTGGTTTTTGATAATAAATTATATTTCTTATTGAAATTTATATATTCAATTATTTATATAAATAGTTTCTTCAATTAGATTATTTATATTATTAATCAGGTTTCTTCTAGATAATTCAAACTTGATAAAGTTCTTCAGTTTTAATATATAATAACTAAGTAATATAATATTTCCCTAATTAGTTTGATTACTATACTTATAAAATTCTATAATATAATTAATTACTAATTCTATTTATCGAAGATTAAAAAGTTATTATTTTATAATTTTTATAATATTGATATTTCTGAATATTTATTTTATTTTATAATAGAATCTATCGAAACTTCTAAATATATCGATAATAGTTATTATTATCTTATTAGTATCTAGATTATATTCGAGATAATTAATTAGAAAAAATTCAATTTATTTAACTACTTTATTTCTAAAATAGAAAGTAGTTTAAAGACTTTTTATATCTTTAATAGTGAATTTGATAATATTGAATCTAAAGTATATTCTTAATTAGAGAAAGAAAGTTTCCAATTCTCTTTTATTATCATTATATTTATCTAATAATATAATTTTAAACATTTTCTAGAGTATTAACTCTCTAAGTTTATTATTATTACTATTACTATTTATAGTATCTATATCTATATTAGTATCGCTATTAGAGTTTAGTAAAGATATAGTTATAATTAGAGTTATAATAGATATCTAGACTGGAAGTTGGTTCGCAAACTTAATAATTATAATATTATTTATAACTATTTCGATTCGGTATATAAAGTAATAAAGATATTCAAAGTATTATAAATACTTATCTTCTGAATTATATAGAAGTGGTTAAAATCTCGAATACTATTGATTATAATAACTAGTAATATTATTATAAGTTTATTATTAATAATAGTTATATAGAGAATCGAATAATTATAATAATAAGTAAATAAATAATAAATTGAATTGAGTATAAAGTTCTATATATTAAAGAAAACTATCTAGTTATATAAATCTTTATTTTCTATTATCTTATTAATCTTAATAATTCTAATATATTAGAAATATTAGAATAATTAGATTTCTATTTAAAGTTTTATTAAAGATATTTATAATTCTCTAGATATTATTATTATAAATACTTATCTTCTAAATTATATAGAAGTAGTTAGAATCTTGAGTATTATAGATCGTGGTAATTAGTAATATTATTATAAAGTTTATTATTGATAATAGTTATATAGAAAATCGATTGTAATTATAATAGTAGGTAAATAAGTAGTAATTATTATTAAATACAAAGCTTTATATACTAAGGAAAACTATTTAATTATATAAATCTTTACTCTTTACTATTCTAATTATCCTAGTTATTCTAACTAGCTAGATTAACTAGGATGATTGGGATAGTTATATTATATATTCTAATAACTAAGGATTCTACTAAAGATATTATTCTTTCTTTAAATACCTTTCTAATAATAGATATTATTTCTTTATAGTACTTTCTATTCTGGAGATATTTATATTATAAAGTACTTTCTATCTATATATATTTATACTATTATAGATATATATATTATATTATCTAGATATAGTAAATTAATCTTTCTAAATATAGATAATTACTTTCTGAATTTAAAATCCTTAATTTATATATAACTATAGATATAATACTATCTCTTTTCTATTTTAGTATTATCCCGATATTTACTATATTAATATAGAGTATCTATTTAGACTTTAGATAAATTTCCTAGATTTTCTTCTTTTATTATATTCTATATTTATATATCTAGATTTACTAATAGTTATCAAAATTAGTATATTTATAATAAGGAAAAAGGAATTATTATACTATCTTCTTATAGTTATTATTCCGAAAAGAAGTATAAATATTATATTCTCCTTAATAGTATTTATTATAGAAAGTATAGAAAGAATAATATTAAAAAGTTCTATAATATCTTTAGTATAATAACCACTATCTAAATTCGTATAGATTCTAAAGAAAAGTATTTTCAAAAAGAAAATAAAAAGTTTTATCTAAAAAAGAAGAAGGTTATAATTAAGATTCTCTATCTTTATATTTAAATAAAGAAAACTTAGTTATAGTTTAATAAGATATATGAAAATACTAGAAAGATATTATAATATAATCTGAAAATAATCAAGAAGTTAGAGATATTTGAGAAGAAGAAGAGATTAGAAAGAGAATAAACTAAATAAGCTAAATAAACTTCTTAGATAGCTAGTTCTTTCAAAATCGACTTTTCGATTTTCGAACTCTCTCTAATAAATAATTCTGAACTGGTTACTTAGATAGAAACTAAGGATTCCTTTAGTAGAATTTCTCTAAATCTTATAAATAGTTCAGATTCCTAATTGATTTTTATATATTTTTTGAATATAGATATCCTTTTTATTTGATCAAATAATAAAACTATTCTCTAATATATTTCTAATCTAATATTTCTTCAACTTTATATTCGGTATTTAGATTAATTAGTTCAATTTCGATATAAAATATATTTGATAATTCTAATAATATTAATTCTAAAAGCGAAATATAAAATATAGGATATATATTCATTATTTTTAATAGTTCGAAATAGTAGTTAACTAGTTTAACTATTTTAATAATTTTGAAGAATTCTAATTTCTTATAATCTAATTTGTTATTTAGTTTTTTAGTATTGATATTTCGTTTAAAAAAGTAAACTTTATTCTCTTTCTTAAATATTAGTTCTATATTATACTTTATATTATAGTAATATACTATTCATTATATAATAAATTTGATATTAAGTAATAATTATTTATATAGATTTCTAAAATCCTTTATTCTTATTATTCCTATATCTGATTTTGCTATATTTAGTAATTATATATTATATATTTTAGATTCGAAGTCAAAATTAGTATATACTAATATTATATTTATAATAATTACTTCTATAATATTATAAACGAACTATATAAGTAGTAATAACTTTATCTAATTATCTTATTTATAATTAATATAATATCTTAAATATTATTCTATAATCTAGTTCAATTATTCTATCTAACTATCTATCTATAAATAAAATATTATAGAGAGCTTTTTCTTAATTCCTAATAAGATTATAAATATCTATTAGAATTTCGAGATAAAAAACTTATCTCGATCCGAGATAATTTCGATAGATATTCTATATATACTAACTATTATTCTTAGAAATATATAGGCTAGATTCTTAATTATATTACTTTCCTTATATAGGATTATATATTCAAACTTGGTTAATTAGTTTATAATAATTAAGATGAAGTTATATATTATTCTTATTATTAAATCTTTTAAGAATAGTAATTTAACTATAAAGTCTTATATAATAGACTTTTATAACTAAGTAAATATATTCGAAGTTTTGAACTATTTATATAAAGTATATTATAAGGTTTTATTCTATATATAGATATTATAGTTTCCGATAGTTTTTTTAACTATCTTCTTTATTTATGAAAAATACAAGTTTACTTTAATCTTTATAAATATCTTTATAATTCTTTAATATTTATAAACTAGAAGTTTATATTATTCTTAAGTAAATTGTTTTACTAAAGTCGAAGAGATATATATCTTCTTATAAAAGTATATAATTTTGTTCTTAATTATAAATCCTTCGCCTAATTGTTCTAATACTTATTTTATAATAAAGTTATTTTTATAATACTCTTATATTTATTTTTCTAAATAGTTATTATAAAGTAATATTATTATAATTAACTAGATTAAATTGAATATTAATAAATTTCCTTTCTATCTAAATATAGTATATAATTTATATATCTTATTTTTAAGATATTCTGGTTTCCTATTAAGTATATCAACTTTAGTATTTTTATTCTCTTTGATATATAATATTTTGAAGTAGTATATAACTAATATTTCTATTTATTATATCTATTATCTATTTAGAACTTTGGTTATTATAAAGTATATTAAATTCTTATAATCTAAATAAATCTGAATTATATATTTAGATTCTTTAAGGTAAACTCTCTATTCTCTGAAAATATTGATAATAATAAATAGCTTTTTATTATAAATCTTATAATTCAACTTGGTTAGTTATAGCTTTTTTAAATAGTATATTACTAATTATAGTTTCTTATCTTTATTTAGTTAATTTAAAACTATATCTAATATATAATTTAATATATCTATTTTAATAATAATTAGTTATTCGGAATCGAAGATAATAAAAACTAGTATCTATATAAAGATTTATTTAAAGATTTCAAATATCTATTATATTATACTATTCTATTTATATTTAATATCCTTCTTAATTAGCTTTATAAAAGATATTATAATTCTTAAATAATTTTTGATAAATTATTTATAGAAGTTCGCAAATTCTAAGAATAATTATATTTTTTTTATAATAATAAATTACTTCTATTTTAGAACTTCTTTTACTTTATTTAGACTTATCTTAAATTCTATTATATTGATAATATATTTTAGAAACTCGATTTCGATAATATAGAATTCGTATTTTGAAGATTTTAGTAGGATATTTATATCTATTAAAATCTGAATTATTTCCTATATAATCTTAATATATTCTTCAAGAGTTTTAATAAAGATCAAGATATTATCTAGATATATTATATAGTAGTTATTAAGATATTTCTTTAATAAGTTATTAACTAGATATATATATATTACTAGTATATTAATAAGTTCAAAAAGTATAATTTGGTATTTATAATATCTATATTATATATAAAATACTATTTTCTATTTATCTTCTTTCTTAATTCGAATTAGATTGAATTCTATATATTGATCCAACTTTATAAAATATTTAATCTTCCTGATTCGATCTTATAATTTACTAGCTAATAATAATGAATATCGATTCTTGATAATAATAATATTGAATTTATAATAGTTAATAACTAGTCTACTTTTCTCATCTCTCTTCTTTAATATAAAGAAGATAGATATTCCTATAAATAAAGTAGATTCTCTAATAAATCTCTTTACTAAATTTTTATTAAGATATTTATAAAGTAATTTGAACTTCTCTTTAAATAGTAATATAATTAATAAAAATAATAATTTCTTTCCTTCTTCCAATTTTATTTTATAATCTTAAAATTGATATTTTGATAAGATATTTTCTTAAGATCTTTCCTTGAAGATCTTGATATATTTTATATATTATATTAATATATCTTTTAATAAGGGATTCTAAACTAGAGTATCCAATCTCGATAAACTTATTATCTTTAATTCTTAACTAGATATTAGTTTTATAAGATTCTATATAAACTTCTTTTTATATTTATATTTATTATACTATACTATCTTTATAATCTAATCGATATATAGATTATAGTTTTCTAATTATAATATTCTCAGAATTATCTAGTATTTTCCTAATAAGACTAAATCTATTCTTATCTATTCAGAATACTAACTTAATTATATCTTAAATTCTTATATTTCATATTAAACCAATTTATCCTCTTTAGCTAATTACCTATTAATAAAGTGAAATCTATATAGAACTAGTTTCTTAAAAGTTCGTAATTTCACTAATATTATAGTTTCCAATATTATAAAATTTTCTGTTATTCCTAAATCTATTATAGTTCAGAATATCTACCTATTTATATATACTTTATAAAGAATCTATTCTAATCTTAAAATAGTTTTCAGTTTTCTAACTAGTACTCTATATAACTCGGCGAGTTATTCCTAATTAATATAGAATATTTTATAATATAACTCTATAATAAGTATATTCTATTATAATCTAACTTCTTTTTTAATCAATTTGATATAATAGATTTAGTCTTTTATTAGAAACTATTTTACTAGTTATTTTATATAAATATTTTCTTCCTTTTCGATTTGTTTCTATAATTATATTATCTATAAATATCGGAATATTACCCAGAATTGTTCAATTTATAGTTCGCTTTCCTCGAAGTTATCTCTTGAGAATTCTCAATAAGTTTTATCTATTTCAAACTATTTCTATTCAAAATACTTATTATTTTTATATATAAGTTTATAGATTTTGTTTATTCTAGATTCGAAAGTTTCTATATAGTTATAATATTAACTTTAGTAGTTCGAATAAATCCAGATTTTAACTCTCTAGATATTATATTCTTTAATAATCTATTCTTTATTTATATTTAGTAATTCGAATACTATATCCTTTTATAATATCTATAATCTTTTTGAGAAATAGTTATTTATAAATTTCTCTTTATAATACTTCTTATATATATTATCATAATATATAAATTATCAGATATATTTATAATCCGTTTTTTCCTTGATAACTAGTTTTTTATAGATAGTAAAGTCTTGATTCATTATATTTATTTAATAGAATCTCTTTTTCTATTTTTTATTTCTAAGTTTCTTAAAATATTATCTTATACTATTCTTTTCTAATTTATAAATTATATATTAGTTATTATAATATACTATCTATAATAATATTATATATTTAATAAGAACTTGTTAGCTATTTATTATACTAATTTAATATCTCATTATATTTTTAAATTATTTCTTTCCTTTCTAGTTTTCTTTCTTAAGTTTATCTATTTAGAACTCTTTATAATAATCTTTAATTTAATATCTTGAAAACTTATATTCGAAGTAAAGTTTCTTTTTATATTTATAATTCTTCTTTTCTTAGAAAAGATTGTTTTTAGAATTTATAATATCTAATTCTATAAAGTTATTATAAATACTTTATTATTTTCTAAATTAGTTTGGTTTATAATATTCCTTATTTCTCTGGAATTATTTAGACTACTTATCCTACTAATATTTATATAATATATTATCAACTCGGATTAATTCTTCAATAAAAGAGTTTAAATTATTATACTTAATCAACTTTTCTAATTCGAACTTGATATTTAATTTAAATCCTCTATAATAATAACTTATAATTGTTTTATTTCCTTATTCTATAATATCTATATATTATCTAAACTTGATAATATATTTGATAACTGATTTAATTTATATCAATTTATAAAGTTTTTCTTTTATAATTCTTCTCTTATTAATAATACCGAATATCTAATAGATCTCTATCTTGAATCCTTCGAAGAAATCGAAGATGATTTTAGTAAGTTATATATAATTTATTAGATAGTCTTTATTATCGAAGAAATCTCGAAGATATAGTTGAATCTATTTAGCTACTTCCTTTCTAAAATATAATATAGTCTAGCTACTTACTATAGTTAGTTGATTGAATTTATTCTAATTAAAGATAATATATATTTCAATCTAAAGTAGAAATATCTCGAATTTATAACGATCGCCTTTATATTTATCTGATAAAGCTATTTTAAAGATTTCTAAAATAGTAATTTTATATAGTTTATTTATATTAATATTGTCTTTACTATCTTGTTTATCTTCTAAGATAATAATTATTACTTAAGTACTAGACTAGTTATTAAATAGTAATCTGGATATAATAGAGATATCGATTCGGTATATAAAGTAATAAAGATATTCAAAATATTATAAATACTTATCTTCTGAATTATATAAAAGTAATTAGGATTTCGAATATTATAGATTGCGGCAACTAATAATATTATTATAGAGTTTATTATTAATAATAATTATATAAGGAATCGATTATAATTATAATAATAGATAAATAAATAGTAATTATTATTAAGTATAAAACTTTATATACTAAGGAAAACTATCTAGTTATATAAATCTTCGCTCTTTACTATTCTAGTTATCCTAATTATCCTAGTTAGCTAGGCTAATTAAGATAGTTAGAATAACTATATTATATATTCTGATAATTAAAGATTCTATTAAAAGTACTATTCTTTCCTTAGATACTCTTCTAATAATAGATACTGTTTCTCTAGAATACTTTCTACTTTAGAAATATCTATATTATAAAATACTCTCTATCTATATATATCTATACTATTATAAATATATATACTATATTATCTAGATATAATAGATTAGCCTCCCCGAATATAGATAGCTATCTTCTAAATCTAAAATCCTTAATCTATATATAATTATAGATATAATAACTATTTCTTTAATAAATATCTTTTATATTGAGGTTCTATACTTATTAAAAATATATTGATAATTATAAATATCTTTCTTATCTTTATATTAGAGATAAAGATATCTAGATTTTACTTTATTATATAATCTTTATATAATAATTTTACTCTACTAAATAATAATAGTTATTTTTTGAATCTAAAATCTTTAAACATTTATATATTCTGAAGTTATAATATTTATATATTAAAGAAAACTATTTAATTATATAAATCTTTATTTTCTACTATTTTATAAATTCTAATAATTTTAATATATTAAAAATATTAAAATTACTAGATCTTTATTTAAGATTATATTAAGAATATTTATAATTCTCTAAATATTATCTTTTTAATAAATACTTTTTATATTAGAATATTATATTTATTAAAAATATATTGATAATTATTAATATCTTTCCTATTTCTATATTAAAAATAAGAATATCTAAACTTTACTTTATTATATAATCTTTATATAATAGTTTATATCTATTAAATATAAATAGTTATCTTTTAAATCTAAAATTTTTAAACTTCTATTTATTTAAAAGTTATAATAAATATTTATTTAGATTTATAATTATTTTGATTTATATATATTAATTTAAATATATATTAAAAATCAATATATATTATAATTAATATAATTAATATATATTTGAAAATATTATATATAGAATATAAATATTTTATATTAATAAATTTATATTTATATTATTTTATAATATATAAATAAAAAAATTATTTTAGATTAATTAAAATATTAAGATTTATTTTAGTTAATTAATAAAAAAATTCAATTTATTTTAAATATATAAATTTTTATAAATAAAATAAGAATATTATTAATAATAAATTATTGATAATAATTATTTTGAAATAAAATATATTATAAAGTTTTATTCTTTTCTAATATATTTTTAATATTAGTTTAAATTAATTAATAAAGAATTATAATTAGATTATTTAATAATTAGAAGATTAATAAAGTTTGAATATAAAGTTATAATTAAAGATAAATTAATTATTATTAATCCCCTTCTCAACTTTTCTATTATAAATATTTATCTTCTAAATTATATAAAAGTAGTTAAGATTTTGAATATTACTAGTTATAATAACTAGTAGTATTATTATAAGTTTATTATTGAAAATAGTTATATAGAGAATCGAATAATTATAATAGTAGATAAATAAATAGTAATTATAGTTAAATATAAAGTTTTATATATTAAGGAAACTATCTAATTATATAGATCTTTATACTTTATTATTCTATCAATCTTATTATCTTCTATCTAAATAGAATAAGTAGGAATAAATAAGAAGTTATATAATTTCTATTTAAAGTTTTATTAAAAGTACTTTTATTCTTTCTAGTATCTTTATCTTTATTAGTATTTCTTTTATTAGAATACTATTTATACCGAAGATATATTAGTAATTATAAATATCTTTCCTATCTCTATATTAAGGATAAAGATATTTTGACTTTCCTTTATTATATAATCTTTATATAAAGATTTATATCTAGAGTTTTACTAAATATCCGATATTTTTTACTATCTATCCGACGCTCTATATTATATACCGAATATCGAAGATATATAATATTACTATATAATACTTATACAATTTTCGTGAATAATAATGAACAAGTATATTATAATTATTAAAATGAAAATAGATTAATATTTGAGAATATACTTTTTTTTGGTACTTTATAATAGATACTTTTGAGATTCAAATTGGCCTAGTTATTCTATACTAGATATTCGATATTCTTAAAACTCTTGAAATCTATATTAATTAATATAGCTTTATCTATAACTAGAGTAAGATATATAGAAATTCAGATTTACGAACGAAGTTTATTAAATATTATAATTAGATTAAATACTCTTATAATAAGTCGAAGGTATATAGAGATATAAAAGACCCCGATCTATATAAATCGAAGAGAAGAAAAGATATAAGAACGAAGAAAACTAATTATTCTTATTTTCTATAAATATACTATATAATCGAAAGCTAAGATAAAGAAAAGAAGGATTTCTCAATATCTAAATAGAGCTTAACTAAAGAGATTCAATATTATAACTATAATATATATATATTTCCTTTAGTAGATATTTCTATATAGTAGAGAACTATTATTTCTATATAATAAACTCTGATTAAGAGTATACTATAAAGTAGTATAATTATAAGAACTATTCTTAATATATTTATATATTAATATCTTAATATCTCTCTTATATCGAGAAATATCTATAATATAGTTATATATTTATAGAAGGAGAAGCTAGAAAGCAAAACTCCTATATAATAGTTTCTAGATCTACTTAAAGAAAGAAAATTCAATCTTTATTTCTAATCGAATCCTTATATAAATCAACTTTAATCACTTTTCTTCTTCTATTCTAAATCGGTTATTTTATAGAAAGAGAATCTATATATTCTTCTTCTCGATTCGATATATAAAACAAATCATTATAATATATCTCTCTTCAATATTTATATTTTGACTAGGAACAACTTAATAATATAGATTAGACTAGCTTTTATATTAGGTAAAAAGAAGGAGGATTATATATAAGTATTATAATAGTTTCGAGAAGTGATAGTTAAAGAAGGTATTCTAGAGTTAGAAATAATAGTAATAAATCGAGAGTTTACTTTAATAATTATAATCGATACTATTTTCCTATTAATATACTATATTCTATACTACTAATATATTAATATAAATATAATTACTAAAACAAAAGGATTCTTTCCACTATCTATCAAATATAGAGATTCTACTATATAGTATATCTCCTTTCAAAGTTTCTTATATAAT
Source organism: Rutstroemia sp. NJR-2017a WRK4 (assembly GCA_002946385.1). Lineage (NCBI taxonomy): Eukaryota > Fungi > Ascomycota > Leotiomycetes > Helotiales > Rutstroemiaceae > Rutstroemia > Rutstroemia sp. NJR-2017a WRK4. The sequence continues at coordinate 400,981 of NJPR01000017.1, read as the reverse complement.
TAGAACAAACTCTTATATTTTATAACTGAATAGTAATATAAAGAAAGGCTAGCCAAATTCAAAACCGATTATCCAGTTCGAATAGTTGAATATATTAATAAAATATAATTATACTGAAAAGAGAAATTAGTTATATTCTGGTTAAACAAAGTATAATATTTTGGCTATTTCATTATATCTCTGATTGAAGGATATTATATTAGACTTAAGTAGATATTATAGAAGAATATACTAAGTTTAGATATCTCTTTTGAATAGCTTCTTGATTACTAGAATATATAGTATAGTAGGATCTTAGATATTATAGCTTAATAACTCAATACTTCCTAATATTAATATAATACTACTCTCTTTCAAACTCTTATACCTCATATTTACAGTTTTATATTAAAGTATATATATATATAAAAGTTGTTTTTACCTTCAAATAGATTACCAACCTCTAGTTATATTGGAGTATTCTCTTATTCTATAAATCTTCTATATTAATATATAATTTACTTTAAAAAGCGAAACTTATAATTATTAGTTTCTTCAGATTTCTATCTATAATAGTATATTCGAAAGCTTTTTCTTCTACCAATTAGACAATATCGAATTGAACTATATTCTACAATCTTTGAACCTGAGAATATATAAATAAGAGAATAATCTTAAGAAACTCTTAATAGAGTAAAGTAACTTATATCTAATATAAGAAGAGATCTATCTATTTTCGAGAGAATACTTTCTTCAAATATACTTCTTGATCTTGATTAGTTTATATAAGATCAAGAGTAATAATATCTTCTCTCAAATATTATAATCCTATCTAGTATTTCGAATCTCCCTTCTACAAATCCTTTTTAATAGTAATCTTTATATATCGAATCTGATCTTATAACTATATAACTAGATATAGAAAGAATTAGTCTATATAGTAATATATATAAAACTGGTATAGAAAGAGAATAGGTATATTTAAGAACTTTTATAGATATAGTAGAAGGTTCTAAACTAGAAAACAATCTTGAAATATTCTTAGATATAAAAGCTTTAGAACTAGTAGAGATCTCTATACTATATAATAAGGATACTACTATTACGGAGCTAGAAGAGTTCGATAATACTAAGGTAGATATATTGATTAAAAAGTAGATCTTCAATAATATAGAGATATATAGTTAAGATACTGATAGAGAAATAGAGGTATAATAAGAACTCTAAACTGCTTCTTAAAATTAATTACGATTTTGTACTTCATTTTGGAATCGTGGTCAACTATCTTGAATAAACTTAATTTTTTGAAAAATTATTAATCGTGATATTTATTATATATCAAAATTGTATAAGTATCATATAGTAACATTATATACCTCCGATGTACAGCGCAAATTTGTAGGGCGTCGGATGGATAGTAAAAAGCATCGGATGTTTATATTACGAATGCTTGTCTTCTGAGTCACGTGGAAGTGGTCAGGATCTCGAGTACTGCAGGTCGCGGTGACTAGTAGTACTATTGTAGGGTTTATTGTTGATAACAGTCATACAGGGAATCGATCGTAATTACAATAGTAGGTAACAAGTAGTAATTGAAGTTGAGTACGAAGCTCCATATACTAAGGAAAACTATCTAGTTATATAGATCTTCGTTCTCTGCTGTTCCAGTTATCCCAGTTGTCCCAGCTGGCTGGGCCAACTGGGACGGCTGGGACGGCCGCATCACATATCCCGATGACTAAGGGTTCTACTAAAGGTACTGTTCTTTCCTCAGGTACCCTTCTAGTGATAGGTACTGTTTCTCCAGAGTACCTTCTACTCTGGAGGTGCCTACACCATAAGGTACCCTCCGCCTGCGTATACCTATACCATCGTGGGTACACATACTATATTATCTGGGTACGGCGGATTAGCCCCCTGAATATAGGTGGCTACCTTCTGAGCCTAAGGCCCTTAGTCTACATATGACCGTGGATATAACACTATCCCCCTTCTATCCTAGCGTCGTCCCGATGCTTACTATATTAACGCGGGGTGCCCACTTGGGCCTTGGATAAATTTCCTGGACTTTCTTCTTTCATTATGTCCTGTATCCGTACGTCTAGGTCTACCAATAGTCGTCAAAATCAGTATGCTCGTAGTAAGGAAAAAGGAATCGTTATGCCATCTTCTTGTAGTCGTTGTTCCGAAAAGAAGTACGAGTGTCGCGTTCTCCCTGGTAGTACTCATTATGGAGAATACGGAAAGAGTGGTGTTGAGAAGTTCTGCGATATTTTTGGCGTAACGGCCGCTGCTTGGGCTCGTGTGGATTCTGAAGAAAGGCGTCTTCAGAAGGAAAATGAAAAGTTTCGTCTGGAAGAGGAGGAGGCTATAGTTAAGATTCTCCGTCTTCGTATTCAAGCAAGGAAAACTCAGTCGCAGCTTGACAAGGTGCGTGAAAATGCTGGAAAGATGTTGCAGTACGATCTGAAAACGATCGAGGAGTTGGAGGCGTTTGAGGAGAAGGAGAGATTGGAAAGGGAACGGGCTGAGCAAGCTGAACGAGCTTCTCAGGTGGCTAGTTCTTCCGGGGTCGACCCTTCGATCTTCGAGCTCCCTCCGATGAGTGATTCTGAACTGGCTGCTTGGATGGAAGCCGTGGGTTCCGTTGATGGAATTTCTCTAAGTCTCATGGGCAGTTCAGGTTCTTGACTAGTTCCTATATGTTTTCTGAGTGTGGGTAACCTTCCCATTTGATCAGATAATGAAGGCTTCCTCTAATATATTTCTGATCTAGTATTTCTTCGACTTCATATTCGGCGTTTGGGTTAACTGGTTCAATTTCGGTATAAGGCGCATTTGGCGCTCCTGGTGGTGCTGGTTCTAGAAGCGAAATGTGAAATACAGGATATATATTCATTGTTTTTGGTAGTTCGAGACGGTAGTTAACTAGTCCGACCACTTCAACGATCCTGAAGGGTCCTAATTTCTTATAATCCAGTTTGTCGCTTGGTCTTTTAGTATTGATATTTCGTCTGAGGAGGTAAACCTTATCCCCCTTCTTAAGCATTGGTTCCATACTACGCTTTATGTTGTAGTAGTGCGCCGTTCGTTGCGCAATGAACTTGATGTCAAGTGACAATTGTTCGTACAGATTCCTAAGATCCTCTGCTCTTGTTATTCCTACATCTGATTTTGCCATATCCGGTAATTGTGTGTTGTATACTTTGGGTTCGAAGCCAAAATTAGCATATGCCGGTGTCATGTTTGTAGTGGCTGCTTCTGCAGTATTGTAAGCGAACTGTGCGAGTGGTAGTAGCTCTACCCAATTGTTTTGTCTGTAATTGACATAACATCTTAAGTACTGTTCCATAGTCTGGTTCAATCGTTCCGTCTGACCATCCGTCTGCGGGTGGAATGCTGTTGAGAGTTTTCTCTTGATTCCTAGTAAGGCTGTGAGTGTCTGTCAGAATTTCGAGGTAAAAAGCTTGTCTCGATCCGAGATAATTTCGGTAGGCACCCTGTGTACACTGGCTACTATTCTTAGAAATATATAGGCTAGATCCTCAGCTGTACTGCTTTCCTTGTATAGAATCATATATCCAAACTTGGTTAATCGATCCACAATAACCAGGATGGAGTCATACGTTACTCCCGTCATTGGATCTTTTGAGGGTGGTAGTTTAACCACAAAGTCCTATACAATGGACTTCCATAGCTGAGTAGGTGTATCCGGAGTTTTGAGCTGTCCATACAGAGCATACCGTGAGGTTTTGTTCCGTATATAGGTATCGCAGTTTCCGATAACTTCTTCAACTATCTTCCTCATTCGTGGGAAATACGAGTTCGCCTTGATCCTTGCGAATATCTTTGTGATTCCTTGATATCCGTGAGCTGGGAGCTCATGTTGTTCTTGAGTAAATTGTTTTGCCAAGGTCGAAGGGATGTATATCTTCCCATGGAAGTATATAATTTTGTCCTTGATTGTAAATCCTTCGCCTGGTCGTTCTAATACTCGTTTCGCGGTGGAATCATTCCCATAGTGCTCTTGCACTTGTTTTTCTAAGTAGTCATTACGAAGTGACGTTATCGTGGCTAACTGGGCTGAGTTGAATACCAACGAATCTCCTTCCTACCTGAATATAGTATGTGATTCGTATATCTTATTCTCAAGGTATTCTGGTTTCCTGCTAAGCGCATCGGCTCTAGCATTTTCATTCCCTTTGACATACAATATTTTGAAGTGGTACATGGCTAGTGTTTCTGCCCATCGTACCTGTCGTCTGTTTAGGACTTTGGTTGTCATGAAGTATACCAAATTCTTGTGATCTGAATAAACCTGGACCGTATGCTTAGATCCTTCGAGGTAAACTCTCCATTCTCTGAAAGCATCGACAATAGCGAGTAGCTCTTTGTCGTAAATCTCGTAATTCAGCTCGGCTGGCTGTAGCTTTCTTGAGTGGTATACTACTGGCTGTAGCTTCCTGTCCTTGCCCGGTTGGCTTAGGACTGCACCTAATGCATAGTCTGATGCATCTGTCTCAACAGTGATTAGTTATTCGGGATCGAAGGTAATAAGAACTGGTGCCCACGTGAAGGCTTGTTTGAGGGTTTCAAATGCCTGTTGCGCCGCACTGCTCTATTTGTACTCTATATCCTTCTTGGTTAGCTCTGTAAGGGGTGCTGCGGTCTTTGAGTAGTCCTTGATAAATCGCCTGTAGAAGTTCGCAAATCCTAAGAATGATTGTATTTCTTTCACGGTAGTGGGTTGCTTCCACTCCAGAACTTTTTTCACCTTGTTTGGGCTCATCTTGAGTCCTGTCGTACTGACAATATATCCTAGAAACTCGGTTTCGGTAACATGGAATTCGCATTTCGAAGGCTTCAGTAGGATACCTATATCCATTAAAATCTGAAATATTTCCTATACGATCTTGATATGTTCTTCGAGGGTTTCGGTGAAGATCAAGATATCGTCTAGGTATACTACATAGTAGTTATCGAGATACTTCCTTAACAAGTTATTAACCAGACATATACATATTACTGGTGCGTTGGTGAGCCCAAAGGGCATAACTTGGTACTCGTAGTATCCGTATCGCGTGCGAAATGCCGTTTTCCATTCGTCTCCTTCCTTGATTCGGATTAGATTGAATCCTGCACGTTGATCCAACTTTGTAAAGTATTTAGCCTTCCCGATTCGATCTCGTAGCTCACTGGCCAATAGCAACGGGTATCGATCCTTGATAATAATAGCGTTGAGCTTGCGGTAGTCAATGACTGGTCTACCCTTCTCATCCCCCTTCTTTGGTACAAAGAAGATGGGCGCTCCTGTAGGTGAAGCGGATTCTCTGATGAATTCCTTCGCTAAATTTTCATCAAGGTATTCGCGAAGCAACTTGAGCTTCTCCTCAGATAGTGGTATAATTGGCAAGAACGGTAGTTCCTTTCCTTCTTCCAATTTTATCTCATGATCCCAAAGCTGATACTTTGGTAAGGCGTCCTCTTGAGGCCTTTCCTTGAAGATCTCGGCGTATTTCGTATACTGCACTGGTATATCCTTCAGTGAGGGATCCTGGGCTAGGGTATCCAACCTCAGTGAGCTTGTTACCTTCAGCTCCTGACCGGGTGTCGGTCTCGCAAGACCCCGCGCAAACTTCTTCTTGCACTTGCACTTATCGTACTATACTGTCCTTGCGACCCAGTCGATATACGGATTATGGTTTTCTAACCATAGCATTCCCAGAATCATCTAGTGTCCTCCTAGTGGGACTAAATCCATTCTTATCCGCTCAGAATACTGACCTAACTGTATCTCAAATTCTTGCGTTTCGTACTGAACCAATCCGTCCCCTTTGGCTAATTGCCCGTCGGCAAGGTGAAGCCTGTACAGAACTGGTTTCTTGAGGGTTCGCAATTTCGCTGATACCGCAGCTTCTGGTACCATAAAATTTTCTGTTGCTCCTAAGTCTACCATGGCTCGGAGTGTCTGCCCGTTTATACGTACTTCGCAAAGGATCTGTCCTGACCCTAGGGTAGCTTTCAGCTCTCTGGCTGGCACCCTGCATAACTCGGCGAGTCATTCCTGATTGGTGTGGAGTGTTTCATAGTATAGCTCCATAGTGAGTATATTCCACCATAGCCTAACTCCTTCCTTAATCGATTTGACGCAATAGACCTGGCCTTCCGCCAGAAACTGTCTTACTAGTTATTCTACATGAACATTTTCTTCCTTTCCGATTTGTTTCCATAGTTGTGTTATCCGTAAATATCGGAACATTACCCAGAATTGCCCAATTCGTGGTTCGCTTTCCTCGAAGTCGTTTCTCGAGAATTCCCAATAGGTCTTACCTGTTTCAAGCTACTTCCATCCAAAGCGCTTGTTATCTCTATATATAAGTTTGTAGGTTTCACCTACTCTGGGTTCGGAGGTTCCTGTATAGTCATAATATTGACTTTTGCGGTTCGGGTGGGTCCAGACTCTGACTCCCCAGGTACTGTATTCCTTAACAGTCCATTCTTCACCTACGTTTGGTAACTCGAACACCGTATTCTTTCGTGGCGCCTATGGTTTCTCCGGGAAATGGTTATTTATGAATTTCTCTTCGTAGTGCTTCTCGCACGTGTTGTCGTGACACATGAACCATCGGATATACTCGCAGTCCGTTTTTTCCTCGGTAACCGGTTTTCCGTAGATGGTGAGGTCTCGGCTCATCATGTTTATTTGGTGGGATTTCTTTTTCTGCCCTTTATTCCTAGGCTTCTTAGGATACCACCCCACGCCGTCCTTGTCCGATTTGTGGATTGCGCATTGGTCGTTATAACATGCTGTCCATGATAGTATTGCATATTCCTTGGGAACTTGTTGGCTACTCATCATACTGATCTGATATCCTACTATATTCTTGAGCTGTTTCTTTCCCTTCCAGTTTCCTTTCTTGGGCTTGCCTACCTGGGACTCTTTACAACAGTCCTTAGCTTGATATCCTGGAAACCCGCATTCGAAGCAAAGCTTCTTTTCGCGTCTGCGGTTCTTTTCTTCCTGGGAAAGGTTGTTCTTGGAGCTCATAGCGTCTAACTCCATAGGGTCACCATAGGAACCTTGTCGTTTCTTAGATTGGTTTGGCTTGTAACGTCCCTTGTTCCCCTGGGATTGTTTAGACCGCTTATCTTGCTGATATTCGTACAGTATGTTGTCAACTCGGATTGATTCTTCAATAAGAGAGTTTAAGTCGTCGCACTTAACCGACCTCTCAAGTTCGAGCTTGACGTTTGGTTTGAGTCCTCTACGGTAGTGACTCATTACCGCTTTATCTCCCCATTCCGTAGTGCCTGCATAGCGCCTAAACTCGGTGGCGTACTTGACAGCTGACCCGGTTTGTATCAACCCGTAGAGTTTTTCTTCTGCAACTCTTCTCTCATTGGTGACACCAAATACCCGACGAATCTCTGTCTTGAATCCTTCGAAGGAACCGAAGATGATTTTAGTAGGTCGCATACAGTTCGTTGGATAGTCCTTATTGTCGAAGAAATCTCGAAGGTATAGTTGAATCCACTTGGCTACTTCCCCTCTGAGATACGACGTAGCCCAGCTGCTTGCTGCAGTTGGTCGATTGAATTTGTCCTGGTTGAAGGTAATATATGTTTCGACCTGAAGTAGGAACATCTCGAGTTCACGACGATCGCCTTCATATTTGTCTGGTAGAGCTACTCTGAGGGTTTCTGAGATAGTAATCTCACATGGTTCGTTCATATTGATATCGCCCTCGCCGTCCTGTTCGTCTTCCGGGTCGACGGCTGCTGCTTGAGCGCTGGACTGGTTGTTGGGTGGTGGTCCGGACATGGTGGAGGTATCGATTCGGTATATGAAGCAACAAGGGTACTCAAAGTGTTACGAATGCTTATCTTCTGAGTCACGTGGAAGTAGTCAGGATCTCGAGTACTGCAGGTCGCGGTAACTAGTAGTACTATCGTAGGGTTTATTGTTGATAACAGTCATACAGGGAATCGATCGTAATTACAATAGTAGGTAACAAGTAGTAATTGAAGTTGAGCACAAAGCTCTATATACTAAGGAAAACTATCTAGTTATATAGATCTTCGTTCTCTACTGTTCCAGTTGTCCCAGTTGTCCCAGCTGGCTGGGCCAACTGGGACGGCTGGGACGGCCGCATCACATATCCCGATGACTAAGGGTTCTACTAAAGGTACCGTTCTTTCCTCAGGTACCCTTCTAGTGATAGGTACCGTTTCTCCAGAGTACCTTCTACTCTGGAGGTGCCTACACCATAAGGTACCCTCCGCCTGCGTGTACCTATACCATCGTGGGTACATATACTATGTTATCTGGGTACGGCGGATTAGCCCCCTGAATACAGGTGGCTACCTTCTGAGCCTAAGGCCCTTAGTCTACATGTGACCGTGGATATAACAGTTTAGTAAAACCCTATATCTATTGAATACAGATGGCTACCTTTTGAGTCTAAGGTCCTCAGGCTTCTATATAACTGAGAGTTGTAATATTTTCCTTCTTTTTTATAATTGAGGATCCTATACCAAGCCTTTGCTCCTCGGCCGATTAGCCTCCGCTTCCCCTCTTCTACGGGCAATCCTTCACCCGTTCCCCGAAATCCCTCTTCTACACCTTATCCCCCGACATCTCTAAACTGAATACATCCATCGATCTACTAGATAGCCAGTGGTAAATGCGTACACAGCCTTATGTAACAGATCAACGATCTGCTCATTGACTGGCCATGTCCTGCACGATGACCACTTTGTGAGAAAGGAACTTTGCTGGTAAACACGGAGTATATATACTTACCATGGCTTTGCTCCCACGCCTGTCATATTCTCTAACGTTTGGTCAACCAGTAGTCGAACTCCCATAAACATGAAACTGGAAAAAGGGCCAGCAACACCATAGCATGCCATTATGCCTCTGAGTCCAGCAACAAGAGCCCCTTGCCCATAATGCATAGTCAGATTTAAGGAATGCATATCCGATTCTGGTCGTGGTGTCAGGTTAAAAAGCCGCTGAAATGTATATCCTGGAACTAAAGAATTTGGTCGCTGAGTGATGCTCTGCTCAACTTTCTCAGCGATTGTCATGCTTTTTGAGTGTCAGTTAAACTACCAGCTTGATATAACAGTCTGTAAGCAATGAGAACATACGCTACGGTGCCGAATAAGCCAGCTGCAGTGCCATAGAGAAAAGCTCTGCCTAGTGACAATCCAACGACTGGGCGGAGTACCTGAGCTCCTTTTCGTGGCATTTTGAAGGGCGCAAATGCTTAACTTTGATTTTATGAGATGATGTTTGCTGGATAGAAAAAAATTCCAAGGACAAGATTCAAACTTAAGCAAAATCAAATTGCACACAAGTCGTATGACGTAGAGCCAAAATTGAAAAACTCAATATATTTTAGGTACTGATACGTCATCTTTAGCCTCGATTATGGAGTGGTTACGGTTGATGACGGTGGAGAGGTATATAGTAGTGCTCGTGAGCTTCGTCAGCTTAGGGAAGTATAGTTTTGTATAATAGCTGGTTGGAGCATAAGAAGAAGGTTATATAGATATAGTAGGAGTAGTATATATAGGAAGTAAGGGATATAGAGAAGATAGAGGAGGTTATAGAGCTACTTATATTTCTTATGAAGAAATAAAGTAAGATTTTGACTTATAACTTGTTGTTAAATATAGGTATAGAGAAGATATAGGAGTGACTGATAGGGAAGTTTGTAGATTAGATGAATTATAGGTATATGATCGGGGCCGGGGAGAAGGCTGAGGGGAAGCTGGTATAGATAGGGGAGGAGATGGTGGGGAAGGATATATATGGGGTTGGCCGGGCTGCGGGGGATGGTATGGAGCTTGATTGCGGATTGCGAATATATCTTCTTAGTAGCGACCATCCTCCTTAACATGTGTAACCATTTCTTAGATGCATAGCAACCTGTCGTGGCGCTATTCTGAATGCATTCTGCGACCAATGTTTCGGTGGCGAAGAGATCTTACAGCAGCGCCTTGAACATTCGCGAGCTGACGCCTCATCGTTCGATTATGACGACTGCGACCTATGTTTCCGCAGCTAAGACGCCTTGTTACAGCACCTACGGGATTCACCGGCCCATGCCCCCCCGGCTTTTGATAACGATAGTGACAATGCTGACGATAGTGACGATGATAATAAAGACAATGACGCCGACAACGACGACAACGACCAGTCTTTTATTTGTGACGACTGTGATCGATATTTCGGCAGCGCAGAGGCCTTGTTATAGCACGGGACTCACCAGCCTATACTATACCTGTGACGATTCGATCTGAATCGGCCATGCTGGCTCAATGCCTTAGGCTACAGCCTCACCGCCCGGCAGAAATCTCTTATATTAGTTCAGCTGAGCCTATTCTAGGCTCAGCACCTTAGTATTCTAAGAATGAAAATCACTTTCGTTACAATACCCTGGCTTTTAATAAAGATAGTAATAACGACAATACCTATATTCAGTCCTTCGATTATAACACCTACAGCCGAAATTTCTTTATTTGAATATAGAATATCGATTTTAAAAGTATTTTTATAATAAGGTTTTATTATAACTTTTTATATAGAAATATATTATTGTTTCTTTAATCAATATATCCAGAAATAAATAAATTATCTAATATCGGATCGGCGGCTATATTAGCCTTTGATGTGGGGCGATATAGCACTATAATATATAAACCGGCCCTCCATGCCTGTCGGCCCTGCGGCGCCTGGATAAATACTAACTCTTAACTTCAACAATACCATTCTGGCTATTGTAGCGAACGGGAGCGATCTATTGATGGAGTGGGTATACTTGGGAGCGAATGCGAGTGATGGCATATTTGCATGGCTGGCTTTTGGCGTGGACCTGAGTTACGTGAGAGATGTATCTGCTGCTGCCTTTCTCTACAAGAGTGGAGGCGTGACAAACCCAGACCCTCATTCCCCGCCGCACCTTGAGGCTAGTAGATGTGCTGCATGGCGGGCAATGGTCCGTGCCCTGGGGATATATTGTATGCGACGAGGCTGTGCAGAGAATAAGCAAGTCGGAGAACTAGCTAATTAGAACAGGGTGCAGCAGTTAGAGACTCCCCTCAATTAGAGGCTTTTTACCTTGCTACTTTTATGCTGGTTTCTACCAAAAATAAAACACCTTTTTCAAGACTATTCCTACATAATATCACGACAAGAGAGAATTCTCCTCAGACAAGAGCTCGCATTTGTAAGATCCCTTCGATTCATTGGAGCGCAAATCTATTTAACACAAATACCCTAAGTTCCGTATCTCGTCATCAAGGGATCGTACAATGTGACAAAAACAAGCTGACTTCTACTCAAAACCACGATCTGGTCGCCCCCGCACCCCTACAGAACAACGCGATCATGTATGCGAAGTTGTCACTCATTAAATCCTTACATAATTATGCGAGATCTTCTCCGCAAAGTTAATGATGATTACAAAATCCGATGTAACAAAGCTTGTCGTTCGACTTGGACAAGGAGAACGGGATAAGAAAGTAGACACCTGTTCATCACGCCTGAACACGCGAATATACGACTTCAATATAATTAGATACTAGGCATGATTGGATGGAGGTATTTGGTCTGGTGACAGATGACTTGGCCTCAAACATACCCAGACATTGGGTCCGTCTACGAGATCAGATTGCCGGATCGATGCTCTCCACTCCACGTAGTAAAGGTTAAAGTGGATACACAAGGTCCCCTCCTTCACTGAACCACCAAGGTGATCTCACTCCTGAACCCCTGGCTCGATCTGCGCAGCAACTGGGGGTTTTTTAGTCTTGCATATCTACATCCACATCACAAAAGACGTATCGATGCGTGGGTGTGGGTGGCGCCGACACTTTGGTAAAGAGGAAGAAGAGCTGAAAGGGCGGAGGTCTGTATTAGCCTGGCATCCTATCGCATGTGATACTATCCTTCCCAACCTGTCGGACCGAATCGCTGCGGCGCAGCGACGACGACATCGGATGAAAATATAATTAGGCACCTATATAGATGGGGTCTATGCCCTGATTAATATGAATCAGCCTTGATCACCTACCTGTAGCTATATGCACCCTTTTGAGTGCACCATGGCTAATAAGGTGACCATCGCGACACAACCCCCATGAACAAAGGTTACATTAATAGGTAGCAAGACGCAGAAAAAATAACCTTCGTTAATGGGGGGGGGAGGGAGGGTATGGAACATAGGGTAGAAGTACCGGAGAGTGGAGACATCTAGCCATTATTCACCCCTTAGCATAATTAAGAGGCGGGAGCGAGGCAGGTTCGGTCGTTGGATAGTGCGTCCACGAAAAAGTTGAACAGATCCAGAAAGCTATTCTATACGTAGTACGAGTCCAGAAGGGCCGAGTTGTTTTTCTTGTAATCAAATGAAGCGTGCAATGCCTTTGGATGATTATTTGACATATAACATTTGCTAAGCCAAGTTTGGCGGGAGACACAAAATCAGTTATAATGATGAATAAAATGTTCAATAAATAACCCTTAAGCATAAACCGCACTTTACAGCTACGGCAAGATCTAAAAAGCCCCGTGGAGGGCCGTCTTGTAAGAATTTAGCGGAGCATCTGTGGCTTGGCCTCAGTCATGACGTTAGAGTTCCATCAATACCCTCTGTGTGAGGAGCTTCTGACTGCGAGAGATACGTATAATTCTCTTTCTCAGCTTGTTTGAGGTGTTATATATGATCGACTGAGCGCCTCTTGCTGTCTTTAACCTCCACATTGACTATGATCAGTTGAGAATCCGACTCCCCATTCATCTCATGATCAGTGTTTTTGGTGTTAGTGGTCCAGCAAGCAGTCATCGATTACCATTTCAGTCACGTTTTCAATCAGCCTTGGATTCTAAAGATATAAAATGTCTCCATACTGCCCTCATATCGAAGTTGAGTCTGGTGACAGTACCGACAAGGAGTTTGATGATGCAGAGAAAGGCATGAATGTCCACATGCAGAGCCTGCCCATTGCCGCCAATGTTGATACAACGGAGAAGCCATCCAGGACCTTCTTATCACCCAGAACGCTAAATTCTGAAGGCACAACACCGTCCTCGAGTATACCAGTCTTATTGCTGCCATTGCCGGCAGAGAATCAAGTTACTGATACTACTGGTTTGCCTCCTGTATCAGCCTCGAGACATCGATGGATCTTATTCCTACTGTGGTTTAATACATATCGAAAGTTTTTTGTGTGAGGCCTCCACCCTACAGGGAACTCTCGAAGAGAGTGTTCTCCCTCAGAGCCCGCTAACACGAACCTCCAGTTCCGTCACTCTGCTTAATCTAGCTGGGATTATCATGGCGGCACTGCATCATTTCCCCTATGCTGAGAATCATTTAGGCGCCTTGGCGTTGGGCAACCTGCTTTGTGCTGTTATAATGCGGAATGAGTTGTTTCTACGAATTCTATATCTCATTGCTATTTATGGGCTGCGTAGTGTAAGTTCTTCCCGTGCATAATTGATAGAACAGGCTGATAAAGGAATCAAAAGTGGGCACCCTTATGTATAAAATTGGCAGTTGTTTCGATTCTCCAACATGTGGGAGGGATCCATTCTGGGTGCGCCGTTTCTGGTGCTGCGTAAGTAGATTCTGCATCGCTCAAGAACATTGTTAACAAACCGTATAGTTGGCTTCTGTATAACATTATCAACATCATACAGCTTAAGACTACTGAGCATTGTGCCGTGATAGCTACCGGCATTATCACGAATCTATTTGTGATTATTTCTATCCTAAGTGCTTTCCCCTGGATTCGCAAGTAAGTAAGCACGTCTTATACAAGAAGTGCTGCAACTGACTTTGAACTTAGTTATCACCATAATGTATTTGAGAAATATCATCGCTTCATTGGGTGGTTAGGCCTTGCGGTATTTTACCTGATCGTGACTTTGAGACTAGTTCTAACGTGTGCTAGGTCACATGGTGTTTTGTTATATTGGGAAACACCTATGATGTGACGCTGAGGCAGTGGAGAACCGATGTCTATTCTCTCCTCAGTCTTCAAGAGCTCTGGTTTGCTGTTTTTATGACAGTGTTGTAAGCTCTCCTTCAAATATCCAAGAACGGTTGCTCACTCCCCCAAGCGTTCTCATTCCCTGGTTCACTCTTCGAGAGGTCCCAGTGGAGGTCGAAGTCGTATGTCTTTCCCGAGTCGGAGTACGTTGCCCCAACTGATATCTGGTTTAGCCATCGCCAAAGGTCGCCATTCTTCGCTTCAATCGAGGAATGCAGCAAGGGCTTCTAGGTAGAATCAGCCGTACAACTATCATGGAGTACCACGCGTTTGGGATTATCAGCGAGGGCAGAAAGTCCGGCTGTCATTATATGATTTGTGGTGTGCAAGGTGACTTCACTAAGACACTTGTTCAAGATCCACCTAAGACGGTGTGGACTAGAGAGCTTAAGTTTGGTAGATTTGCCTTCCTACCCGTAATCTCAATGACGTGCCACTAATGTACCTTAGCTGGTGTCGGCCATGCATCCGCGATGTTCAAAAGAGGAATCCGGATCTGCACCGGAACTGGTATCGGGGCAGCGCTATCTACCTGTATCCAAAGTAAAAACTGGTACAGTCCCCGTTCAGTCCTATAGAAGCACACTTAACACAGTGCTAGGTTCCTCATTTGGATAGGGTCTGACCAGGAGAGTACCTTTGGACCAACAATATCGGGCCTGATCTACAATAATATCGAACCCGAGCGAATGATTCTCTGGGACTCGAAGAAACGAGGAGGGCGACCGGATACTATGCAACTTTTGATAGATACATGGAAGAGTTTCGGGGCAGAGGTCATCTTCATCACCTCTAACATGAAGGGGAATGACGAGATGATGCAAGGTTGTCGCGCCGGTGGGTTCTTACCGTAACGTTCTTATACTCGCAAAGCGACGGTCGCTAACTTTTTGCTTAGCTGGCTTGCATGCCTTCGGCACATTATGGGACTTCTAATTGCCTGAGAACTTGTAGAGGATGTCGCTAGTAGATCCAGTGCTAGCAAAGGGTTAACAGCATAGGCGAGGGTGGTTTTTTGCTAGATTTTTTGAACTTAACCGAATAGATATAGAGTAACATAGATAGGTGAATTGAGACGATGCTCAAGAAATCTGAGATACTAGGAGCAAACTTGGGAGGCTTCAGTATATGATTGATGAAAAGAACTCACTTCGGGAAACGCTATATAAGACAAAACTCCACAGCTTCTACAGAAGAAGAGCCTGAACAGCAAAGCTATGGCCCTGAGATGATCTTGGTCTTCTGCATTAGTTTACAATTAGAGAAGCAAAAAAAAAAAAAGGTATTTATATCCAATAAGAAGTTTACAATCATAACTATGGTCCGAGCTCGTGATTTCAGACCAACCTTTACTTTGCCTGGTCACGAGGGGGTGAGAATATTAGGTTAAGGCAGACAAGCTGCCAATTAACGTACGACCCCACATCTTGAATCACCCCATTTAAATGAATCACTTCGTACCCATATTGCACCTCCAATATTAAATCATTAATTAATCAGCCATCAACTATGGAGGAGCTCCCATATGAGACTAGAATCAATCTTGCGATTCAGGCAATTGAAGCCCGCGATAAATTAAGCTGTCGGCGGGCTGCTAAGATGTACAATGTGTCATATTCGACATTGAACAGACGACTAGCTGGCAAACCCTCCTACACCGACGACAACACAAGGCATCGTCGATTGACGCCATCCGAAGAGGATATCATAGTTCAATATGTCCTTGATCTAGATGTGAGAGGGTTTCCTCCAACTCTCGCTACTGTGGCTGATATGGCCAATCATATCCTTACTACAAGGGGCGAAAAGAAGGTCGGAAAGCACTAGGTTCAACGATTCGTAAATCGACGTACAGAGTTTAAAGTACGTCATACACGTGTTTATGACTTCCAAAGAGCCCTTAATGAAGATCCTGAGCTCATAGCCAAGTGGTTTGAGCTTTATAGGAGTATACGGGAGGAATATGGGATCGTTGACGCCGACATATGGAACTTCGATGAGACGGGCTTTATGATGGGCATCATCTATTCCCATATGGTGGTAACAAAAGCAGATCGACGGGGTAGGGCTAAGAAGATTCAGCCTGGAGATCGAGAATGGGTTATAGCTATTATTGCTGCAAGTACAACTGGGGAGATCATACCTCCTTACATGTTAGTTAAGGGGGTAATCGTATATGAGCCCTGGTTTAGTACGACAAATTGGCCTGATGGATGGCCGATTAAACCTACAGATAATGGTTGGACGAATAATGAGACTGGTGTTGATTGGATTAAACACTTCGAGTAGCATACTAAGGATCGTACACAAGGGCAATAGCGGCTCCTCATCGTCGATGGCCATGAGAGTCATAATTCGGCTGTATTTCAAGATTACTGCTACAAGCATCGAATCAAGGTCATCTGCTTGCCTCCGCATTCATCTTATTTAACTCAGCCTGCAGATGTTGGACTTTTCAGTGCCTTAAAGGTGGCATATGGCCGCCAGCTTGAGGAGCTTATGATGGTCAATATTACGCATGTTGATAAAGCCGACTTCTTTACTATGTTCCAGCCTGCTTTTAAGGCCGCGATTACAGCTAAGAATGCAAAAGGTGGATTCGAAGGTACTGGATTAGTCCCTTTCGACCCTGATCGTGTCATTTCGAAGCTGGATATCCGTATTCGTACACCATCACCTCCGTGCGGCTCATCACCCCCTTGGTCATCCCACACCCCCCACAATCCAAGGGAGGCATTAGCTCAAAGAGATCTTATTAAAGATCTCATTGATCGCCATCAGAGCAGCTCTCCTACACCTATTTTATAGTCACTTGGAGCTCTCGCGAAGGCAACTATGATAATGGCTAATGAAGTGGTGCTTTTGCATGCCGATAATAAACGCCTACGACAGTCTAATTATGACCTAAGCAGACGTCGGAAGGCTCCAAGAATCGAATTAAAGCGAAGGGAGGAGTGTACAGCAGAGGAGGCAAAGCGTATAATGGCCCGTAAGGACCTGGATGCTGCGATTCAAGCTAATAATCGCCCAGGGAGGGAGAATCCTGAAGGAGATGGCCCAAATCAGACACGCTGTAGCATGTGCCAACAACCCGGGCATAATAAAAGAACCTGCCCAAATCGTTTAATTGACCCTGCCTTAGTTACTTCTCTATAGCTTTACTTAATTTAAATGGTTGTTGTTGTTTATTTATTAATTGAAGTGCAATATGGGTACGAAGTGATTCATTTAAATGGGGTGATTCAAGATGTGGGGTCGTACGTTAACAGAATGCTATACTTTATAATTACCTGATTCTTTCGCCCCTCGCAATCTGGTCATCCGAGTATCCTTCCTGTGCCGTCTTCAAGTATGTATCAAACTTCCTCGATACAGTGATAACATGCTTGAGATGTTCAAACGACGTTCGTTCTCCTCTGAATGTCGCAAGTTGGCGCGCTGTGGTAATTACATTGCGGATCTGGCGACCGCTCAGCTCACACTCGGAACGCTCGCTAAGGTAACATTCGATATCATCGATGTCGATCCCGGTGGACTGGTCTTGGAACTTGCGCTTTCGCGAACCCGGTTCTGTGACTGACGAGACCAAGGCGCTTCCATTACTGTCGTCCATATCCTTCAATCGACTGATGAAGTTCTTCCAAATCTAATTGCGTTGGATTGGTCAGGTTCTCGTAGTGTAGGGACAGAAGAATCCTAGATTTGAAGACTTCGTCAAAAGTCCCGACCCTGTTCGATGTCAAGATAAGGATGCCTTCATAATACTCCAAGACCCGCAAAAACACAGAAACAAGAGCATTGCGCTCAAGATTGTCGAGACTCATCTGCTCCAGGAACACCTCTGCTTCATCAATGAGCACAACGCACCTCCAAGTTTTACCGAGGTGAAGGACGGACTCAAGATATTTCTCGACTTCTTCTGGTTTGGTTCCAATGTCGCCACAAGTAACGCGAAATAGTGGCTTTTCCGCCATCTCAGCGACACTTTCAGCCGTGAAAGTTTTACCTGTGCCGGGCCCACCATGGAGCAATATGGGAAATGGTGTTGCCGCTTGCGGCAAAGGGTTAGTATTATGAGCTCGTTTCCCTTTCTGTCGATAATATTCGTGCCCTGTTCACTTGCAATTTGGCGAATGACAAGAGCCTGGATCAATTTCTTGGTTTCGCTATCAACGACGAGATATCGAAAGACTTTTTGTTTCATGTGATGTCACGTATCATGTCGACCTCGAGATCAACTAGCTGTCGTCAGATCTCTGCATTCGATAGAACTTGTAGACGGCACACTTACCCCATTTCTTGCTTCGCAAATCGTAGCCAGGAATCGTGTTAGAGAAGACGTAAATATTAGGAGCTGAACGCGGATCATCAGAGGCCATTATCTCGGAATCTATGCGTTCTGAATCTTGGGCGTCGATGCTCGGGTACAGCATTTTGAAGTTTCCGGAACTGGAGTGGAGCTGCTGGTATGTCTGAAAGTCTACCACGAACCTTTCTCCGCTCTAATTGCTTGATGTAAGCATAACTCCTAGGTAGCTGCTATAATTTACGACTGTCTCACTTACCCCATAAGTACCCTTCTCATCGTCATAGGAAACAACGTTCCAGTAGCGGCACCTCCAAAAGGTTCTCCCTCGAGCTTCCAGGATAGATCTGAAGTTTCCAGGGGCATACTTCAGAGGATACACCTTCAATTTGCTGATTGCTACCTCTTCGTTGGTCGACATTGCTGAGCAGGCAATCTCGACAGATTGCTGTTTGCGCAAAAACTGGCCATCGTACTGATAGCTCCAGCTCTCCACTTTCCACTTCATGGCTATTTTGTCTGTGTCAAGGGTGTCCTTCGACCAGTCTCGCTCCTTATTCTGCTGGTTCAAAAGTTTAATGCTGAAGTTTGAATGAGCCACGATCGAACGATTGCTGCGTGAACTTCACGCTTGGTCTCCCATACGATGACGTCTCCTGGCTTGAACAGGAAAGGAACCGTGTCCAGTGAGATTAAACTCCTATCAAGCTGCCTATCCACAAGGTCATACGTGTTCCCGTAGTTATCCTCAATCCATGTTGTAACTAGATGCAAAAGTACCTCATTGGTAGCACTCAGGCCTCGCATTGCGTCGGGCCCTCGGTAGTGGTACCGAAAGAGATAGGGGGCCGGAATATGACTTCTAATGTTGAATTGCGGGAAATTCTGGGCGAAATCGGGCCGCCGTGCAAAAAAGTCTTCAGCAGCATCAATCATCTCCTTCGAATGAAATGTGAGAGTCTCATTAGAAGGCTTGAGCCGGGGAAGCGGTTGCTTGGCTCTTGAGGCCGACTGTACCTCTATCTCCTGATTTTTCGGAGAATAATACCTTGCGACCACAAAGGCGATGTCGTGCTTCTGGCGCAGGAACCCATTGATATCAGTGACAGGAAAATGGGCTGTCAAGATGATTTCCCCTTTCGGTCCAATCGACCAGTTCGGTTCATCTAGATATGCCATCGAGGGAGAGCCGCTGTCAGCTAAGATGAAATTCAAAGTCTGTCCCCTCGCCGAGGTTTCCCTTGTCTCCTTCAAGCTCTGGTTCTCAGCCTCAAGCGAAGTTATGCGTTCGAGCAGTTGGTCATAGGATCCATATTACTCGACGGATGGAACCTGGCCGGTAAATTGCACGGGGGAGTGTCTGGCCTTCGTGTCCATCTCGCAGTCTGAGAGGTCTTTGAAAGACGGACTTTAGAGTAAAGTAGCTTCCTTTGATTCTAAGACGGGCACACGTGAATCATGCATGTTGCCTTGAACTCTTGCGGACAGTGATGGGACTAGTATTTTCCGTATTTTGTATACGCCCCACTACAGTGAGACGTATGGATTCTTAAGGATATATTGCTAGTGAGAAGTATTGGATTCCATATTGCTAGCAATATGCAGTTTCAGTTAAGATATCACTAATATTAGCAATATACTGAAATACCGGAATATAGTACATTCCTAAGCCGTTTAGGGATTTGAATTACCTATCAGGTAATTTGCAGGGTCGTCATTTGAGTTGTTCTCTCCGCTGTTTCCCCAGCTGTATCATGTACTGTGCAGGTCACAGCTTATAGAATGGATGGTACACCATATGTAGATACAGCAGGATGCGCTCTTGACGGCGGAAGTACTCGTAAGTATACTCGATTCCTAACATATGGTAAAACGCATAGTGGAAATACTTCCATATAATAGGCACTGTTAGACACTATATTTCTAACTAATATTATAGTCGACAAATGCATGTTCCCAGCTAGCTGGACCGCGGTTGGGAAGCTTTCATACCAGGTCGTCGCATCTCAGATTTTGGCAACCGTGGGCCTACTCTTACTGGTCTGGCTGGAAGCCTATCTGCTGCGCTTGGCACTATTGTTTACTATTTTGATGATTTTGACGCACTTTATACTTGTGTTTCTGGAAAGACGAATTCTGTGGTTGCTCCTGGTCTTTGTGGTTGAAGTCACTAGAGATTGTATCTAGTAGATCTAAGTTTTCCGGAGTTTTACGTATTGATATTTTTCTCATGCAAATATGTGTTGGAGCTGTCAGAACTGCACGGAATGCGTAAATTGCAGCGACTGCTCGAATTGCATGGGATGTATCGACAGCAGGGATTGTAGGAACTGTATTGGATGTGTGGGCTGCGTAGGTTGCGTTAACTGTGTGGGTTGTGAATATAACTCGTGTGGGAGGTGAAGATGTAAGTCTGGAGGGACTGCTGGATTAGTCCTATATGACAGATATCTCCCGTTTAACGGCAGAAGACTGGGAGAATAAGCCACCGAAGAAATACTCCTGATACTTCGTGGTGCGCGCGCTGAAAGATATGGGAGGAGATGGTTCCAGAACTCACTACTGCATGAAAGTTACTTCTTGTATTTATACTCTTACTGAGCCAGTCTTGTAATTATAGTTGTGCTCAATGTTGTGGAATTAATTGTGTTGTGGTTCCTCTCAATCATTTCGCTCCTTCTCAAACAAATCCCAACCCAAGTCTTCCCTCCTCCTACTCCCCTCGACAGCAACTCAATTACCTCAGCAAACAAACAATCAATCAACCATGATATCTCCCCCAACCCAGCCTCCCCCCCTCCACAGAAACTCCCGAAACGCCATTCCATTCCATCCCATCCCCAAACCATCAAACAGCCACCCCACCCACCCATAACTTTCTCCCCACCAGCACTCATCATACAAAAGCCCCTTGGCCAGCTATTCCAACCCACCCAGAAAATTTTCATAACCTCGTGTCATAACCAAAGAAACTAGCATCATCGCTCCCCCCAGAGAATATCGAAAATAGGTATCACAAAAACGACAAGCAAGAACAAAAGAAAAATAATAGTACAAGAAGTCTATAACTCTCTCCCGCAGCAATTCTCCACTCAAGGGAAGATCATCATCCCCTTGCTTAAGATCACCTCACTTCCTCAACAAACCCCCCACATCCTGCAACGAAAGATTAGTCTCCTGCCTGCTAACATGTTCCAGCGGCTGCTCCCTAACCCTCTCACTTTCCCTTTCTCTTTCTCTTCCCCTCCCCCCATCCCTTCCACACGGGCCACCCTGCAAAATTGTCTCCAACTCATACCCCGCACTCGAAAACCTATTCACCCTCCCCCCTCTCGGACCCGCCAACAACCCCCCCAGATCCTGCAACAATTGCGTCGATCCCCTCCTCGCCGGCGCAGGCGACAATCCATTTTCATAAGACCAGGTAGTGGAGATCGGCCCCTGAGTACTCGACTCACCATCCGTATCCAGCGTCCTCGTAGAGCTGACCCGTCGGGGAGATTCTTGATCTAGAAGACCGCCTACGTCGAAGAAAGATACGCGACGAGGTGACATCATCGAGGAGAGATCTTCGGAGATGTGTCGGGAAGAGGGCGACATCTTGGCCATATCGATGTCGTCGCTATCGCTAGGAAAACGCCATTCGGTGGCAGAGTTACGAGAGCGCACGGGATGGTTACCCGCTATAGCCATGGGTGCTGGTCGTGGGGGGTGGGAGATAGTGCCGCGGAGTTCAGGGTCGACGCCTAGGCCGAGATCGCGCACTAGATCTTCGTCGCTGCCCCACTGACGGGTGACAGTTCCACGACGACTCCCGGTGCGGTCCATAGTGTCGGTGAGGGAGCCGAATTTCCAGCGGTGTTTCTTGACGCCTCGGTCTCGGACGAAGGAACCCAAAACCAGAGCATTTGCTACAGCTGTTGCGAACAAGATTTCCACCGACGCAAGTAGTGAGCGGTACTGCTGGGACCCGTGACGATCGATTATCTGCGGAAGTCTGTAAAGTGTAATAGCAGCAGGTATCAATGATCCTGCGAACAGCAATACCAATTGAATCTTCCTCTTCAAATTCATCCTCGACCCGATGATGATAGGGACAGGAAATAAAACGAGCAATAGATCCGTCAAAACATTGACGCTACCCATGACAAGAAGTTGAGCATATCCTTGTCGACATTTCGCTCCTGGATCTGGTACCACTTGCCAGTAATGGGTAATCGGTTGACATTCTGATATATCGGCGATAATAACTGCGATGAATGTGACGAGTAGAAACCACCTGATGCAGACTAGAACCCGCTCGTGTGATGTAGTCCAGATATTGATTGTAAGTCTTTTGAAGAACTCGCTGATGGTGAGTTTGAGCATCCAAAGACTAGAGCGAAGAATGTGTCAGTACTTAGGAGGGAGGAAGCTTGGAATGCGTCTACTCACGTCGCGGCATAAAATAACCTCGACACCAAAACCAATCTACTCCCAATTTCTCGCCGGTAAATAGCTCTTTCCGAAAAATCCTCAATCGTCGCATTATTGGTCCCAAACAATAAAATAACATGAACGAGTGCCATCCGACAAAATAAAGGGATCAGACAGGCAAATGCCAACCAATCTTCCTTGAACAGCTTCTCCGATCGTATATATCGCCCACAAACTCGAAACAGAATGATAACGGCGGCGAATAGTGTACACCACCAGCAGACCAAAAGCGTGGGTTTGTCGTCACGAAAGGATCGAGCAGGAGGAGGCGAGGTGTATATTGACATGATCTCGAGATTGGAGCGAAACCACGCCCGTCTAAACCTCCGCAGAGGGTGAGACGAGCGAGGGAATGAAGCTTTGCGCAAAGGTGGACCTCAATGTGTGACGGCGAGGTCGTCTTGCAATCATTCAATTGTACGTATTTCGATCCGGATTTCCCAGACTCCAACTAGACCATTGGCCTCGTAAATAGATGCGCATGGGCCGTCGCATGACAGGACTCGAAGTCGAGTTTGGTGTAGTCGGTACCGGACAGTGCGCTGAACGGATGAGTACCGTACAAAACGATAGGGCTGCGGTCAAACGGTCGAGTCGCAAACTTATTTTTTATTATTTTTGCGCTTTGTATAACGTTCGGCAAAGTCGAGCAGTGCGGCGGAGAATATTTTATCTGCAATTGCGATTGTGTTTGGAAGAGGTTCGAGAAGCTAGAAATGCTCCGGACTTTGATGACGGGTTCGTAGGAGGTTTTTCATGTAACAAGTTTCAGGGTGTGAGAGAATGCAACAAAAGTAGGAAGTGAGGTGGAAATGGCGTTTTGTCGATCCTGGAGAGAGGGAAAAGATATGGTGAGACGGTGAAGGATGTGTACGAAGTATAGCTGCGCACCTGCGGTACCTCAAACACTATCTATCGCAAGGACTGGCAGATAAGTAGATAGAAATGGCACGATAAAATTCGGGGCTGATATCTGGATTTGGAAACGTGGGAGGGATTTTCCGAACTTTTTGAATTTCCGCAGCTTCCCAATTCGAGTAACTTCTGGGTTTGGGATGTTTTCCTGGAGGGGACGAGAGGAAGAGGAGAAAGATGAGAGGGAGAGAAGAAGAGAGGAGAGTGGACGGAGGAAGAGCTTGGGGTGGTGATTCCGGCCAGACGATAGGATTGAGCGAGGATTCCGTGGGGGAGGAGATGGCTGATAATGACAATGATAATACGTTGGATTTCGCCGTTTTGGTACAACTTTGGGGAGCTTTCATCCATGGGATAGGATGGAATAGGATAGGATAGGCGTGGGGCTCTTCCCGGAATTGTGGGATGAGGAGGGCTGGGAAGGGGATGGGATGGGGAGGAACGGATTATCGTTGTACGTGCCAATCAACAACTGCGTGAAGTAAGGGTATGATACGAGAAGGTGGCGGTCGCGGTATCAGCGAGAGAACGAACTTTGTCCATAACCCGGACCTTGAACGATATGGCGATAGAGATAGTGACTGTGATTGCGATTGCGATAGCACGAGATGTGAATAGGCCGTAGACGATTCGGCCTCGGAATGATGCGGGAAGACATTTTACCGTTCAACTGGAGTTTGATATTGGGGAGGGAGGCCTTCCGGATTCCTTTCTTGGGAGTGGCAGGCAGAATGCAGAGTGCGCAAAGCAGCCGAAAGAGATGGGGATGGGGGTACACGGTGCACGAAGACATGAAGAGCGAAACGGGAATCCCAAGAGATAAGAAAGTGTGCTCTTGCGTGCTGAGCGCTCTTGTGTGCAGCCACCGGCCCACCAAGGAAATTTGCTAGGGTTTGGCGGGTTTGGCGTCGTTTTTGACATTTTGGCTGGTTGGTTGGTTGGACAGTGGACGGTGGGCAGTGGACAGTGGACAGTGGGCAGTGGACAGTGGACTCGGTTGCGTGATAACTAGTGATAACATGGAGAAAGCTTGCATGTGACCCTTACCGAGAGGCACAGCACTTTCCATTGAGCGAGAAGATTTGGAATCCTCTCGCCTCTCTGACCTCCAGCATATTCCAATAATCGCATTACCGATCCGATCAGACTTGGGTGATACAGAAAAGATATAAATGGAAAAAGCGGACAAACGGACACTGCATGTTGTGTGGGTGGTACGAACGCTACCTAAAGTTTCCAAACCAGTCTGAACCATCTCTCGAGGCGCGAGGCGCGATGTCAGGTACAAACTCCTTCGTAGGTGAAAAACAACCAAACACTTCCTATCAAATCCAGACCTATATCCACCAAAGCAAGCTTAAGCAAGCTTGCGCACGCACATGCAAAATCGCTCAGATGAAGGACGGTGTTCCGAGGATAAGGGCCACCGCTAATAACCTTTGCTATTCTCATTGGGTCTCGCAATCATGACAAGACAGGGGAACCACGCGATGGTAAGCGTGCTTTGTTTTTGCTCGCGTGTCTGAGTTTGGGAGGGATAAACTTTTGATAGGAGGGGAGATGGAGTAGAACAAATGAATGCACGGCCCGGCATTATGCTTGGGGTGAGATTGAAGGGTTACTGGGTGGTGACCTGCGTGAGGAGCGAGCGAAATTGACCAATTAGAGAGGTTTATCGACACCGTTTAAAGAACGGTAGAACGCGTATATCCATCGAGCTTGGCTACTCCTACTCCTCTTCGGCTTGGAAAAATAGGCCGATAGGCTCTTCATGTCAGCAAGACATTCAGACAACAATCCATTTAAATCTCTAAAGATATTTAACCTTTTAGGGTTTTCAGATACTCCCATCTACTTATGTACTTCGTATATTCAAGGGTGCAAAGTCTCCAACTAAATACACTTTCGAAACCACAACCTCGGCTTCCCAAATACTCATTTCTTCGTTCCGTCTCTTCCCCGCTATTCATCCGGATAATACCGTTCTACACTTCCTTCTCCGCCTGTCCCGCCAAATCTTGTCTGTCCGGTAACACATGTCTCATCCTTCAAGCCTTCACGGTCCAACAAATATACTCAACGGCAAACTACAAGCTACCGCATAGTTCGGCATATCCACTGCCTCCGCAATCTTCAAATCCGCCGCCACACTCGCCAGCAAATACCCCTCCTCCCTCGTCAACCCCTTCTCCCCCACCAACCAAGCAATCAGCCCTCTTAACGCCTTCCTACTTGCCTCTCTCAAATCACTATCAATCCCCAATGCTGCGTAGGTTCCTTTCCCCAACCCCGCACTCTCCTGCACTGACCCCGTCTCATAATGCGGACTCGTGACCCAACTTTTCCCCTTTTCTACACTCAGCCTCACCTCCGCTTTCATCGGGGTCTCGATCGCCGTCCCGCATACCTCTCCGTCTCCTTGCGCTGCATGCCCGTCTCCACAACTGAATAATGCTCCTGGTACCTTGACCGGGAGATACAATGTAGACCCTTGAGTGATGTATTTACAATCGATGTTCCCTCCCGTCTCATACGGTGGAATTGTAGAAAATTCTCCCTCCTGCTGCGGCGCTACTCCAACGACGCCCAGAAATGGCCGAATGGGTACATGGATGCCTTCTTTGAAAACAGCATAGTCGTTCCCCCTGGACAAATCCCAGATCTTCAACGCCGCGTCCGGGTACTCGTCAGCGAGAAGACCGAAGCCGAAAGAGCCGGGGAGGATAGCTGTCCAGCCGTAAGATGCGGGTTTCAAGGAGAGGAATTCGACTTTCAGTACATCTCCGGGTTGGGCTTCTTCTATGTAGACGGGGCCGAATGCGGGGTCGCCTTTGGTGAGGTCGAAGTTTTGCACGGCGGTTATGGTGGATTGGTCGGTGATTTGGTTGGAGGCGCCGTCGAGGAGATCAAAGGAGATGGTGCTGCCAGATGAGACGGTTAGGATGGGTGGGAGCGCATTGTTCCATTTCATGTGCATGTGCGAGGTGTTTATATGGAAGCTGTGCGCCATGACTGGAATCGGGGTGGCTTGGATTTGTGCTTCTTAGTATGGCTTATAGAAAAGCTTGTCGTCTGAAGGAGCGAGCCTTATTTAGTAGTGGCACTAAGTCGATTTATAGATAGCTGTCAAGATGGACGGCGTTGACGTACCGGTCCAGTGTTACTGGGAAAGGCGGGGTTACTGTAGGAAGTGTGTGGGTGGGGTAACTGCCAGAACCCTTATCTTTCAAAAATTACTTCACTTTCTCCCCTGGAATGTGAAGTATTGCTGTCGATCATTAATGAATGTCGTCAGCTGCGTATGAACAATGTTCCAAGGTTGGCCTCTACGTGATCTTCATTCATTGTCTGGTTGTGGGCATGTTGAAAGATTCCACGTTTGAGAGGCAGTTTGCGATGATTGGCAAGGACCCCACTAATTTTTGTTTATTCACGGGGAAGGGACAGCTTCCTTCATGAACAACAGAAGCGGTTGAAGACGAGGCAAACTTATCGCAATGCTTCACACACCTCACAGGTAGGAATATTGTTCTTCAAAATACTATCAACTCCGGGAGCATGCCGATAACCCGATGACCTGGGACGCACACTGCGCAATTGAATGTTAGGATCACAATAGAATAACCATCTGATACCTTCGGCCACAACACTTACCATGGATGCCCCTGAGCTAGAAGAAGATGTGCGAGTTCAAAGGGACTCAGGGCAGCTTCTAGCAGATTTCGAAGAATCATTGAACCCATTTCTGTACAATACCGCGGCGCACAATGCCCCGATTCGGAGACGAGTTCGCATTTCAGAAACGGAACGACTTGTGTCATTGGTATTATCACTTCCACATTACAGGATGGAGATCGCCGCTCACCATATACTTGCAGCTAGAAAATTTTCAAGAACTCCCTCAGCTCCTCGATCCCTACCTACCTCGATTCGTTCCGACTCTTGCAGATGCACTGCTCACCTCCATTTCACGGCAGACGTCGAAACTTCCTTCAACCAACGCAGATCTTCTTATGCCATTGCCAAAAGCCATCTGTCGACTACTCTATACGTTCTGCAAGGTCAGAGGAGAGAAAGTTATAGTTCGCTTCTTGAGTACAGAAGTAAGGCATGTCGACCTACTACTTTTTGCGGTCGAGAAGGGCACTGAGCCGAATGACAACGAGGCATGGAGTTGGGAACAAAAATATGTCGTCTTAGTGTGGCTTTCGCAACTCCTTCTGGCCCCGTTCGATTTAGTGTCTATGTCGGCAGATGCTATGGTAGATGACACTCAAACTCGAATAGCCGGGCTGGAGCTCTCGCCTGAAGTACCTGCTGTAGCAATACGTGCCATCTCAATATCTTTGCGATTTCTTGCGGCATCTGGTAAGGAAAGAGATGCTGCGAAAGGGCTTTTAGTACGAGTGGCTATTCGTCGCGACGTGCAAGACCTCAATGTCCTGGACAACCTGATCAAGTGGGCTCTTTCCACTCTCCGTGGGTACGAAAAAGGTCAGAGCATTTACAGGTACCTTGGCATTCTGTCCTTCCTTGCCGGTATCACCAAAACGTCACTGAATACTTCCTACATGGACCAGTACTTACCATCTGTTTTCGCCGGGGTCCGTTCACTTATAGCCTCCGCAGATACAGGGACCTCAGAGTTATATGACTCTGCTGTCACTAGAGAACTTTGTATCAAGGTCCTCCGTAACATTACGCTACTGGCTTTGCGGAACCCTGATGATGATTTTGTTGGCGAAATTGTAGATGACTCCATCCAGTATCTCTTTGACTGCTCCGGTGACGGTTCGACTCCTGTCCGATTAGCAGCGAGCAAAGCACTAAGTCGAATTACGTTGAAATTGGATGCACCTATGGGTGAGGAGATCGTATCGATGATTATTGAACGCCTTGATCATGACATTATATGGCCTAAATTGAACCCACCAGACCAGCGACATGATATGAGATTTTCTCGAGCAAATCTCGATCGTGTAAAGCCACAAGAGTGGCATGGGCTCATAATGACACTTTCTCAACTATTGTATCATCGGTCACCTCCGCCTAGTACTCTCCGCGATATCCTGGTTTATCTGTTTATTGGTCTGTCATTCGAGCAACGAGATATGTTGGGAAGTCCCATTGGAGCGAATGTCCGAGACGCTGCGTGCTTTGGTCTATGGGCTGTTGCTCGCAAATATTCGACGACGGAGCTGGAAGCTGTTTCTTTAGAATGCTTGGTGGACGACGTGGAAATTAAGAGTACTACAGTGCAAACTCTGGCAACGCAGCTTGTTGTCGCCGCATGTCTGGATCCCGTGGGCAACATCCGGAGGGGCTCCTCTGCTGCTCTTCAAGAATTGATAGGTCGCCATCCCAATACTGTCACCAAAGGCATTGATCCTGAAGGCAAAGATCTCATCACGATAGTTGGCTACCATGCTGTAGCTCTGAGATCGAAGGCAATCACGGAAGTAGCATGCGGGGTAGCCGAGTTGTCCGTCCAAGATTATGCTCATTCAATCATGGCGGCTTTGTTGTCATGGCGTGGAGTTGGTGATAAGAACGAGCGCACCAGACAGCTAGCTGCTGAAGCAATGGGACGTGTCGCACTCATGTCTGCACCAAAGGAGCAACCCCAAGTTTGGAGGCTTATGGCTTCCATTATAGAAAAAGTCCACAAAAACATGTTAGGGTTGCAAATACATCAAAGTAACGAACGACATGGGTTAGTTCACTGCGTTGCGGCTTTGGTGTCGGAAATGCCGGGATTTCAAGACAATTCACAGGCGGCCATCCACAAAGCCATGGCAGAACGTGGAGCATATTCGATCTTCGAGAAGATTTTACTACTGGTCAATCAAATCATTGACGCCAAAAGAAGCGCACATTTTCTAGAACAGGATCACGCCCGAATTGTTGAAGCCACTGCTACTTTAATCCTTCATACGTTTCGCACTTTTTGCTTCTCTGGATTGCTACCATGGCTCGTTCGATTTCCTACCGCCGACATGTTACCAAGGTTTTTGAAACTTGAAAGTACGTCTCAACTTCTTGAGGCAGCTTATAAGAATAACTGCTTTACTGAGCATCAAGTTGGACTGTTAGGTTGCGCTAACAACGTCGCCCAATTGAAGACTGGTCCGCTGCCGGAATTCCTGTCTAAAGCTCGCCGTTACTTTGAGGATTCCCTTGAAGATGGCTTGATTGAAGATGCCGATCTTATCCGTAACTGTGTTCGAGTGATCATGGTCTTCTCCGATAAAGGGGACCGTGAAGCCATGGCTCTTCGCTGGATTTCCAGTATTACTGTTCATCAAGGGCGGCATTCGTCGTGGAAAGATAAGAAGCGTGGCATCGTTGTGGCTATTTGGGCCGTCTTTTCACAGGAGAAACACTTGCAATCGCGGATCAATGAAAGTATGCACGAGAGATGGAGATCTACGGTAAGATCAAATTCGGGTTTAAGCTATGATTTGGACACTCGAATTGCACTACTTCAGTATTTAGCGGAAAGTGATGTGCTCGATACCCATGCGCATGAGTTCGAAGATATGGTTGCAGAAGGTCTGGACGATTACCATTTGGATCCTGTGCGTGGGGACATTAGCTCGCTGGTGAGAATCGCTGCTGCGAAAGCGGCGGAACGGATGTGGGATGAGTCTAGGTCTGGCTCTAATGGTTCTCACGGAGTCAGTGACATGGCTCTAGGCGATTCCAATGGCTCGAAAATACGAACCAGCATGGTCGTCGAAAAGGTCCTAAGACTTTGCGTTGAGCGACTGGACAATGTTCGAGCAGAAGGTAGAAAGGCCATCACGCCATTACTTCGCCCAAGGTGCGTAAAGTCAGTTGTGTTCTGATATACGTTTCACTAACTGATTTCCAAATGTTAGTCCCGAAACTTCAGTCTTCCTGGAAGCTTCGGTAACATCATACAGTTACTTCTACCATGTTTTAAACACAGGAACAGACGGGTTGTTAAATCTGGGGCCAGAATCTACCTGGAACTACAGCATCATGCTCGCAGGTTACGTTACTTCAGCTGCTAATGGGGCGCAAGATGTGATTCGTAATAGCAGAGCTGCGCTTCTTGATTACTGTGAAGCTGATCCTGCGAATACGGATCGTGTTACGAAGGCATTATTCGATCTTCTAATAGAGTTTTTAAAGAAGGATGATCGGGTTCTGATTGCGACTTTGGAGATTATTGCTTTTCTGTTTGATATGCAAGTCATGCAGACGAGCAAATCCGTCGAGTAAGCTTCTCGCTCTCCCTATCCCTCTTCTATCCTTCCCTCGCTTCTTCGCTGCTATACCTCACATTCTAGTCTAACAACCAACACTAGTTTCTCAAAACTCTACCTCCAAATTCAGCACTCGCATCACCGGAGCACGAACGTAAAGAAGATTGAAGCGGCGATTAGATGCTATGGTGGACTTTGCGAGGTCTTGACGAAGCCGCCGAGGAAATTGTTTAAGATGTTGATGCATCCGTATCCAAATATGAGGAAGGTTGCGGCGGATGAGTTGTATGGTTTGGGGGGAGTGGTCGAGAAGACGAATTGGACGAAGGCGAGGAATGGGGATGAGGATAGGGTGTGGGAGGGGTTGGAGAGGGATGGAGGGTGGGAAAAGTTGGTTGTGGGGGGGAGGGGTGGGTAGGTTGAGGGGTGGGGAGATGGAGGGGAGTGGGATGGAGAGATGGGTGGTGGTGGACGATGGCTGGGTGGGTATTAAGTCTGGGGGGAATTTGATGTGGTAGTCGACTGAAGAATGGTCTTGAGGAAGTAGCCATGGTTTGAGCAAGTAGCACGTATTGAACAAGGAGCATGGCGTTGAATTGCTTGAGCGAGTTGCTTGTTAGCTAGCATGAGACCCCGGATTAAGGAATACATCAGCCGGACCATCGACCCTCAATAATTATAGCTACGAGAAGGAGTGTCAGAAGAAGTGTCATTAACAACCTAAATCATAAGCTCCATCTGCGACAATGATATCATCATCACAAAATGCTAGCCACACGTTAAGGACTGAGCCGGAAAATCATTGACCCGGCTGCCGACGTACCTTCGACATTTTTTATGCGACCAAGCTCATCTGCGCAAACCACCTCAATTCAACCACCACATCAATCAATCTATATGGGTCGTGGAGGCAAAGTAGGTTGATCGGATCTATCCATTTGTTTCTATCTAACCTTATTCTTCAGGGAAATCGAGGTCGTGGTGGTGGACGAGGTAAAGGTCGCGGTGGTTTTGGCGGGGGAAGATCTCAGGGACAAGACAATCGAGTGAGCTTCGACAAAGTTCCAAAAGCAAACGAGAAGTTCGAGAAATACTACAATGGATTACTCGAACTACCAGAGGACGAGAAGACCGAGTTTTGGGCTGCTCTGAAGAGAGAGCTTCCTAATAGCTTTCGATTCGCAGGATCTAGAGGGTCAGTTTTCTTTTTTCTTTAATCATGCCATTGGCTGCCATTGACCAGTTTATAGCCATGCGCTTGCTGTGCAAAGACAGCTTAAAGAGAGATATATTCCAGAAATCTCAAGCATTTCCCACTACGATGGCACGCCTGTCGAACCACCGAAGCCTGTTCCTTGGTACCCAGATGAACTCGCCTGGTGGATGACGACGCCTAAAAATGTTGTTCGACGATTCCCGCCCTTTGCCAAGTTTCAGAAATATTTGGTGTCGGAAACGAGCGTAGGAAATATCAGCAGGCAGGAAGTTGTTAGTATGATTCCGCCTTTGGTTATGGATCTCAAGCCAGGTATGACGGTGTTGGATATGTGCGCTGCGCCGGGAAGTAAGGCAGCGCAGTTGTTGGAGATGGTGCATCATGGAGAGGAGGCGAGAGTCCATGCTGTGTTGAGACAATCGCTCAGTGGCAGCGGAAACGGAGACGGAGATGTGAAAATGGAGGATGCGACGGTAAAGGATGAGGAAGAGGCGGATTTATCTGCTGATCCTAGTGATGATGGCAGAGCTACGGGGTTGCTAATCGCGAATGACTCCGATTACAAGAGAAGTCATATGTTGATTCATCAGCTTAAGAGATTGTCGTCTCCGAATCTGATTGTTACAAATCACGACGCTACGCTCTATCCATCCATCAAGCTTCCTCCAAGTGCGGAAAACCCATCTACGAATCGATACCTTAAATTCGATCGGATCTTGGCCGATGTTCCCTGTTCTGGAGATGGAACGACGAGGAAGAATGTCAATTTATGGCAGGATTGGAATCCCGGAAATGCTCTGGGTCTTTACATTACGCAAGTTCGGATCCTTGTTAGGGCTCTTCAGATGTTGAAACCTGGTGGACGAGTCGTCTATTCTACTTGCAGCATGAATCCAATTGAGAATGAGGCTGTTATTTCTTCGGCTATTGATCGATGTGGTGGACTTGAGAAGGTTCAGTTGATCAATAGCGATGACAAACTACCATTGCTTAAACGCAGACCTGGTTTGAAGAAGTGGAATGTGATGGATAAGTCTGGTCGCGTGTGGGATAGCTGGGCGGATGTGCAGAAACATGTTGAAGAAAATGGACCTGATGTCTGGACTGATAGATTGGCCGAAGGAATGTTTCCACCTGCGGATTCTGATATTCCTTTCGATCAATGCATGCGTGTATATGCACACTTGCAGGATACCGGTGGGTTCTTCATCGCGATCTTAGAAAAGAAGACCGAATTCCGCGCCAAACCGGAGACAGAGGCCAAGAAGACTGCTCCCAAGCCGCCAATTACTGCAATTGTCGACGCAATCGAAGCAGCACCAGCTCCCAAGGAAGGCGAAAGCGTCGCACCCAAAATCGACGCCGCCGACGAGCTTACCCACCCCGAAACTGTCAATCTCGAAGAAATCACTCCCGCAGCCCGCCAAAACCAAGCGGATCCCTCATCCGACGCAACCCTCATCAACGGCACCAAACGCACCGCCTCAACCTACGAAGAGGATGTGGACATTGAACTCGTCAACAAGAAGATCAAGACCGACTACGACACTCCGGAGCCCACACAACCCGACCATGAAGGCCGCGTGGAACACTACCCTCCCCCTCCCGCCGCCGAACTCGACCTCGTCACCCGTCCCGGCGACCAAAGATCTGATGCCCGTCCTAACAAACAGCGCAACGCAGGAGGCCAATTTGAAGAACCGTTTAAATACCTCCCTTCCGATCACGAGCAAGTGAAAGCGGTTGAAGAATTCTACAAATTATCGCCACGCTTCCCGCGCGATAGATTTATGGTGCGGAACGCGACGGGCGAGCCAGTGAAGACGATTTATTATACGAGTAAGCTGATCAGGGATATCCTTACGGAGAACGAAGGGAAAGGATTGAAATTCATTCATGGGGGTGTGAAGATGTTTATGAAGCAAGACGTCCAAGGCGAGGGGGTCTGCAAATGGAGAATTCAATCTGAAGGGATGCCGATTCTAGAGGGCTATGTAGGCTCTGAACGAGTCGTGCACTTGCATCAGAAGGAAACATTTAGGAAATTGCTGATAGAGATGTTCCCGAAGTTGTCAGGGGAGTCGTGGAAGAATTTGGGGGAGATTGGGGAGAGGGTTAACAATATTGGCATGGGCTGCTGCGTGCTGAGGATTGAACCGAGTGGGGAGGAAGATGGGTTCACGGAGAGGATGGTTTTGCCGTTGTGGAGGAGTATGCATTCTTTGAATTTGATGCTGGCGAAGGAAGATCGGAGCGCGATGTTGTTGAGGATTTATAATGATACGACTCCGTTGGTTAATAACCATAATGGAGGAGGAGCGGCAAAGGCAGAAGTTAAAGCGGAAGATGCAGGAGAAGAGGTAGAAGAGAAAAAAGTCGCCCCGGGGTTCAAAATCGAGGACGGTGTGACGAAGGTGGACGTTGCGCCGGGCGAGACGCAAATGGCCGATCAGAGAGACGGGGACACGGCTATTAAGGAGGGTCCGTATGGGGAGATTGTCGCGGGGGTGGAGGAGGTCGCACATAAGGGGGTGGATGTCAATGCAGAGAGAATCGCGAAGGATGAGCCGGCGGGGGAGACGTTGGCTGGGGAGGATAGTGTGGAGGGAAGGTTGGGGGGAGTTTCTTAGAGGTTTTGTGTGCCTAAGAGTAGAAGTGAATAGGCATAGGGGAAGAATTTGAACAGGATGGAGAATGTGTCTCTTGATGTGATTAAGTGGACGGTGGGTATATAAATCGCTATGGGTATGCATAGAAGAAGAACAAAAGAACGGGAAAATTTTGAACATGGGGTTAAGAAAATAAATAAAATAGTATTCCTGGAAGACCCGCATTGACGAGAACTGTGTGACACAAGTTCATGTGAAGTATTAAATATTTGAATTCTCATTCATTTGGCCCTCCTACAGATCTGAATATATCATGCATCACCATTGACCCCGTGAAGCAATTCCTATCAAAGACACCTGCGTACCTGCCGGCCACAAGCATATTTCCCACACTAGCAACTATTAGCAGCAAATACCCCTCACATCTTATAGCTAAACCCCGACTCATGCTCCATCATATCAAAAGCCGGCTTCGCGCTAAACCATCCCGCAAACTCCGTCCCCACCGTCTTATACGTATACGCCGCATCCTCCTCCGCAATCTTAATTGTTTCCCCACCTCTCCCTCCTGCCGCCGCATCCGCTAACAGCTGCGCATGGCAGCACTTCTCCAGACTCACGAACCAGAAAACTGCACTCTCGATCGTCTTGCCTACAGTCAGGGGACCATGGTTTTGTAGCAACGCGGCTTTCTTGTTGCCGAGTGCTTGCGCGATGGCGTGGCCTTCTTCGGAGGCGAGGACGACCCCTTTAAAGGAGTTGTACACAGCGATGTCGTTGTAGAAGGCGCAGGCGTCTTGGGTGATGATGTCGATGGGGCGGCCGAGGGTGCAGAAGGCGCGGCCGTTGAGGGTGTGCGAGTGGGCTACGCAGTTGATTTCGGGGCGGGCGGAATGTACGGCGTGGTGAATCATGTAGGCTGTTGAGGGGGAGGGTTAGTGGGAGCTATTGTAATGAGTGGGGCAGGTTTTAAATTGGATAGGGGATGACGATTTCAAGGATGGTATTGAATGTGAAGGGCACAAATAGTTTGGGGATCGTCGACTTACCGGCTGTGTTTAACAATCTGCATGGTCCTCCATCAACAACATTTCCACTTGCATCCACGCGAATCAAATCCGAAGCTCGCATGAGAGGCCATGCTACACCAAAAGGGTTGACCCAGAAGCTAGTTGGTTCGACAGGATCCTGCTGGAGTTAGCACTTATCCATAATAGAACTTATTCATAATGTGGTTGGGGGACAGCAAATACCCTCAAAGTGATATGTCCAGCAACTCCCTCGTCATACCCATGTTTGGCAAAGATTCGAAAAGCCAATGCCAATCTCCCCTTCTGGTATTCTCTCTCGGCGTATTTGTCCTCCAGAGGTTTGCGAGTAGGGAATGCACTCATTTTCCCTTCGACTTTGGATTTTGGCAGACCTGGCTCATGGGTTGCGGTTCCGGGTTCGTTATCTTCGTTAGATGATTTCGAGTTGCCGTTGGAATGTCCGTTTGAGTGTCCGTTTGATGGGCTGGAGTTACCGTTGGTTTCTTTGGGCTCCACATTGTTTCCCTGGGAGTCGCCGGGGCGAGGAATAGCCGTGGGTGCGCCGACGGGCTCGGCTGATGTTGGTCCTAGAACCATTGTTTATGTCGAGTGAAGTTGTTGTTAAGGAAAGTGATTTGGAGCTTGAGACGGCGGATGATTGAGCAGCTGGATTGTTATGACTGTGACACTATCTTCAGGAAGAGAGGAAGGACGGAGGAAAAAGAGAGAGCAGAGGGGAGGAGAAGCAGATGGGACGATGTTGCGAGTTCGAAGGTTAAATAGCTGTATTTTTACGTACGAGTATATACAATGGAATATATAAAGGGAAAGGCATGAGATCACAAACTTTAAGAAACGCTCACAAGTTCAAAGTTCATTCGACGCCCTTTCGGCTGGATGCAGTAACCATACGAGGTAGACTTATCCGCCAATGTGGAGACAGTGGCGTCAACCGAGGAGGGGCGAGGGGTGCAAAAGGAGGGGCACGAGGGGGGGAATTTGTGGGGTAAGCGGGTGAGAGAGTGAGAGAGTGAGAGAGTGAGATTGATATAGACCGGCATAACCGGAGTTGTATTAGACTCCTCTTTGCGTGAGATCGTCCATACCAACACAGTATTGATACCAACCGAGCCAACTTAACTGGTGATATGGTGTGGTGTATGTAATGCGGAGGAAGAAAGATATCCGAGGTTCCACGCAGAAGGCGGAATTACTCCGCAGTTTTTCCATACACGTGAGCAGGCGCCCCGTTTGGTTCTCGAGGCTCAAGCCCGCGTCGCGTCAATATTATCCATCGAGGTCATATAGCATTATCCCATCAACAACTGCATAGCGATCGCGCAGCGCTTACGTCTACAATCAGGCGCTCCGCACCATTGCGGCTCCAGTTTTAACTCCTCAAACTAACTTTCTCATAACTTGGTGATGGGCCCAGGAGCATCGATCTTCCATCACCATGTCCTCCCCTTCAGCAGCAACGGATCGGCAGGCTCTGGTCAAGTTATGCGAAAAGGTTTTCTGCGATCCAGCTCGAACTAACTTCAATATCGAATGCAAATCAAGCAGCGAACACCCGTCGGCATGCGGGGAACCAATTCTCAATCTCCTCTCCCGGCAGAGCACTGCCATTCGCAACCACTCTGGAAACCACAAGTTAATCTTACAAAGACTCGACGACATGATAGCTCTAGCCAACGAGAAGTTCTATGCTTTTCCTTTCAAAGATGTGCCAGCATGCTGGAGGGCCTTGTTTCTCGAGGCCAGCCTGCTGAAATTCTCTGCCTTGGCCGTGAGATGGATATGGAATGCCGAGCAAGCGTCCTTCGTCGATTTATCAAACTCCGAGGATGCCATTCTCGACCAGATGATGGAAGCTATGGACATGGCATTGATTATGACGGGAGTGCCAGCGTCCAGTACGCTCCAAGACGCCATTGACCAGGCTTTGGACTTGCTACAAAATATACATATGGAGATGACTGATGAGCTAAATGAGCCAGTGACGAAGCGGCGGAAAATATCTCCTTCTACGAAAGGCTATGCCACTGATCTGTTCCCATCTTCGACAGTTGCGCCGCCTGCTCTATCGCATCCGATCCCTCGCGCTGACTGTTTGTCCTTCGACGCCTTCGAAAAATATATGCACCACCCGAGCAAGGCTCATCTCGGTCCCAAGCCTCTGATAATTACAGGCGTCTTAGATAACTGGCCTGCGCGTGGTGAGAGGCCATGGAGTAAACCATCCTATCTGTTAGGAAAGACTATTGGTGGAAGACGGCTTGTACCTGTCGAACTTGGCAGAAGTTATGTCGATGATGGTTGGGGACAAAAAATCATAACATTTAAGGAATTCATGGATCAGTACATTCTTCAAGAATCTAGCAACAATTCAACCGGTTACCTGGCCCAACATGATCTCTTCGCTCAAGTTCCTTCCCTTCGCGCAGATATCTGTGTCCCGGATTATTGTTACACGACACCACCGCTGCCTCATCCTTCTTCGCCACTTGCAGAGAAGCATTCTACACTTCCACAACTCGATGAGCCATTGCTCAATGCGTGGTTTGGGCCTGCTGGAACAATCAGTCCGCTCCATACTGATCCATATCACAATATTTTATGTCAAGTTGTTGGTCGAAAGTATATACGACTTTATGCACCACGAGAAAGTGCAAAGTTGTACCCTAGAGGGGTTGAGGATGGAGGTGTCGACATGGAAAACACAAGTGCGCTTGATATTGGTATCTTGGCCGGCCTTGATGGCACCAAAGAAGAGCAAGATAATGCCATGCTTCAATTTCCCGATTTCGCCAGTGCTGATTTCGTGGATTGTATTTTAGAGGAAGGAGAGTGTCTTTACATTCCCGTAGGTTGGTGGCATTATGTTCGAAGCTTGAGTGTGAGTTTTAGTGTTAGCTTCTGGTTCAATTGATCCGTTGAATGATTGAGTTAGTGCTCGATATCAAGGAAGTGGGCACGGTGGGCAGGTGTTATCTGCCTCCCACATTGAGCTTCCTCAACATTAATGATCTGACGTCAACTGGTGGGGACGTGGTTTCACAGCTAGATCTGGATCTCTGATTTTGCGCAGGGAAGATTTTAATGATCATCATCTCCCGCATCTTAGTGGCGATCTAGGTTCCACCACATCTCCCGCCGGGGAACTGCCGTTTGCGGGAAACACACATCTAACCAAAATAGATGTACTCCAAAAAAGTTTATATGTTCATCTGTGCCGGATCAACCAACCAAATGTCGTAAGCTATGGTGGGTCTGGTTATGATGATCGGACAGGATACTTCACCATTGCTGAGGTTGAAGACTTGCATTGAGACATCTGAGTTCATGGTTGAACTCTGAAATGGTTGGTGCTTTACTTCAATTCATCCAATTCCGGATCCCAATGATGTAAGTTGACCAGAGGTGTTTCTTCTATTTCAGCCCTTCGTCCTCCGGGGTAGAAACGATACCGGTTCTCCTCCCTGTTAGAAACCGTATTATATCTTCACTTTACACAATCCTCTTCCTAGCGACTTTGAAAATGGCTTCACCGTGTGAATTCTTCGTGCATGAACACACGATACCAGCTCAACACATCCGTGAATACGATCACGGAGTCGCAGACGAAAATGAGGATTACTACATCCACATCAAACAATATTCCCCGAAGCTTGATCGTCAACCTCAAGAAGACGATGTCACAATCATCGCAGCTGCTGGGATCGGCATGGTGAAAGAGATCTACGAACCTTTCTTTCAAGTCTTAGCATCTAAATGCATGAGCAGAGGCGTATTTATTCGAAACGTCTGGATAGCAGACGTAGGCTGCGTCGGCAAAAGCGCTATCGTGAATGCCAAGAACTTAAGTCATGATCAAAACTGGTTTGACCACTCCAGAGATCTTCTCGCTATGGTCAATCATTTCAGGAAACAGATTCCGAGACCAATTGTCGGATTTGGACATTCAATGGGTGGCTGTCAAATCGCTCACCTGGCGACCTTACATCCGAATCTTTTCCACTCTCTTATTCTGATCGAACCAGCTATTTGGCGCGGGCTGGCACCTCCGGCTGCACTGACGAACGCGAAGGTTATGAGTCGGAGAAAGGAATACTGGCCTACGCGGGCGGAAGCAGAAAAGGGTCTTATGCAGAATCCGTTTTTTAAGAACTGGCACCCACGAGTAAAATCTCTGCTTGTCGAAAATAGTTTTGCGAAACCGGAACAATTGCCTATCGCCACACCCAAGGGAGACGAGAAAGCTACAGACCCAGTGGTATCCACTACTCCAAGAACAATGGAGGTAGCGCTGTCTCTACGGCCGAATTACTCCGTTGATAGTCCTTCTGAGGACCTTAAAAGGGATCGTGTGTCTGCTCCGGATGTTGACCCTGATGCAAGGATGAACTTCCCTTTCTACCGCGGCGAACCGATCGCGATGCTCAAGGCGCTGCCGAAGCTGAGACCGAGCGTTTGTTACATTGTAGGCGATAAATCGCATATGTGTTGGCCGGAAGTACGTCAGGAGCGACTGGAAATCACCGGAACAGGAGTAGGAGGGAGTGGAGGTGCGAAGATGGGGAGAGTGGTGGAGAGGATGGTGCAGGGGGGAAATCATTACCCGCTTTTTGACGGGGCTGGAATGGAAGCGGTGGGAGGATTTGCAGGAGAGTGGTTGGAGGGGGAGATGGGTAGGTGGAGGGGGGATAGGGAGAGGAGGATGAAGGGGTGGAGGGAGATGGGCGTGGAGGAGAAGGTTAAGGTTGATGGGGTTATGGTCGAGGCGTTGGGGGAGTGGCATCCGAAGATGAAACCAGATATTGTAGCGTTGGTGAAGGCACGATTGTAGGTTTCGGGGTGGAGGGTGTTTATCGAATGAATCGATCATTAAGTAATTATAGAGGCTCATCCTAGTCTTATGCAGTGTCTACCTGCAATATGACTAAGTATGTTGCGCTAACCTGGACAAGGTCTTAATTGATCTGGTTATATCTGCCTCCGCATATTCGCCTGGACCGGATTTCTACAACCCAAGTCAACTTTATTGGATTATCAACAGAGCGAGCCGCGAGAGTGGCCTGGTGTCATAAAAAGATATGAGGGGTAAGACAGACTAGGCTGTATCCTAACTGCAGTATGTATGCTTTTAATATTGATAAACCCTGCCGAGGTACTTGAGTTATCATGGATAAAGATATCTGTCCAGGCATAATCTAGCATAAAGGTCTAACGCTCTGACAAAGTCAATGCAACATGGCCCTCGGGCAACGTCGGGCGATACAGTATGCAGGCAAGGTGGGTTGCTAAATG
The DNA here is from genome assembly GCA_002946385.1 of Rutstroemia sp. NJR-2017a WRK4. Lineage (NCBI taxonomy): Eukaryota > Fungi > Ascomycota > Leotiomycetes > Helotiales > Rutstroemiaceae > Rutstroemia > Rutstroemia sp. NJR-2017a WRK4. Next base: position 359,843 of record NJPR01000017.1, on the reverse strand, counting down.
ATATGGCATTATATGCTTTCAACAAATGCCTGAATCTTACCACCTCTCGTGGTATAAATACCTCCTTGCTCACCAGATCTATCCGATCATTCACAAACAAAACATACTGATCAAAATCCCAAGCACTTGCTCAACCGACTGCACATCACTCCTCAAACCCCCCCCCCCTTCAAAACCACATTCCAACACTGCCCCATCATGTTAATCCTCATCGCCGGAATCACAGGAACAGTTGGTCTTCCCTGCGCTGCCTACGCCATCACCCACGGCCACCGAGTAAGAGGCCTTGGTCGGGATCCAGCAAAACTCCCCACCCCTCTTCGAACCAAGTTGGAAAGTTTCGTAACTTCAAACGGAATCTACGATATTCCGGCCTTGGATAAAGCAGTTGCTGATGTGGATGCTGTGATATGCGCGTATGGATATGCCCCGGAAGTGGTGGTTGAGGGGCAGTTGTTGCTGTTGAGGGCGGCGGAACGGGCGGGTGTGGAGGTGGGTGAGGGTTGAGTGCTTTTCTTCGTTTTTTCTTTCATTGACACTCAGACAATCACCTCTAGATCTTCCACGCCGCGTCCTGGAATTACGACTGGACCCGTGGTCAACTCGGCCAACACGAGTCCTACGATCCATATATTGCCTTCTATGCACACGTGCGCATCAGTTCGCGCATCAAGCCTCTCTACATGTTCACCGGCGTCATCGCCGAGTGGATGTTCTCCAACCGCCGCGACAAGATATGGGATCGTGAGAGCAAAACTCTTTCGTATTTTGGCGATGGGACAGAAACTTGGATCTGTACTACAGCGGATGATCTGGCTGCATACACAGTCGAGGCGGTCTCCCAGCCGGGAGCGGAGAAGGGGGGGTTTGTGAGAGTGGAGAGTTTTAGGTATACACCGAGAGAGTTGGTCAGGACTTATGAGGAGGCGAGGAAAGGGGCTGTGAAGGGGAGTTTGAAATGTGGGGGGTCGTTGGGGGATGTGGTGGAGATGCTTGGGAAGGCAAGAGAGATGACAGATCGCGTTGATTTTGAGGAGTATGTTGGCTTGTCATATGTGGAACATATTTTAAAGGGGACCTGGAACTTTGAGCCGGTGGACAATGCGTGTTTTGCTAATGTGAAAGTAACGTCGCTTCAGGAGTACTTCGAGAAGCATCCGGAGCTGTAGCGAAAGGTAGGACGTTATGATTGTTAGGCGAATTATACTAAGACTCACACTATAATCAGTTGCTAGTAGCTACACCAGCTTGGTACGATGTTAAGTCTAATCTATCTGATGGAAATTGACAGAAATTGGTGATGATATCTTGGTAAGTCTAGCAACAAAGCAATGTGATGCTTGAGTTTCTCGTGAAATTTCCTTTCCTGAACTTCGTGACAACTACGACGCTGTCAGCTGCCCAAAGCTTGATACAGGGGACGAATAACTTGCCATCCCAAATGTTAGTAATACGAGGTTTACATTCGATAAATAAATTTCGTACAGGAGAGCGAGTAAGAAATCGTCGTTGGTGGATTTCCTTGTAGGACTAGCAGCACAACCAACACAAAATATGTCACGAGTCTTTTCCTAGACTGACCAATTGACATTGATTTGCCAGCGATATTCATCATGATCACTTGGTATGGCTTGCCAGAATAATTAAGCATATTAGTTACAGAATCATAAGTACAACTGTTACGTAAATCCAACTGACGTTACGATCCTGCAGATTAGAATGGCGATTTTCTGATTACAATTCGATAACTCACTGTACGCTATTTGAACGTTTAATACATCGCCCAGGATATCAGCGAGAAGTACGCTGCATGAGCCACTGCTTTCACGTACAATTCAATCTACAGCTGGATCAGGTGAATGGCTACCAACAGGCTGTGGTGGGGCGCAGCATGCTCCTTTCACTAACCCTGCCCTTTGAGAGATGTTTTAATACTTGAGTAAATTTGAGATGTAAACCGTTGAATTGAAGGTCCAGCTTATCACAATCTCAATTGTTCCTTCTATCTCCACCTTCGACAGCGAAAGAAATCTTGCGCACACCCAACCAACTCCTTTAATTTCATCAAACATACACATATCAGCCATGCGTATAGTTTGTCTCGTTTATCTAGTCGCGATGGTCACCCTCATCGAAGCGGGCCATGACATAGACTCACTTGGCATCGGGGGACCTGGACCAAGAGATCCTGATGCTTTCCAGCGCGCTAACATGTTTCCTAATGCTACCGGTGTCGCCAATATGGCGGCAGTTAACATGGGCTTAGGTCCAAATGACCTTGAAAGTGTTATTTGGAAAGCACACTTAAATGTCACGGAAGTTACCAATCTCAACTACACCACGGACGTAGTCACTAACTCTGTGATTGCAATTGATACTGCTGGAAACTGGATAGAAAACTCCGAATGGTCTGCGGACGTCACTATTTACTTGGTGGAAGACAGAAATTCTTTGGTCAATGGTCAGAAGGACACAGGCAACTGTTATGCTACATTGGGCGAAACATGTGTCAAGGACTACTTGAATTCACACTATTATTCAGTCCCAAGAAACAAGACGGCAACACCAATACTACCATCGCCTCCAACCGTACCCACCAGCTGCGAGCATAAATTAACAGAATCAGTTGGCTCTTGTATGTTACGACAGTCTCTTGTACCACACAGCTAACTGAAGACAGTCTTCACTTCAAACTTCTCTGACGGAAGTCCATACTTCTATTGTCCATCATTGCCTCATAGCTCCACCAATACAACTCCGTACGAGGAGGCTGTTACGCGGGTTTGGCCTATCGTCCTCAGACAAACTCACATTAACGGCACTTCCACAATAAGTTTGACCTGTTTGAAAACAAATGTAACGACAAGTGGAAGCAAGGCTATCGGAGGGGTGCCTAGTGCTGCGGCAGCTATCGAGAGATGTGGATGGGCTGTAGTGGGGTTCGTCTGTTTGACGGCAGCGTTACTGATGTAGACAGAGTGAGTACATTGCGACTTGTACAAGAGCTCAGTGAATTGAATCGATTTATATTCTTCATATAAGATGTATGAGAAGTAGACTTTGCGCAATTATTATCATGTGCGGACTCAATGGCAATAGGTTTCTCAATACCCCTGACAGCGAAAGAAGAAAAGAATTCCGTGACAATGAAGATTGCTGAGAACTCTATTTGGGGCAGTGTCTGGCGGTATTAAGCTCTTAGCATACCGTTGGGTGACTGTAAATCTCGCTTTCAACCCTTGGAAAGACTCTCCAGATCATTACTCTCCGTAGCAAGCACGAAATATCTCGGAGCCACGGATAATAAAGGCCTTCTCTGAGTTGCTCCCACATTGCGCATCAATTCGAGGACCTTCAGCTTGTACAAGTTTTATGCACCTGACTTCAAGGCAGAAACACCACAGGTCCACTCTGAGTTCCAGTAGAACTGATGAACTGATGACGGTGACAATCTCAGACACCGAAAGAGGTAGGGAAAGAAGTATTTATCGAAGCGGAATCGTGGGAGATGAGGAAGTCAAAGTGCATGCCGGTCAATGAAGCCAAGGCTATGCCCGATTGGTCAGCGACTCAGTTTAAAGGTTCTAGATAAAGTTAAATCCGAAACCCCGGGCTCCAGCGAAACTTCGAAGATCAACTCATACTTCTCCCAGTCTCTCTTCTGTTTCACCGCGCATCCGGGCAAATGCAGTGCCTTACTTCACTTTATGGGTTGTTACTATTGACCCATCAATCTGGCTCTCCACGCGCGAAAGCTGATGTGCCCAGAGCTCAGGGTTGCACTTCGTTATCATTTCATAAACAAAAACAGGAGAACAAAAATCTCACCAATATGGACGTGAAGAGATAGGCGTTGCGAAACCACTCGCGGATTTTACACCCCTTGCCATTGGGAGAGCCTCAAAAACAGCACTTATACAACCAATACCTAGAGTATCTGTGGCATTTGGGGTACTCGTACAAAGTGTACCTACCAAATTAATAAATTATGCACGAATAGATACAGTAAGGGAATCCTATGAATACCCCTAAGCGCCGTCACAAACGCGACTAACACTTCTTCCAAGGCTCTAGTTTCAGCACTATTGGCGCGCAAGAATGAATGGGTTATAAGGCTATAGCCATGTACCCCTGAATTAACGCGACGATCATTATGTGCGTGAGGAGGAAAAGATGATACTGTGTATATACTTCGCTCCCTATCATGATTAAAACTTTGGTCGACAAAGTTTCTTAATAATTAACGAAGCAGAGATGAAGCGAGCCGTATTGTTATTCCTTTTCAGACTGACCGCTGGTCTTGCCGTTGATCTCAGCCTAGAAGCTTCTTCGACTACTGGCTACATTCAGCAGACGAAGCGGTTCGAGCTCAATTTCACCTGGGAATCATGGGCACCAGATGGAGTGCAGCGTCAACAAACTTTGATCAATGGCCAGTTTCCAGGTCCTGCACTCATCATGGATGAAGGAGATAATGTCGAAGTGACTGTGAATAACTTCATGCCGTATAACACGACAGTTCACTACCATGGTATCGAGTAAGATAGTCCTTTCTGAATATGAATATTCAATATCTTAGATAAGGACAGGCAATTGGGAACACCATGGTCAGATGGGGTGCCGGGGGTCTCGCAGAGGCTCATTCCTCCCGGGGGAAGATTCGTCTATTCGTTCAGCGTTCAGCAATATGGAACATACTGGTAAGATCCAAAGGTAAGACTTAATATCAAGTTCTAATCGTATGAAGGTATCACTCACACTCTGCCGGACAAATAATGGATGGCATGTATGGGCCGATTTATATTAGGTACAACAACTCCCAAGAAGTATAACCCTTCATATTTGGAACTTACCTAACATGCATTGTGTAGACCCCGGAGAAATGCAGAAAATTTGGCCAGCATGATCACGAATGACACATCGGAGCATGCTTCTATATACACCGCCATCAAATCACCCAGCTTAGTGATGCTCTCTGACTGGTTCCATTTGACCTCGGAAACCCTACGACAGATCTCAGTTGATGCAGACATTGATGCTTTGTAAGTGAGAGTGAGATGCCGACAAGATGCAGCTGACGAGTTTAAGGTGTACGGATTCTATTTTGGTTAATGGAAAGGGAAGGGTTAACTGTCGCGATCCTGGTTACTTAACAGATATGGTTCCGGCTCCGTTGAAACCAGTGCTTCAGGGAATGAACTATACAGCCAAGGGGTATGTAGGTCCTTTCAGAATTAGGGAAACGGTTACTAAAAAGTGGTTGAAGCTGCCTTCCGCTTCAAAACATTTACGCCCAAACAACATTTTCACATAACTTCAGCGCAGTCCCACCGTCTTTGTTTGACGAATGCACCGCTACAGATGCTGAGGAGGAGGTAATAGTTGTCGATCCATCGAATAGATGGGCAACTCTAAACTTCATTGGCTCTGCGTCAGTTTCGGCACTGACAGGTATGATGGTTATCCTACGATTCCTACCTTACTATATGACCGCTAACGTACCACTTCGAAGTTTCCATCAACAATCACTCTCTCTGGGTATACGAGGTCGACGGGCTATACATAAAGCCTACTAAAGTTGATGTATGTCATTGTAGAATCTCGCCGAACTTTACTAACTGTAAAAAATCTGTAGGCACTGACAATCAGCAATGGCGGCCGATATTCTTGCTTGATTCGTCTGGACAAAGCTCCAGGTAACTATTCCATTACCGTGGCTAATTCCGGATTCAATCAAAAGATTGCAGGTTTTGCAAGTCTTTCCTATTCGAACGGAGACCCCTCTGTTACATCCGCTCCATCGATCAACTATGGTGGAATCAGCACGAGTACAGATGTCGTCTTGTTTGATGAAACCAGAATTGAAATGCTGAATCCAAGTCAACCGAAGGAGAGCCCAGATCAGACCTTTATCCTTACCGCTGGCCGTATTCGGAAAGCTTGGGAATGGTCCCTGAATGGCAATCACTCCTACGGTCTGGCTTTGGAGGCAATGAAACCATTTTTATGGGATCCTCAGTCTGCAGTCAATAGCTCCTTGGTTATTGCTACGAAGAATAATACCTGGGTGGATATTATTTTCTCAATGACGGGAAATATGACTGTACTTCAGCCAAGTCATCCGCTGCATAAGCATTCTAATCGAGTCTATGTCCTCGTGAGTCTTATCTCCACCGGCCGGCGGGCTCATACTACCTCCAGTCATGGGCTTTTACTTACTTATAGTTTTAGGGTTCTGGAATTGGCACCTTCAAGTGGGCTTCGGTGGCAGAGGCTTCGAAGGATATTCCAGAAAACTTCAACTTAATCAATCCTCCAATGAGAGGTGAGTACACCGCTGACAGGCAAGCTCTTCGTTGTTCATGATAAGACTAATTCATGAAATATCCAGATACATTCGTAACACCTCCAGCCTTCAAAGGTCAAAGCTGGTTGGCAGTTCGCTATCATGGTAAGCAGTCACACTTTCTCTAGGATGCAATTCGCCCGGGATCTCAAGGCTAACAACTATTGTTCTTCTAGTTAAAAATCCAGGGGTATAGATAGACCTTCTCAATTTCTTTGGAGCGCTTTACTAACGTAATAGGCCTTCTTACTACACTGCCATCTCGATCCACATCTGACGGGTGGAATGGGGTAAGCGACGAATTGGATAACCTGTTTCTTGGCACCTACTAACTTACTTCCCAGACTTGCAATCTTAGATGGGATAGATAATTGGCCTATAATTCCACCGGAATATGGGCCGAATGGGCAGTAGAGAAGTCTATCGGATTCTAACAAGAGCGTAACGGGCTTTTCGTGGTTGAGCGGACTTGCCGGTGCAGAAATAACAGGCCAGCAGGAATTTCTGGAACTCTGGCGGTAATTTACAGAAGAAAAACTAGAAAACAAGAACCTTATAATGTCCTAGATCCATTTGATAATAGTAAACAGCCTCAATTGGGCTACTTTTACTACTCAGAAGAGTGGTTAGCGATGACTAAGCAAACCCTAGTCTTCCTTCACCTTCACGGTTCGTCTCCGCCAATCATAAATCTTTTTAACAAAGCATCCAACTAACTACACTGAATTTGCTCGCCGCAAATAGAACCTCAAATGCCATCTTTCGCAGTAAATTTCTCTGCATGTCTGGGAAATAACCAGGCTATCCGCGCTCTGGCCTGACCACCATAATACTTCCTTCTCCACACCATTTCAGCAACGAGACTTCGCAATGGACAAATTTATTGACGCGCGATTTGAACGCGTCGAGAAGGCCTTGGCTACTCTAATAGCTTCCATATCAAAATACAACCCTTCGCCAGCTCTTGCCCAAGATCTTGTGGCCGCTGACCAAGAATTGACTGACGGATTATCACTACGTAAGTTTCTCATTTTTCATTCTACCGATCTGTTCTCACAGCTTCCCCAGTATCGCAACACCAGCAAAACACCCACACTCTAGCCTCGCTCCAAGAAACCTCTGCTTCTCTTGATGCACAGATTCGCGACACTTTAATTCTGCTCACATCAACGCGCACTGCGCTCCTCGAGACCCCAGCTTCCGAGTTTCCAGAACACACAAACCAAGTCGAATATGGGGAACTGCTTAGCTATGCACGTCGCATCTCCAAATTTACCATTCCACCCGACCTGCGACCTGGAAGCAAAGAAGATGGAGATGCGAAACAAGACGGTTCGCAGACAAACGGAAGCGCTACACCTACCGTCACAATAAATACGAATGGGGCAGCGAATGGAAATGCCATGGAGGTAGACTTAGCAAACCCACCGAATGGCGCCAATCCTCCTTCTGCCGAACCCTCATCGCAACCTCCGCCGCAATCTCAAACTTCCCTGCCAGCACAAGACGTACAATGGCTCAACACGCGCAACGATTATCAACCATTCGTTCCTTGGGTTCGAGAAGAAGAGTTGAGAAGGGGTGCTTTGAGTAGCATAGAAAAGCTCATTACAGCTGGTATCGACCCAGAAGGATACGATCCCGACGTTGAAGAGCAGAAGAAGAAAGAAGAAGCCGAGGAAATGGAGAGAAAAGCGGAAGAAGAGCGAGTAGCAGAAGAAGAAAAAAGAAAAGCAGCAGAAGAGAGGAGAGCGAATGCCATTGCTTCTGGAGGTGGACATCATGGTGGTAGCGGCGGCGCACCGAAACCAAAGGTTTTCCAGTTGGAGGAGTTTGACGATGAGGATGATTAGGAATTTCAGTTCAATCTACTGCTGGTAAGTTTCTTTTGCTTCTTCTTTGTTCTCGCCGCCCCAACAACTTTATGATGATTGTATCAAAAATCGATTAGTCTTGAAGACATATTCCATGGTTACGAAATTTACGCATGCGAGCCTCTCTGAAAGTTCTTACACTCAATATCATGATTCGTCGAAAGCTTGTGGAGCTCAGCTGACATTCATTCTTTCAATAGGATAACTGTTCTAGGCACCACGGGCAATACCAATGCGGTCGTTGTATCTAGACCATTTAGCCCCACATAGCAGGGAGAATGGACAACGTACACCGTAGAGGCTACCTTGAGTTACCAGAATCCAAAATCTATCACCATATCTCATCCATTCATAAAGTGCCGTTTCATCACCTCACAATGTAAAATTCAGCTTTCATTTGCCTATCCCTTCCTATTAATACATTCATGATCAAGTATCTTTGCTCGCAGACGCCATTCCAATTGCACTCATCCCAAGTCATGCCAGTTCACATCGTCAAAAATTTCATACATTACGCACCGCAAATGCTTCAGCTAAGAAAAAATTGCACGGAATAAGAAAAATCCAGTTCTATAGTACAGCTACAAACACCCGCCACCAAGCCGAACCAAACCTGTCCCTAACTTTTCCATTTCTATCATTCATTCCACCTTACCCAGCATATCATATTTCCCGTGCAAACAAAGAGGTAAAATTGCCTAATCGATCTTGATAGATCCGTAAATCTTCTGCACGAATCCCCAGCTGGCAAAATATCCGATAGAACCTTGAGGACATTAGCATTAGCAACAATTCAGAAAGGATGGAACATGATGTCAACTTACCCGTAAGTATGAAAAATAAGAAAGAAATCAAAGCACTATACCCAATGTAAAGCACACTTCCGGCCAATCCGCCAAGCTGCAACTTCGTTGCCCAGTAAATAAGAGCATTTGCGAATACATATCCAGCTGACGCACCAGCCGTCAAGAATGCTCTCCAATGCCAATGGTAGTTTTCGCTACATAGCAAGAAGTAGATCATGAGGACAGTGACAGCGGCGCAGGTGATGATCATGAGACCGTAACAAAGGAAGAGGAAACCAAACATATAGTAGACCTTGCTGAACCAGATCGAAGACATGATGAAGTAGAGCTCGACAAAGATGGCACCGAATGGGAGGATACCGACCAGAAGCATGGACGGGATGGGCTTCATGTAGGTAGTCGAGGGGGGGATTTGGCGAGGGATTTGGTTGGTTCGGACTGGTGGTTCAATGGCGGGTTGACGGAATCCCACCCAGCTTCCGGCGAAGGAAAGTGGTAGAGAGAAGAAGAACCAGATCGAGACAATTACGAGCATGGTTGTGAATGGGACTGCGCCGGACGATTCCTTGGCCCAGAGGAATAGGTTGAGAAGAAAGAACGTACTGAACACAATACCAGGAACCAAGGTAGGTGTCAATGCGATGTTGAGCTTCCATTGCTCACCACCAAATGACTTGTAGACTCTGGCCGAAGTATAGCCGCCAATAAATCCTAGAATGGTATAGAGGAGAATCATGATGGTGCCCAAAGAGCCACGATTTGACGGCGAGAGGAAACCGAGAAGCGCAAAAGCAATTGTGAAACCGGTCATGACGAAAAGTTGAGCTCCATTGCCGAGGAAGACACTCAAAATCAATGGTCGGCTGGGTGTGCGGAATACATCGCCGTGAACCAATTTCCATCCAGAATCCTCTTGTACACCATCCTCTACAGCAACCGATGTACCAGAAAGATCATCGAGATTGATCGAGTCGAGGCGGTTGTAGCGTTGAATGTCCTTTCTCAATGTTCGCATGAGAATCGAGAGGACAGTAATAACCAAGAAAACCACAATGACTGCAGAGTTGATCAAGGAGAACCAATGGATCTTGGGGTCGAAAACGTGGAGATATTTATCCCATCTGGTTGCCCATGCGGTACTGGAGGGTTGCCACCAAACGCTGTATGAGTATGTGACACCTGTCTCGCCGGATTCTGAAAGTACAACTTGTGGACCATCCGCTCCGCACTTTGGCTCGCCTGGGTGGTTTAATGTCCTAGAGGATGGCTGCACAATAACACCAACAACCCTCATCAAACCAGCGGAAACCTCGTGATAGTCGATAAAGATGTCGTAGTGGTTGTTGAGGTGCACTGCCGTTTGGTCACTGCTCCCTAAAGCAAACCCTTGACTATAAAATCTGGTTTTTGTGATCTCCTCCTCAATCAACTGTCCCGCAGGCAAACCATCCACCAACCAATTCATTGCGAAACCCTGTTGTATCCTTCGGTTTACAAAATGCGCCGAGCTTTGGTCGAACTTCTTCTCCTCGCATAGTTGTACGCAGGTTTCGTTAACTGCCATCTTGAGCTCGAACGGCGATGTCATGATTCGATCGCCGAAGAGGATACTGCCTAAACTTTCGGAGACATATTCTGGCTTCGGATCTGGTCTGCAGAAATGGAAGGCGGGATGATAGTAATCGAAGGACACTACAGACCGTAATTGGCCATCTTCGTACGAGCCTACCGGGGTAAGTCGATTGACATATAACGGGACTTTTGCGCCTTTCTGATATGAAGTCGGCGCAACACCAGGGAGGTAGAATGCCGAGGATAGTTCGGGCGCAACGAGTAGGGTCGCAAATAACGCCGCAGATGGCGTTAGGTCTCTTAAACGCATATTGAATATGTGAAATCTATGGTTCATCCCCAATTAGCCACGATTCATGTTGCGACGGCGTGTATACTTTGCACGAAAGGAGAGCTTACGTAGGTCCAATTCTCGCGAATTTCTTTATGCTACAACCAGCATGGGACTGCAATAGTAAAGGTTCTTATGAATTCCTGTCATACAAATGCAAAGCTGGATTTCTTAAACTGGAATGAGGTATCAAGGAAGTCCGAGATATGGATTCGCAAGTTGAAACGAACGACTTTGCAGCAAAGAGACAGAGCTTGGACTGACAGCTTCTAACTAATCTGGCCAAATAAGTTGTAAGGCGTGGATAGTGGCAGGGGTAGTGTCCGGATCAACTTTAAGCCGCGCTATCCTTATCGATAAAATAATTTATCGCGAAAATAATCTTTGCGCAAAAAATATTCAACCTTTTAACCAATTCAATTGGCAACAATGGCTGCTGTTGAATCCTCCCTCCCAGCTTTGCTAGCTACGCTCACACAATCATTGGCGGCTGCCAACGACACCGCTCCTGAAAGTGCAGTTATTACTCCACCTGCAGACGGAATATCTCTTCTCGACGTGAAGAACGAGCTGCTACTCTCTTACCTGCAGAACTTGGTTTTTATTATTCTCCTCAAAATTCGGAATCAGAAGAAAGGAGACGATTCATCGGAAGACGAAGATGAAAACTTGGATGACTTAGTAGTGAAGAAATTGGTCGAATTGCGAGTTTACCTTGACAAGGGAGTTCGACCACTTGAAGGACGTTTGAAATACCAAATCGACAAGGTCCTTCGCGCCGCGGATGATGCAGCTCGTCCAATTGCGCCTTTGACAAAAGCGACTACAAATGGGAATGATGAGTCGAATGAGGATGACGATGAATCTGGATCCGATGATGATAGTGAAGGCGAAGATACAAATGGTGTATCTCTGAAAGCGTCCGAAATCGATGACCTTCAATATCGACCCAATCCGTCTTCACTTCTGCGACCCACTGCTGCCGAGGATGATACGAGAAAGACATCAGATGGTGTCTACAGACCTCCTCGTATTACTGCTACTGCTATGCCTACCACTGAGCGTCGCGAGAAACAAGAAAAACGACCCAACAAATCCGCAACATTGGACGAATTCATCAATACCGAGCTATCCACTGCGCCACTTGCTGAGCCAAGTATTGGATCTACAATTATTGCTGGTGGAAGAAGATCAAAGAGCGAGAAGGAGAGAAAGGAGGATGCGGAGAGGAAAGAATACGAGGAAAGGAACTACGTTCGATTGCCAAAGGAGAGCAAGAAAGACAGGGCGAAGAAGAACAAGGCTGGTGGACGTCAAGATGCTGGATACGGTGGTGAAGAGTGGAGAGGTTTGGGTGAAGGGATTGATAGAATTGATCGGTTGACGAAGAGGAAGAGTGGCGGAAGTGGAATGAAGGACGTATTGGAGAAGAGCAGGAAGAGGGCAGTTGAGGATGGTCCGAGAGGTAGTGGTATAGAGATAGGACAAGGGTTCCAGAAGAGATTGAAGACACTGGACAGTGGTAGGAGGGATAGAGGTGCTGGCAGACGATGAGCAGTTCTTCTGCTTATAATCAGTATGCATTGGCTCTGAGTCACATCTGGCCGTGGGAGCAAATACGTTTTTTCTAGATCAAACTAGGCAATTTTATGGCATGAGGTGGAGTATGGTGTATTAGATCTAGAACGGATTCCTAATGCCGGCTTGTCGGCCTGAATCTCCATCACAGACTATAATTTGTAGTACCTCACTATTGCTCATATTCTGTCCTACCTGATCCATAATACATGTGCTGTTCAGCAGTGAACGATCAAAAAGCCGTGAATGATTGAAATGCAGTAGGATAATTTTTGGCACGAGCCCGATGAAATTTAATAATAAAAAGCAACCAAAAGTAATACAAAAGTGCGTCTCCCAGCGCCTTCTTGCCCGAGAAGAAACCAGAGAAGAACCCAGAAACAGAAAATAAGAGAAAGCCATCGTTTCCGACTCCCGCCCCATGTTTGTAGATGAAACCTTGCCATCAACGCTACATCTCTACTCCTATCCCCTCAGAACTCTCTAATCCTTCCAGAATCTATCAAACAAAGTCAGCAAAGCTTCACACCCGTACAGAAAGGGACAACTGACCGAATAGCATACTCGCACAGTTCGCTCGTAGTTCCAATCGCACTCTCCCGAACCAAAGCTCCAGTGTGAGGGGCATTAACCATCCAATTATCTCTGATATAGATCCCAACATGGTGCACACGATTCACGCAATCCCCGTCAGTTCCCCAGAAGATGAAATCTCCCGCCTTGGCTTGCGAGCGAGGGATCTTTTTGCCGAGGGAGGAGTGGTACTGCTGTTGCGCGGTTCGGGCTGCGGTTCTTGTTAGATCATCATCCGTCTTGAAGAACAGAGGCGAGACTCACGGATTGTGTAGTGTTCCGCTTGGCAGATGGCGTATTGAGTAAGTCCTTTGTAAAACTCTCAGCAAGAAATCCCCACAAAGCTCTACAATTTCAGAAAACAACAATCAGCACAAGTTAATGCATACCGGAGCAATCGAATCCGCCATTGCTAGGTCCATCGCATCCGCCCCCGCCGTAAACATACGTGATACCTTCTTTCTTGACCGCCATAGCCACAACATCTTTCCCGCTGGCTTTCCCATCGTTGTCGTCTTGTTGGGCGTCGTTGTCGCTTTTCTTCACGCAGCATTGGATGCCGCTGCTCCCAGGGCAGTAGCCGGGGACGAAGGACCCGCCGGAACAGCCGTCGCTGGTGTTGAGACAGATGCCGGCGGCGCTGTTGGCGGGCTTGCATGTTTTGGCTATGCAGCATTCGATGTTGGCGCTGCCGGGACAGTGACCGGCGACGTTGAAGCCGTTGGAGACGCATGATGAGGTTGCTTTGCAGACTCCGTTTCCTTCCTAGATTGGGGTTAGTATGGGGAAACCGAGAAATTTCGGCTGAGGAGACGTACAGGTGCACTAGAACATTGTTAGTATTTGAGCCTGGAAACTCAGCAAGTGATGGATGCTTTGATACATACCTGCAAGTGGATCCCCCATCCTCGAGAACAGGAATGGCGACAACGGCAGAAGCCAGGATGAAAGCTACGACAGAAATCTTTGAGAACATGTTGAAATTGAAGATGTAAGTAATGAGACCGACGAGAAAGTAATGTAAGTTGGAATGCCTGAGATGAGGTGGAAGACTGAAGAATGAATGAATGAATGAATGAATGAATGGATGATTGATTGATCGATGGAGATGTCCTTCAGCTTGAACGACGATTTACGATCATTATATCCTCCGGAAATCCCCTCCTCTCTCCGATTCAAAATACCACTCTCCAATACAAAATACTACGCTCAGCATTACCATCGTATTGTAGGATCTCAGGCTCGTATGGAAAATCTCCACCAAATTCAAGCCCCTCAAGCCACCCAGTAACACACAGCCCTATCACCGACCACACGAATTGTTTTTGCGGCTCTCACCCTAAGGTAGTGTTCGGATGAGAAGGATTAAGTGATGCCTAGTCGTAATCTCATTGGTCTTGGCAGCTGAGCTGCGCCCGTGGCACGTCGGACCAGTACCGTACCTGACCAGGGGACTGTAGGATTTGCAGCTCGCTTGGCGTTTGTGGGGTCCGGGGGCAGGTGGGCATCTGTCAAGTCTGATAACTCGCCCGACTGGTCAGAGAATAGGTAAAGAAGAAACATGAAACCGAACTATGAGATCATGACCTTAATGGCTTGAATTAGGAAGTGCAGCCTGGAATGGGCGACGAAAGTATAGATAGAAAGCTGCGCCAGCACGGCTTGAATGCTTTTTAGGTTGCGAGATTCACAAGAAAAAGGAGATCGATTGAGTAATGAGGAGGAGGAGCTGAAGAGGGAGTAGCAAGCCAGCATCGTGAGATTCGATGTGCTTAATGGAAACGACGGGATTGAGAAAAGTCATCTAGCCCAGCAAGATTCAGGCAGCGAAGGTGCAGAATAACGAGATTAAAATTTTAGGAAACCAAACTGTCTGCTTATAACGAACAGCAGCCAAGAATTAAGCAAGATAACTTTTGCCTGCGAGCATATCATCCATCACCGCCATAACTTGCATTGATTGCCACCATAACTTCCGCCGCCAACACACCTTTCATCGCCAGCATTACTTCCATCTCATCACAACTAATACGTCTTCACCAAGCCGTCCATCTCACCATCCTTTCTCCAATCCGCCAACAATTTGGCCCAAGCACTGGCACCAGAACCATACGGCGCGTTCTTCCCAAACTCTGGGTGCTTACCCACATGTCCCTCGCCATTGAAATAACCCGGCGTACACTGCATGAAATAAGTCACCATCGGCCCAGCGCCAGTAAGAATATCCTTCACCCATTTCTCCTCGGCTTCCTTGCTAGGCTCTACAGCTTTGATGCCTTTGCTCTTACACTGCGCAATAATATATGCCGTGTGTTGAGACTGGCGTGTCAAGGTATACATGAAATTGGCCGAGACACCGGATTGTGTGGTGCCGAAAAAGAAGTAGTTGGGAAAACCGGCCGTTTGAAAACCGTGGAAGGTAGAAGGTCCCCTTTTCCACTTGTCATCCAGAATCTGCCCGTCGCGGCCGATGACCGTGATACCTGAGCGGCGTTGGTATGCGGTGGTGACTTCGAATCCGGTGGAGTAGATGAGCACATCAACGGGGTATTCTTGGCCATTGAGGACAGCACCTCTTTCGGAGACTCGGTCGACACCCTTTCCGTTGGTGTCGACCAGCTGAACGTTATCTCGATTGAAGAGCTGCAGATATTCGTCATGGAAACAAGGGCGCTTGCACATAGATGAATACCATGGTTTGAGCTTCTCTGCAGTCTCCTTGTCCTCAACCAGTTCATCAACACGAGCACGGATTCGCTCCATTAGTGCAAAATCTGCCATCATCATCATTTGTCCAAGTTTGGCTTGGTCTTCGCCAGCACCGTCCTTGCCCATAATGGACGTAGCAGGATTTTGTGTCCAACCGTCCTGAACAAGATCAACCTTTTGACAACGGTTGGAAATTTGATCATTGAAGTTTTCCATTCGATCTTCTTGCCATCCAGGTTTGAGAGAAGAGCGGAATTCCGGAGGTGTGGGCTTGTTGTTGCGAACATTGATAGTTGACGGAGTGCGTTGAAAGATGTAAACATGCTTTGAGTGGTTTGCCAAGTGAGGTAACATTTGGACGGCGGTTGCACCAGTGCCAATAACTCCCACCCGCTTATCAGCCAGCTTGTGAAGGTTGCCATTGACGTCACCGCCTGTGACACCGTAGTCCCAACGTGATGTATGGAAAGACTTTCCTCCAAAGAGCTCCATTCCTTCGAGACCTGGAAGCTTCAACTTGTGCAAAATACCGGTAGCAGTAATGACGAAATTTGCACGGAAAACATCATCACGATTCGTGTCGACAGTCCAGGAAAGTGCCGATTCTTCCCACTTCATCCGCTTAACTTCAGTGGAGAAGATGGTCTTTGGTGCCAGGTCGTACTTCTGCACAAGCATCTGAATGTGTTTATGAATCTCCGTGGTTCGAGCATACTTCTCGGTTGGAACATAACCAAGTTCCTCAAGGAGGGGTAGATATATGTACGACTCAATGTCACATTGTGCGCCTGCAATAAGTCCAAGTTAGCATGGCAGCTTGTATTTCTTTGACGAGAAATTACAAACCAGGATATTGATTCCAGTACCATGTACCTCCATAATCACCACCCTTCTCGAGGATACGGAAGTTAGTGACGCCTTTCTGAGCAAGACGTGCAGCAGCCAACAATCCACCATAACCGCCACCGACAATCAAGACTTCAGTATCAGCAATGATTGGATCACGCTTAACGTTTGCATCGACCAAAGTATCGTCTTGAAAACGTCCGAATTCTCCTACTGGTTCTTTGTACTGTGTGAGACCATCATCACGAAGTCTCTTCTCACGTTCAACGTGATACTTCTGTGCCAAAGTCTGAGGATCAAGTGCGGAAATGGGGAGCTCAGGAAGGGTTGCTATGCTAGTCGCCATTTTGAGTTGATGGATTGAGGATATTCAAGGAAGTGGAAAAAGATATTTAGAGTGTCTGAAAGGGCGTTGCAGTGCTTGGTAAGATGTGGAATGGAAAGAAACCTGAAACCTGGGTAGATAGAAGGAAGATTGATGTGGTTGTGGAAGTGAAGAGAGATAGCTGACAGTGGAAACAAGCTACATCTTTATAGACGAGCGAAGACGGCGAGACAGATCAACTAGATCATCAAGTCCGTCAACATTCACCACGAACACCTGATTTCGGCTCTCAAAGTTGTGTCTAATGTTCAAATCGGGTAGTCGTCGTGAGTGAGTGTGCTGCAAAGTTCAACTTGAGATACTTCAACCACATGTTTCGTGTTTCACCACAAGTGTAGCTCTTGCTGTATTTGCGCTTTTTGCTTCAGAAACGGACACCCATCGCGGAGAATTGTGCACGAAATTTATGAGTTTTGTTCGTTGTTTCACTTAATCCCAAGCGTTGATCCCACTGTTCTGGGTAAAACTTCAAGGCAGGAACATTACTGACGGCTACCTTCAGCTCAAACCTGAGACATGGAAGTTAGGAAGAATGTTCCTTCCTTCCGAAAATCCTGGGGCAGACGATTGATCATAAACTCGGGCTCAAAGGATTCGTTGGGGTAGAATTATAGTATCACAGAGACGGGCCACAGCATCGTTGCCGACCCATGTCTCATTCCAAACCGATAAATTTCCCGGATCGGGGCAACGGCTGCACAGAAGACAGCATAACGGGAAGTCAGACCCCACTGGAGAACAGCTAAGACACCACTAATATAGATATCAAAGTATCCGACTGAGGAAATACCCCACCATCCAACTTGCAATCTGCACGAGGACGAATCAAGACGAGGATGAGATTAAAACTTCAGATCCTAGGCAGATGGTGTATAGTTTCTGTGCATGAAAGTCATTGGTAGAGTGACATTATCTGATACATACATGATAAATCCAATTGTCTTATGCATTGAGGAGACCGACGGTCCACTCGGTAATCTTCTCGACACCATGTCGGTTGATCGCACTGATGGGTATAACCTCCACTTTTCCTGTCCAAGCGTTCTTCTGTCCGGAAGGATGCTCTGCTTTGCCGGAGGCGATGTCCCCTAGGTACGACTTCAATCTTTCGAAGTTGTCTTGAGTGTTAGGCTTATCCGCTTTGCTCGCAACCACAAACCATGGTTTATTGACGATCGATGGTATTTGAGGTGCAAGAGGATTCTCAAAGGTCGGCCCGGAAGGAATGATAATGGTCTCGGAACGATTTTCCAAGGCATCCTCTACCGATGTGAACGGCGTCCAATGCACAATCGGTTCTACCTTCTCCCTTTCCTCTTCAACCTTCATTCGCTCGTATTCCCCAAGCTCTTTCCATAACCCTTGCAGTGTTTCGACGGCATCTCGGGAGCTGAGATCGACCACAAAAGCAAGGACTCGAGCTCGTTCGACGTGACGCAGAAAGCTGATGCCGAGACCTCTGTCCAAATGAGCATCCTCTACCAGCCCAGGAATATCGGCAATGGTAAAGTTTGTCCTTGGCTCACCCGACTCGTAAGTAGCTTGGGCCAGAGGTCGTCCTCGGTAGTTGTCGAGCACCACAGTTCCAATATTTGGCTGCAATGTTGTGAATTCCCAATCTCCGACTCTCGTTCGGCTATTGCTCATAGCGCGTAGCAAGGTACTTTTACCAGCGTTGGGAAGACCGACAAGCCCAACATCAGCAAGAAGCTTAAGTTCAAGCTCCAAGGTGATTCGAATTCCGAGTTCTCCCTTCGTCGCATACTTCGGCCGCGGGACACTCTTTGTTACGAAATGCGGATTACCCAAGCCCCCTACAGCTCCAGCGGCTAGAAGCAAAGGCCTCTCCATTGGCACGGACAGATCCAGAGAGATGGGTCCTTTGACTTGAGCTGCAGCTAGTGCCGATTTTCTTCCTCGGGGCAGAGAAGGAAACTCAGCGGCAGCTATGTCCTCGGGTGTGATGGCAGGATACAACACCCATTTCTCTCGACTCCACTTGTATGGCCCATCGAGTCTTTCTCCATCCGGCTTACCAGCTTCTTGCATCCGTCTCTGCTCCTCCAGCATGGCCGGATCATGTCTATCGAGCTCTCGGACAATTGTGCCAACCGGAACTTCAATTATAATATCATTTCCTCTTTCTCCACCTTGCGTTTTGCCTTGACCATTCCTTCCCCTGCCTGCCTTTACCCTTCGACGCCGGGCAAGTTTGTGGAGGCTTGTTTCTCCCCGAACCGCTTGTATGTAGACGTTTCCTCCAGTACCTCCATCGCCTCCATTGGCAGGACCTGCAGCTATGTATTTCTCTCGCAGGAAGGAGATACAGCCATGTCCGCCGTTACCCGATTGAATCTCTATTGTCGCCTTGTCCGCGAATATCGTTCGAGCATAGTCGGATGGTGGGGGGTTCAGATGAGCTGATTGACTGGTCTCATCGGTTAAAGTACTTTGTCTGCGAAAGGCGTTCAAGCAGATGTGAGGATTCCTCTGGATTGCTCTCGAGGTGCTTGTGAACAGAAACGGATAAAGGAAAGGAGTCAAGGTGCCTTGCACACTTGAGCAACGTGGAGCCATCAAAATTGAAGGAAAGCTGAGGCTTGAATTGCAGCTTTCCCCTCATTCGGCCTGCTTGCTGAGCAAGATCTCGCCTCGATAGAATTCATGCCGAAAAAATAAATCTCGGCCACCGTAAATAATTGTGCCCGACAGTACCGCACTTCTTGACCTACCGTAATCGGATTAATAGCTATGCCGAAGCTCCGTTATCAATGGTTTTCCTCGTTCCAACCTGGAATTCCTTGGGTCAAAATATATTCCCCCTTTTTGAAGTCTCGTTAAACATTTGCCTGGTGGTTTTTGTATGGTTTTTGTATGGATCATTCAATGTGAAGTGTTTTCACAACACAGAGCCTCAAATATCCGATACTCCATGCCTCGGGAACCTATATGACCATTCAAAGCTCCTTGCTCTCCTGCAGCCATATCACGAACCTCCCGGGTTTGTGATCCCCCCACCTTCGGAAAGGCCTTTGCCGCGAACAAGCGGTGTAGACGCGACTTTTGGGTATCCTTTCCCACCAGCTCCCGAACAGCTGCCAACCACTCATATTGAAGCAAAAGAGGAGAAGTTGTCTAGAAGCAGACAAGGCCGTCGGGCTGCAGACATGCGACCTCCAGAACTTTGCACCTCGGAGATCCCATTGGTGAGAGGATTACTGGCACAAGATAGCCTCACGATTTTCGATAACACTGTACGAAGTGTTTACAGATACAGAGTACTTCGTGCAACGAGGGTATCTCAAAATCTATTACTCGATATTTATCCTGCGATTGGCACTATGCACTCCTGTACCCTCAATCGTTTTGCTCACGACCTCCCCGAGTATATCTCATTTAGTAAATCGCCGGCTGGCTGGCTATCTATCATGAATGAACAACACCCCCTTGTCGGTCAGTTTATCTTAGATGGGACCACGAGATGCGAGTCCGATCAAGGCATTCGAGCCACGACAACTTGCACTGTCCATGAAACTTCACGCAGAGAATAAGCCATACCAGAAACGGTGATGGGTCTGCATATTCCATCGTATACTTTCCGAATTGTACAGTAATCGTAATCAAATGGCAGTCAAATTCAAGCCCTACTGGAATAAAAAGCTACGCTCGCGTAGGAAACGTACATGCCCAGCGATTCTCCACAGTATGCCACTCTGCGTTGGACGGGTCACTGGGCATCCAAAGCTGCAGATTGAACTGATAAATGATTTTGGCGATGAGCGAGAGGGCGAGTGGCCGAGTGAACGAGTGAACGGGTGAGGAGGGAGTGAGGGAGTGAGGGAGCGAGTACTCCGTATGGTAGGTGGGTGAATGGAGTAAGTAGCTTTGTAACATATTTTATGCAGCTACGCCCACGATTAGTTTCTAGTTGCTACTGTAGTCCTAGTTCCAGTTCAGTAGTTTTTTTTTTTTTTCCCCTTCCCCGCCGACCACGCCGAACTTGCATCAAAGCAAAAGAACATCACCTCACCACTCACCAGAGTCACCACATTACGAGTATAACCGTCAGTCAGTCTGTCAGTGTGTTTGTCCGCCCGCCCGTCAGTCGCGTCCACGCAGTCGCAACCAGTCACCGCTGGACTTGAACACGATCACGACTGAGGACCACTTACGCTTCTTACCACTTTATTACCTGCCTCCGATCTTTGATCACCCACCAACTCTACACACTTGCCACATACCCATCCCATCCCATCTACCATTCATCGTCCTACCACCTCACAACTCACAACTCACTCACCTATCGTTCACTACTACAAGCACTACTACTACCTATCAAACACCACCCACTCAGCTCTTACCACCTACCACCTACCACCTACCACAACCACCTGCCTCCCCCCTCTAACCTACATTCGTCCGAGTGTTAGTGTCAGTGCCGTTAACGACATCTCACCTTTTTTTCCTCCTCCCGTTCCGCGTCTTTGTTGTCCCATCTGAACTGCTCCCAAAATCTTCTAAAATCAAATCATCCTCTCAGCTTCTTGCTTTCCTCTCCCATCATACCACAACTTCCACTTCCACCACCTCCTGTCCTCGTACACATCTCCCGCGGCCTCTTACATTATACTTACGATTGATATTACGCGCTGCTGATCGTGGGGTTTGGTGTTTATAATTCCCTTGACACTGGTACTGCAACTGCAACTGCAACACATCGATTTCTAATCGAACGTCTTACCTTGAATGGTGCGGAAAAGTTGCGTAGCGTGAATCAAATCGTGCAAATCTGCTGCAGCAAATCCAACATAGCATAATATTGAATCTACGGAACGAGTCTGGATCGAGAAAGGGAGACAAGAAAAATAACGAGATCGAAGGAAAAAGGTTAGTACCAAATGACTTCACCTACTGATGCGAATACATCCATACTTGAGCTGGGACTGGCTCGACTGGCTGGACCTGTGCTGGTATCATACTTCGTACATATCATTTACCCCACACTCAACTGCATTGCACGATACGATACCAGCCAGCGAGAACATGGCATGTCCCCCCAAGAAACCACTCACAAACTCTCTCGACATATGTCTTGTCAGTCAAGCGACCTACATACTCTTGCCGTCCCCATTTTCTTACTGTGGACTGGACCATACTTCCTCTTCCATCATCCCCAAACATCCAGACCCAAAATATCCCCCCTCTCCTTCTTTTCCTCTTCTTCTTCTCCCCCTTCATCATCCTTCCTCTCCACATTATCTATCCTTGAGCCTCAATTGACTCAAACCTAATCATCATTGTTTATTGTATCTCCATCCATCCTGTATCTTCAATCGCTGTACTCTCACTACTAGCTTCATCAACCCCCTCACTGATACCGATGATCTCCTTTATCTCTCTTGATCACAATGTTAATCAAGAACACCAGAAACAACAAACAAGTCAAGATCATGGATCCCGATTGTGCGATATGCTCTCAACCAGCAACTGCCAAGTGCGAATGCGAAGCCAATGGTCTTACCGTTGCCGTCCGCCAGGCTGAACAAAGGATGATGACGGGTCTTTATAATGATATAAGGTATGTCATGTTTCCATTACAACTGTGTCACCTATTCGTTGCTGGGATCCTTGCCCACCCCCATACCTCAATCCTTCCATGATCACTTGATCATCATCTCCTGGATCTCTGCAAACTAGGTTCTGCTCGGCCAACGTCTCGCCTCTACATCAAGAACTGCCCTCAAGCACTTGCTTGCTTAATGACGCCGCCAAATCTTGTCCCCATCCTCTCCACCTGCCCGAACTCCTATTCAATATCCTTTAAACTCTTCTTGACATCTACCCACCTCGGCCCATTCGTCAACCCACAATATCCCTCCACTTAACTAACCTCCTCACTCTGCA
Organism: Rutstroemia sp. NJR-2017a WRK4; assembly: GCA_002946385.1. Taxonomy (NCBI): domain Eukaryota; kingdom Fungi; phylum Ascomycota; class Leotiomycetes; order Helotiales; family Rutstroemiaceae; genus Rutstroemia; species Rutstroemia sp. NJR-2017a WRK4. The sequence goes on along the minus strand of NJPR01000017.1, from coordinate 336,919 downwards.
GAACCTGGGTCCGCGGCCACGCCCAAGATTATATCCTCTCATACTTCAGCGTTCTCACTACCCGCCGCAAAGAAGAGCACGCCTCACAAATCCACCGCATAACCGAGCGCGCCGCTTACTACTACAATGCCCGTCCGCACCCCTCTGAAATCTCCCATGCCGACGCCGAGCTAAAACGCGGCATCGACGAAGACTGGCGCGCCAGCGTGCAACGCTACCCCGAAGTCCTGGAATACTTCTTCAGTCTCGTGGAGCTGACACTCCCACCAGATGACGATCCCGGCGTGCGTGACCCACCTCTCAGCGCGCTGGGAGGAGGCGGAAGAAAAGCTCCTCGTGAGAGAGAGAGGATCGAGAGAGGGAGCACACCTGGTATCGCAGATACTTCGGTTGACAGACGGCAGAGGAGAATCGGAACACCGGCTGGTGAAGGACATAGAGAGAGAAGGGATAGTGTGCATCGGGAGCGGGCAAACTCGAGACCGATGACTGCGCCTCCGCCGCCAGGAGGCATCCATGCACCGCCGCCTTCTTCGAGGAGGGTCCCGCCTGCGTATGCGCCTGCGACGGGCTATGCTTACGTTAATCCTTACTGATTGATTGATTGACTGATTTGATTGACGAACTCATGATGGATTGAACTTGATGATGGATTGGTTGCGAGTCTGTCTGATGACGATGATGATGATGATGGAAAGGAAGAAGGCGGGCTATAATGAATAAATGAACGAACGAATGAACGAAGAGGGAGGATCAATAAAGGGTGACAACGGAAGGATTCTATCTACATGTACGTTTTTACCTTTACATACTCACTCCTAAGAATGAATCAAACAATTAACAATACATCTCCTAGTGCATGCATATACCGGTGTTTTCCTCATTCCCATTTCCATTTCCTTTCCATCGATGCAGGTCATCACACCACACCATATCTCGTCTCCATGCTATCTATGCTCATTCACCCACGCACCTCCTACGGCCTTTCTTTCACTTCACTTCATACCACACAGCGAAGCATGCATGCACGGCGAAGTCAAATACTTGGAGTTCTGTTTCTCGGTGGAGGCTATCTTGGTTTATGTATTTTCCTGCTATCATTTTCATATACAATCGGATCTTATACCATACCATGTATATATTTTGTCTATGAGTGGAATTGGAGATGGTATTACATTACTTGACTTAGCTTTTGTTGAAGACATTCAAACACTTTACTTACCCATCTCATCCCCATGTCCCAAATCTCCATTGTATTTCCGTTCTCGCTTCACTTGATTCCAATGCCAGCAACGTCCGTTGAACAACGAATAAATACTATAACGACAGCTCACAGCTCACACACAGAAAGCCGGACCTAAGCACTAGATAATACGGTAAAGTAAGTACATATAATAGCTAGCTAGTTCGCACTTTCCGTAGCCCCCTAACCACCCCTCGGAATTAAGACGGTGATGCAGCATGCACAAATGAGATTCCCTATCTGCTGTAAAAAATAGTTACATTACAGCAGACACGAAGATCAAAGATTACAGATTACAGATAGATGAAACGGATATGTACTCGTAGATAGGTAGGAAATTGTTTGAATGTCCTCATGATCTTAAATGTAGCCTGCCAGGTATCTTGTATATCCCCCAAGTACCGGTAATTTTGCTTTTTATTTTTGAATCAACCCTCGCCACCACAACCATCACATTTCAGCACCACCCAAAAGCCCAACCCATCAATAATGCATCATAAAAACTCAAATGAAGTAGATAAAGTATCAGATTTTTTCCATATCTGTCAGGAAGAAGTTCTTTTTTAATTTTCCTTTCCGTTCCCTTCCTTATTCCTCCTTATCTTCCAACGAAGCACCTTGAAGGTCCGCTGCCACGTCCGCCACAGCTCCCTTGATCAATTCGACTTCGTTGGCAACCGATCCACCCTCCTCTACCGATGCCGTGGCCTTCGTTTCACCATGGCCGTTAGTGGCCGGGGTACCGGGAACATCTGGGGTTGACTGGTCTTCTGCGTCAAGTCGTTCGACTTCCTTTTGTGCTTTGGCGATGTTCTACAAACGTTACGTTAGTCGTTTAATTCCACTCGGTGGTGTTTTTCTGACACAAAAAAGAATATTCAAAAGAAAGACGGTACAGTGCTGTGGTGGAACTTACTCGTTTGGTCTGGGCTTCTTGATCTTCCTTCCAGTGAGCCAATTTAGCCTTGACCTTCTCAGTGACAGCCGGAACATCAGCTGCGCTCATCGGTGGGTCAAGACCCATTTTGCTCAAATCTTCCATGACAGCTGGGGGGCAGCTATATTTGCCAGAAGCAGGAGGGGTAGAAGCGGGTGATGCGGTTGCAGGTCCCTTTTTGCCTTTCTTTCCTTTCTTTCCACCTGTACCCTTGAAGTAATCCTCTTCGCGGTCCTCCTTCTTCACAACTCGAACACCCTTCAATCCAGAATCATCAACAGTTCTTCCAGGGGCGGCTTCGAGTCCACTTGGTGCTTGCAATGGTGCTTTGGCAGATGTAGACGACGGGTCAAGGAAACGAAGGACACTCTCAGCAAGTCTAATCTCGTCCAAGTAAGCTGGGTCACTAGCTTCTGCGAGCAACTTCTGGGCCCTTTCCTTCTTCCTTTCGTTCTCCCGTTTCTCATATTCTGCCTTTTGACGTTCGCGAGCCTTTTGTCGTGCGTTCCATTCGTAGTTCTTGAAGTCGCGAACACCTTGGTGGTAGTCGTCCTGGATCTTCTTGTAGGCAACCCATTTGTCTTGTTGTTCCTTGTAAAGCTTGTCCTTCTCAGCCTTGAGCGAGCCAAAGTTTTGGTAGGCCTCTTCTTGTTCGGCCTTCAACGTATCCAGTTCAGCCTGAAGAGAAGAGTACTTGTCGGACAGAGCTTTGGCTTCCGGGTCGTCCAAGGTGTCTTGCAGGGACTTCTTCTTTTGCTTGAGTGCATCAATGGCCTTCTCAGTGTCGTCAAATCCAGAGAAACCCTTGCGCTGTTTCCTCAAATTCGAGATCTCGGTCAGGGTCTTCCTTTCATCAACGATCTTCATGTTGGCAGCATCGACAGCTTTTTGCAGACGGTCAATCTCGCGGTCCAGTTCGTCGACATTCTTGAAGCCGACCTTTGACTTGGCAACCTTCTGTTCACTGCTCTTGGCCTTGATTTGCTCGTCGAGTTTCTTGATTTGATCGAAGACTTGCATGCGACCAGACTTGGTGGAAGATTGTTGCTCCTTGATTGCCTTCAATTGAGCGATCAGATCGGATCGACGTTTGGCCGCAGGTGAGTCCTTGTTCTTGTTTGGCTGGGCTACATCCAGTTTGGCTTTGGCGGCATTCTGCAGGAAGCAATTAGCCTTAGGTCAATGCAGTCTGCCGACGCACAGGAATAGATATTTTCATTGTCCCGGGCAATGTCCCCGATCATATCTTATAGTAATGTACATACAAACTTGGCTTGAGCATCCTTGAGCTCCTTGTCTGCCTTGGCCAGATTCTTCTTGTATTCCACCTCGTCCGGTTTGGCAGGCTTAACATTGGCATCCTTGGTCTTCTCCGGAGCCCCTCCGTCAAACATTGTCGCGGCAGATGGTGTAGCTAACTCGGCCATGATTGCGTGCTGGTGGAGTGAAGTGGGTGGTGGAGGGATGCGTTTAAGGACAGACAAGCAGTATATCTATTTCCTTCCGGGTCCTACAGCCAGATATCCAACCAAAGAGTGAGGGGTCTTTAGAAGGACGAGTGAATGTACAGAATTGTATTATACCCGAACAAAGTATGAATACAAGAACTGGAAGAATATCGACCCGGGCAATGGCTGGGACTAGGACAAGGTCGAAGTCGGGGTACTGAGCAAAGGGGACAAAGTAACAGAATGCGAAATGCGAAATGCGAAATTGTGGTTGTGCGTGGTGGACAGATAAACTTTTTAGCTGCACCCATGCGCTATTTCGGACATAACCATTTGCACCCTGGATTTGGAGAAGTGATACGGCTGACCATAGAGAACAACTGAGCTTATACGGGCATGCAAACAAAATTGTTAAAACCATTGATGCAGCTGTCAAACAAATTTTGACCTGAGCCTGAGGTAGACAATTTATTCTCAAAGAACCTTCTACCATTGCAATACCTTTATCTATTTCTCAATCCCCGCTCCTACACCTCCTCCTCAACGCCATTTTATACCACTGACTTGTGAAGTCCTTTGGTCATTCATCACTTCCGCCATCGTGCTTTACATCACATTGCGACATCGATAACCTACTCTTTCGCCAAACGCCGCAACCGCGAAATCGCAAAAATGGCCGACGATGATATGGGATCTAAGGCGCAAGATGGAATCGATCGCGAGGCCGCCCGCCTTTGGAGATGCTCTCGAACTGTCCACGAAATGGTCCGCGATCGAGGGTATCTTCTCTCCGACGAGGAAGTCAATATGTCTTTCGAGGACTTTAAAAGAAAACACACCAGTGCAGATGGAAGCGTTGAGTATGTGCGCCACAGTTTCTTGCGTATGGGATTCTTTGTCTAACCACTTCTTCCCTTTAGTCGTCGTTCATTGAACTTCTCCGCAATTCCCGGTGCCGACATGATTAGGAAATACGCCGATCCTCCCACTCCCCAGAACCCCCATCCCGACGCTCCTGAGATTGGCGCCATCTGGGTTGAGTTTTTGGTGAATCCCGAGAGTTCGATTGGTGTGAAGCATCTGCGAACATTTGCTCATCATCTCACTCATAACAACTTCAAGGCCGGCATCCTGATCTCCCCCGTTGCGCCATCCGGGCCTGCGTTGAAGATCATTCCTGCTGTCGCAAACGAAACCAAGCTTGAAGTCTTTGTCGAACAAGATCTTCTCGTTAATATCACACACCACGAGTTGGTCCCCACACATATCCTGTTGAGCAAGGAGGAGCGACAAAAGTTGTTGCAGAGATACAGATTGAAGGATACTCAACTTCCCCGTATCCAAGTCGGTGATCCAGTTTCAAGATACTTGGGACTTAAGAGAGGGCAAGTGGTTAAGATTATTCGAAACTCGGAGACGGCTGGACGTTATGCTAGTTACAGATTGTGCGTATGAGGAGGGTGGATGTTTAGAACTTGATTTAGGGTTAACTTGGGGAGTTTGGGAAAAAGCATTGAGGGTGGCGCAATTGGGATATGGAGAGAAGTGATCATTTAATGCAGGATGGATCAATTCAGACCAGATTGAAAGTCTTGTGTATGTTCTTCCAGAAATCCTCTACGTGTGTCGCGTGGTCAAACACGTTGTGGATATAACATGGGGCAATGTAGAAGTTCACAACCACAATAATAACCACAAATGTCGTTCATATACCGCGGTTTGCTTCTGTTACTAGTTGTTTATCTACCAGTGTCGGCTCAGTATTATGTCCATCCTCACCAGCGTGCTAATTGCTATCCTTATCCCAAGATTAGTTCTTTACGGCTATCAATGCGTTCGGCTATTCTGCTTTTCCGCTGACTGGTATGAAACACCTACATGTGCCTCACTTCACGTAAATACAAGTAGTAGAAACCGCATTAGATATAATCATGACGTCTTTCTTCGCAGTCGGTGAGCAGAATCCCACCTGCTCCATCCCCCCTCATCCCCCCTCATCCCCCCTCATCCCCCAAACCGCCTCTCACCCCAAACCAAGTAACAACGCTTCTCTCCTCTCCTCTCCTCTCCCCCCCACCAATTTACCCCTCCTCTCGTCCACTCCCCGCCCGCTCGCTTCACATGACTGGAAACCTTCGCATCATATCAAACAAAACTATGGATTTACGAAATCTGAACCAACATAGTGCTCTACTGGATATCCTATCTGTCAACCAAAAGAACCCCTAACTAACTTATCCCATATATGCACACACTCATACTATCCTGACTTACGTTTGAGCAATTCCTGATACATATTTCCAATCAAGCATATTTATCCACTTTGATTCGTTCTGCATGCATCCATTAAATCATCCCCCCTCTTCCTCCTCGCCCAAAACCCCCGCATTTTCCACCTCTTCATCCCCATCCCCTTCCCTTACGCCAAAACCTCCCCCGCATACGGCTTCCTCCCATACACAAAGTGGAACTTCATATACACATGGGCATTCGGATTCTTCATATCGTTCCTGGGCCCCACCATCATCACCTGCGCCTCTTCGTACGAGTAGCCCAGCACGCGCGTGAACAGCGCCACGCTGATGGGTTCGACGGCGTCGAGACATTGCGCTTGGTAATACATGCCGATTTCCTTGAGGCGTTTATCTTTAGGCCAGCGGCCGATGGGGACCTGTGGGGGTGGTTAGTGGGGGGTTGAGGGGAATGGATCTAGGGAGGAATGGGAAGAAAAAAAACTTACCTTATAAACCTGATCATGCACATCCACAAACCCCGCCTGAATCATCCATTCCTTCTGCCTCTCCGCCACCTTATCCATCATCTTCCCATTCCTCACACTGGCCTCATCAATAAGTTGGAAAAAGCGCTCCAGATGCGGGGCATTCACCACCGTGCCATCATCACTCTCAATCCTCACATCATGTTCCTGCGCCTCGACCCACCCCCCCTCCTTGACATTCGCATACGCCTGCGCGAACAAGCGCGGCCAGTCGCGGATCCCCGACGCCAGCACCCGCCAGTGGATCAGGTCGAACTTGCTCGAGTACACCCAGTCATCCTCTGCATTATCGACGATGAACTTGCAGTTGGTAGGGACCCAGGCCGGCTGGATGGGGCTGAGATCAATCCCCGTGACTTCGGCGGACGGGAACTCGTCCGCGGCTTCGATGGCCCAGAGGCCGGTGCCCGTGCCGACGTCGAGGATCCGTTGCGGGTTGGCGTCGATGGGCGCGCAGAAGAGACGTCCGCCAAGAACAAGCTTGAAGACGTGGTGTTTGAGGTCCAGGCGCTGTTGCTCTTGTTCGTCGTTGGGAAGCATGTATTCGCCGGAGCGGTAGGCGTGGTAGCGGCGCCCGTTTTCGTAGGTGTAGTTTAGGATGGAGGATGAGATGGACGTGGAGGAGCTGACGGAGTCTTCATAGTCGTAGCTGGAGTCGGCTTCGCTTTGGGTGTCCTGGTTGGGTGGTTAGGTGGGTTGGGTTGGGATGGATGGGGGGGCATGTGAATAGTTGTGAAGACCTCGTGACTTGGAAGATGAATGGAGCGGAGGTATGAATGGAGGGAGGAAACTTACTACTTCGACATGCTCGTCGTCTTGATGACCGTCGTTACCGGGTGCATTATCGTAGGCAACTTCACCCTCACCACTTTCGACCGGTGCGGTGGTTGTTGTTTGTGGTGGTGGTGGCTGGCTCGCACTCCCTGGTTGAGCTGTTGATTGCGCAGGACTAGTAGCTTGAAGGTGGCCTCCCGAGCCCGATGTCTCCGCTGCCGATGGTTGTGGCATGGCTATGACTTCCTTCCCTCCGATTAAATATACCAATAAGGTAGCTGGTCAATCGGTAGGAATGGTGTAACTTGCAAGGTACGATGTACAAAGCAAGCTATGAGCTAGTACGTACTGTACATACAAGAACAAGACAGCGTGCAGACTGGCACCGACTCCGACGCACTGTGACTGACTGACACTCGCCCTGGGGTTATTTATCAATTAAGCCACTAACAGTTGGAATAACGCCTCAATTAAAACGGTTGATACTTCGTAGATACAGTCAGTCCGTCAGTGCAAGTTGATCGCGTCCGTTTCGCTTTGTTTCGCTTCGTTTCGCACTGTAGTAACTGAAGGAGTAAAGAACAAGTCGACGGGTATAGAGGTATAAGGGGCTGGCCCAGAAGATGTATAGACAGCAGGAATATTGTAGGAGTATTTCGCAGAACTATACAAAGAACTACTCGTAGATGGGATTAGATTAATTCTCGCGAGGTAGGTAGGGTTACTGAGTAAATAGATGGCAGATGGATAAATATTGATAAATCTAGTACATGTAAAATAATGATAGCTTTAGGGCTAAGGCGAGGAGCATTGATGAATTATTATACAAGTAGAACAAAGCAGTTTCTGGCAATGCAGAGTATAAATTGTTCTAGTCCACGCAGCCAAGCTACGTACGGATGGACACTACAGACAATATATCACTTTTTTTTTCCCTTTTTCCCTCTTCGCGCTTCCGTGTGTGGGTTTTCGGGGTGTGAGTTATTTAGTGCTGGTGCTGGTCTGGTGTCGGTGCTGGGAGTGGTAGTGGTAGTGGTAGTGCCTGCTTACCAAGTGCGACTATGGGGTATGGATTGACGATGGATGGATGGATAGGACTCTGTCTCTCCCTGGCTACGTAGCTACGGTGTGGTTGTGCTGTGTTGCGGATGGGATGGATGGCGGACTGACCGTTTCGTTGGCCTTGCTCGATCTTTGCGTGCCACAGACCTTTCGTCTCTGCTGAATGATTTGATGCTTACCGTTCTTCAACAAATTCTTTCCGCGCGCATTGTGTGCAGCGTGCGCAATATGTGCAGTTTGTTGCAGTGCGCAGTGCGTCCTACAGACTTCTACGACACGGAGGCGGGGGAAGCAGTTCGAAAAGGGTTCTTACATGGTTTTTGCCGATGGAAGGTAGGGTATATGAGTGTTTCTATAGAAGGGAAGGCATGGAATGATGGAAGGGATCTGTCTTCATCCCGGTTACATCCCGATCCTTCCCAGTACCCAGTCAGATTGACATCTCACCGTGCCATTCCTGCTGCCACGCCCTTTTTCTTTCCGTCTTCCCTCCCACTCCCACTTCCCACGAGGCCGCTCCAACTTTCCCACTTTCTTACTGTACCCCTATCCATTTTGGTCACCACGCCAATAGGGAGTGCCCCTCTGCTTGCCGCTTTCGAGGAGAATTGCCAATCGTGGGATAAGTTGCGGAAAGGAATGCCTTTGATGACAGGATAAATGGAGAATTTTTGCTTTGTTGTAAATTACTCGGTAGAGGGGTTTATGTGTGCAGCTGAAATTTTTTTGGTTTATTTAGAGGCTGATATAAATTTGTAATTGGGGTTTTCGCAGTCACCGGAGCTCTGTGAAACACTCGGTCTAGATGTTATCATGCAATAAACTTATTGATAGCATGTCCTCAAGGCTCAAACAGGATATTGTCCATCCTTTTGTTGAGATCTCGATTCCATTAACAATGCGCGGACATAAGAAGCCGTCCGAATATGTCGGACCATAATCCCTTTTGAGCATCTGATCGGTGATCCGTTCATGAGGCGTCCGGCGTCCCCTTGTCGGCCCCCTTGTCGTCCCGGCCCACGAAGTATATTCTTTATCAGTGGCTTGTGTCCGGGAGTCTACCATGGGCAGTTCATCCCATTTCTCAACACGCCTTCTGGAGCACGCAAAGTACAGTACGATCATACGCGTAGTCATGTATTCCATAGTCATAGCCAAAATTGCACTCAACTACTCCTCAAAAGCTCATAGTCCGTGAAATAGTGCTACCATTAAGCTATATTTGGTAGGTCGAAAATCACTCTCGCCGTCCGAAAAAGATCCTGTCCTCTTAACCACAAACCGAACAAACTGCAACCATTACTGCATGAAAATATCTTATACTTTGCATCCTCTCCATCGTAACCGTACTATCATACCACTTCCGCACAGAACATTTTTTTTTTCCTGTTGTCAGACTCAAATCCAGCAATCGAGCTTGGACAACCAAGTCATCGATTGGTTCGTCCCTCACCTTTTGTGGAGCGCAGGAACCTATCGGCATCTCGAGACGCTGTTACAACGCAGATATCACAACACAAGCATAATGGAGAAGACCGCGGAATCATTGGCGCAAGAGGTTGCGGCCATGAGAGAAATGCTGTCCAAGGTCAGCACGGCAATAGATGTATATGCCGAGACCGCGACCAAGAATCTGGGACGAAAAGATGTCAGATCCCGAGGGGAGGCTAGTGAGAAGCACGTCGACCTTTTCATGGCCACGTCAAAACTCATGAGCACGGTTCGGGGGCCGGTGGACATGGTTTTCTCCAATTTTGAAAATGTGAGAGGATTTTTTGATACTTTGATCTGTGATCGTCATGAATGTAATACGGGTGGATAAAGATTGGATATGAGTGGCTGGGGGAACATTTCAACTGAGTTTTAATCACGTGAAAATAGTCAGTGCATTCAGGAAGTTTAAGAGCCGTTTTGGAGATGGGCGTCTTTGATGCTTTGCCGCAGGATGGATCTTCTGCTAGTGCTACTACTCTTGCGGAGAAATTGGGAGCGGAGAAGGATATCTTGGGTAGGTTTGGAACGAATTCTGTCACTCTTCTTGGTGATTAGTCAGCTGACCGGATACGATCAACAGTGCGCCTCATGAGAGTTCTCACTCCGCTTGGTCCTTTTGAAGAAGTCGGAGAGGAAGAATATAAGCATACACCATACTCGATGGTCTATCTGGTTCCTGAAATCCGAGGAATCTTCAAACTAATGTTGGTTATCATTTTCCCTCACACCCGAGGTCCGCTCTAACAGACATTTGTAGGTACGATGAGTACAACCTTGCTAATGCTCGCATGTACGAGTGGTTCCGTAACTCTGGCTTCAAGAGCCCAGATGATCATCTCAACAACCCCTATTGCTATGCCCATCAAACTGGAGACAAGAATATGTGGGAGCATATTGGATTATTCCCTGATCGATTCGAGAACCTGAACCTTGCCATGATTGCACAGACTGAAGCAACAAAGTGGACAGCAGGCGTATTCCCATTCACGGAGGAGCTGAGCAAGCTGCAAACAGATGATGAAACTGTGTTGGTCGTCGATATTGGCGGTGGAAGCGGACATGTGACCAAGCAGATAAAGGAGTTCGCTGATGGTATCCCTGGCCAAATTGTTTTGCAAGAACGACCTGAGGTTATCGAATCTATAGGCGATAAACTTCCTGAAATCAAGAAGATGGAGTATGACTTCTTCACACCCCAACCCTTGAAAGGTGATATCCCCTAAGAGGAATCCATCTTCCACATCCGGACTGACGTGCTTTAGGAGCCGCAATATACTACATCCGTAGGTGTCTCCACGACTGGCCTGATGATGATTGCGTAAAGATTCTCACGCAGATCGCTGATGCAATGGAACCCGGCAAATCAAGATTGGTCGTCTCGGAGATTGTCATCCCTCCAACTGAAGCCGATGTCGAGACTGCATGGATGGACATAACCATGATGGTGTTGACTGGTCGTGAAAGAACCGAGAAGCAGTGGAAGAATCTCCTAGAGTTGTCCGGATTAAAACTGAAGAAAATCCATTATGGGCCAGGAACAAACTATGCCGCGTTAGAGGCTGAACGGGCGTGATGATAGAGTTTGTAGAGCAAAAGGCGTGCATATAGATAGGTTGTCAGACAGATTTGTAGTATAAGGGAGGCTCATGTCGCTATACAAATTCCATTGAACAAGAGCTCTATGCTGATTCCAAGTATGACCCTGCCAGCCAGACTAGTGAGCATCCAGCTAGAGCCCAAGCGCCTATAGCTTTCTTTCCCCACCATGAATTATCCACCTCAACTTTGGCAGCCTTGATGCGTCGAATGGGTTGGTTGACGTGAGCCGCTGCGGCGCTAGTATTTCTCTCTTCTGCTTCGGATCGTTCACGGAGTTCTGCAATCTTCTTCCCCAACGACAATAGATCTTCCTTCCATTCAGTATCATTAATGACCTTGTCGACCTCCACGTTTTGTACATTGCCGAAGAAGTCCATTAGCAACCTCTCCCTTCCGCCTTGTTCTCCGCCTGGGAAGAGATCCCATCTGACACCTGGATGTGAATGGATCTTGGACTCATCATAGCTATCAAACAAGTCTCCTAAAGTCTTCTTGCTACCTGGCTCTCTGACCTGAGTCTCAAGGAAGTCTAGATTGTAGTATGTGTATCGATCGATAACCGCAACTCCAACATCGTTGTCGGCATGGTGGGAATATGAAGACTGATCAATTTCAGAGGAACCAGTCGCGATAATGTTAGGAGAGTAAAATTTGCTGTACATCGTGTTCGCCTGGCAGGTATCGATCATGAAAAGTAATTCATGGTATCTACTCATCGTTAGCAAGGTGCAATTTAGATAACAATTGCAATGCGCATACCTCTTCTTCTCCCACATCTGCTCAAAAGCATCTGCCAGATCAAACGCGCTGATTTCCTCCGCATCCTGGAACTTCAGAAACTCATTCCCACCATGGCCGGTCATATACACAAGAATGTTACTGCGGTCGTCCGTCAATAGTCTCTTACTCCTTGGCATTTCTTCTCCAACTCTATCTGTCAATAGTCGAATAAAATTCTCCACAGTGACCTCATATCCTCTGTAGTCCACCTCAATGTTGTCACCGTAGAGGTCAACGGCGCGATCGGCGTTGCTGTAGACAGTACCTGGGAAAGCGTTTCGTGGGTTGCATGCCATGTCATCTGGTAGCATCAGAATAATCTGCGAATCTGGAATTCCCAGTCGCTTCACGGTGCGATACAATGAAAGTACATTTGCGAGATGGCGATAATTGAACCAAAACCGCGACGTTGATACAAGAACTGCCCAGTTGCTCGTATGCTCGGCATTGACGACGACGGGCGCGAATAATGGTGTAAGAAGCACAGGTATCTGGAGAAGATTGGATAGCTTCATTTTGCAGATTTTTCGAAGAAGAAAGCAGACACCATTGAAGCAGAGAGAAGATCTCCAAATACGAGTATGAAGTACCCCTTCGTATCAATTGTTGGTAATGCTAAGGAGATGCTTACGCTTACCAATCAACGGCCATGAAGCTCTCCAGATTTCAGATCCAGGGTCTATTGCCTGAATTCAAAGGCTAAAATTAATTATCACATGCAGCTGCAGGTTACATTGAAAACTGCCCCCCGCATCAACAGAGCTATTGATTGTTTTGCCTTGTCGATGATGCTCACGAAGTTTACTCCCTGCTAGATCTACACCAACAGCAACACTTCCTACATTGGTATAGTCAAAGAAGGTTATCCCGGAGCTCAACAACCTGTCAAGTTTTCTTTATAAATCCTTTACATGAGGGAGATGTTGCTGGTGGAAAGCTAGAATCTTCTTGGAGTAAATATCATGGGTTGGCCGCCAGCTGTTATTATCGTCGTCAGGTAAGTAACTTCCCTGTGTAGCTCAACTCCGATGAGCCCGGAAAGTCTTTGATATTCGACAAGTTCATACGCAGTTACTTGTGGGGATTCTAACAATTTATAGGCATGGCGCTCGACTCGATCAAGCAGACGGTCAATGGTACTTGACGACTCCGACGCCTTATGATCCTCCCCTCACATATGGTGGCTGGACGCAGTCGAGAGCTCTCGGAGCCCGGATAGCAAATATTCTACGAACTCGTGAAACGGACGATGAAGTTCCTCCTGCAGCTGGCGATCCACCTTCGGGAAACAGTAGGAAGAGACGACACAAAGTGATCATTCACAGCTCACCATTTCTGCGATGCGTTCAGACTTCGGTCGCAATAAGTGCAGGTCTCGCGCAAAATCCGGGCCATACGCGGGTAGCGCGTCCTACGTCGTCGCAATCCTATACGAAACCTATGCATATGCTCTCCTCTCCTAGAGTAAGGCCTGTATTGTCTACAGAGTCACCTAGATTGGCACCGGTTTTTGAAGGCACGTCGGACACAGCAGTAAACAAAGTTTCTGGGCAAGGTGCAAACATTAAGAAAGCAACAATACGTGTCGATGCATTTTTGGGGGAATGGTTGGCTCCGGAATATTTCGAGGCTATCACACCTCCGCCAAGCTCAGTTATGATGGTAGCTGGTGCCAAAGCAGATTTATTACGAAGGGAAGACTACAACAGCTTGATACACGTCCGCGATTTCTCCGGTTCAAGCGGTTTTCAACCTTTTCCGGGTGGGTGGGGAAGTCCGGAGAGCACCGACAAGCAGGACTTTCTGTCCTTATCAAGCTTATCCCATGCACTGCCCAGGAGAGATCGAACAAGTAGTTTGAGTAGTGTGGGAAGTAACGGAAGTCGACAAAGTATAAAAAATGATAACCATTTACCAACTGGGGAGCACGGAGTATATCAACCACCCGTTCCGAGTTATGCCATCTCAAGCTCTGATCCAATTCCTCCTGGATACGTTGCGCATGCACGAGATGCATGTGTTGATGTGGATTATCAATGGGACAGTATGAGGGAGCCATTAAGCTGGGGAAATGGCGGTGAGTATGGTGAAGAATGGCCAGCAATGCATAAGAGATTCCGAAAGGGGCTGCAGAGTATGTTGGGGTGGTACAACAGTGAAGAAGATCCTGGCAAGATGGCTACCAAAACTGCAGCGACTCCCGAATCGGAGTTGGATTATGCCGTGGATGAGGTTGGAGATGAGGATACTGATTTGGTTCTTGTTCTGGTTACGCATGGTGCTGGTTGCAATGCTCTTATTGGAGCTCTTACCAATCAACCACTTTTGATGGACGTTGGTATGGCCTCGTTGACGATGGCTGTCCGCAAACCTACTGCAGATAATCCAGCTACAACTACCACTGATGCAACACCCAACTCACACTCCCGGAGCTCCTCGAAGAATATTTCATTGGCCGATGAGTATGATCTCAAACTTACCGCGAACACAGATCATCTACGGTCCAACACAAACAGTGCCTCGTCTTCCCGAAGTCCCTCCGTCACCTCTACATTCCGAGAACGTCACGAGCCCGTACGAGCATCATTAAATATGACTTCAGTATCTAGTAGTTTAGGTAGTATGAGGCGAACTGCCACGTTTACTGGTACAAAGCCTAGAAACTTTACGCCGACAAGGCAGCCTTCTATTGGACTATGGAGTGCGACGCCACCTACACGGGAGGAGGTAGATGAAGCGGAGGAGACAGATGGTGATAGTATGATCTTGAATTTCGGTGAAGATGGAACGAAATCTGTATCGAAAGACGAGAACGTGACGAAGAAGCCTTCGGGATCAGAAAAAGACGACGACGATGTTGCTCCACTGACTCCACAAGGATTATGGGGTTCGTCCCCGAAACCTGTAGCTACTCCGCCTGAGTCGGAGAAATCGAGAGAGTTTGCACCCACGCCGAAACGAAGATGGACAGTTAATGAAAGGGGATAAGGGGATAGATGATGGGGTACAAGCGCTATGGATGGGCAGTTCGGGGAAGTGAGAGCGTGACCTATATATACATTTCTCTTGCACTTTTTCATCTTTTCATACCTCAGGTGGTTCATACAGTAGCGCGGCGTCACGGTTGCGCATGGGCTAGTTTCCGAAAAGCTTTGGTCTGCATGCATAGGTTTAGGACTGGTTGAGAAAGATGAAAAATCGCTGTATAGGGATCGAGTGGAACTTGTTCATGATTGATAATTCAAGATATGTATACATACGCTCTATGCGAAGTATGATTGATTCATTCGTGGAGTGATACGTTTGCACAAGTGTAAGGAAATGTGTTAGTATTATGTATTCCGTTGTTTGCAGTTAATGAGAGGCTCAAAGTGAGAGCACTCTCCGCAGGCGCCCTTTTGAATTGCACATTATTTGCTGGGAATTACAAGGGACCAGAACAGGAAGTTCATCAAGTAGATTTGGATAGGCTGCGAACTTACCCACCGGGTACCCAACCCACCCGGCGGGCTGGGTACCCATAGATGGGTTATGATGACTAATAGGTACCTATTAGGTGAGTTGGAGGCTCTTTTTCCTACCTAGTGGCTGTCACAGGCCTCTATAGGGATATACGACCCCTGTATAGGTAGATGAGTGGGTTGGAGAAGTTGAAAACCCACCTATGGGTATCTATGGGTGGGTAGAAGGGGTGCTATTACCCACTCATGGGTACCGATTTCACAGCCTAGATTTGCCTGCTTTCTACTGGTTTCTGTCGATCTCAGAGTGTCACTTCCGCCCTGGACTGGGTGCGATGAAGAACAGGAAGTTATTCCAACAAGTTAAGCAGGAGAGTATATACATTCGAATAGCACGTGGAGAACATGGAGCAGGAGACCTGGCGTGTGAGCAGCGAGTTCCTGCAGCCAGGTCTGGATGAGAGGTTAAAAGTCGTTTATTGGTTGACTGAGGTAGGAAACCACCTCCGTAAACTACATTGAGGGCCTTTAAACTGGTGGCCAGCGCCCCGAACATCTGTGAATATCTATAACCAAGCAACGCCGGAAAGAACATCAAAAATTCAGAAGTGAAAGAAAGAAAAAGTGTAGAGTACAAGTACAAGCCGCTTAGCGAGAGGAGCACAACCAAGTGAGGTGTCTCCAGACCATGCCTGTGCCTCTTCGGTGCAGAAATAACACGCCGGCAACAATATCTCAAAGACAGTTGGACAATGAAAACATTCTAATATGTTGAATCAGCTGGGATATTCATGAGACAACAGAAGTCAGCTAGAATATATTTTCCCAAAACGGCCTGTTTTCCCCCCTTCTCGAGAGCATGCCGACAATGATGGTTTCGTCTAGTAGTGAGGCGGGTTCTGAAAGTAGTTTGGAGCGTCATCGGGATTGCTACTGAATGTGAAGCTGATATAGGCATCCATAGCAAACCAAGCATAGTTATCCGCATTAACATCAGCTAATCCGGGGTCGTCATCCTGGTCAGGATCGACAAGTGCATGGCTTCTATCAGCACCATAAGCTCTTTGTTTATCTTTGTTAAAAGCATCCGTGATCTGTGACACACCAGCACCCGTGGCAACCATGTCATAGTGTGTCATTTCGTGAAGCACGACACGTGCTAAAGTGTCTATTTTGTCATCTGGATATGCCGAGAAGGGTGGTTGCAGCGATGAAATAGCTGGCAGCTTGCCCAATGCCCAAGTACAAATTACCGTCTTCTGGAGGTTGTCGCGACCTTCGGCATCGTCTCTCTGTGTGTATGCCAACTGAATGCCTGAATCTGGTCCTGCGCAGATCTCGGCGAAGTCAAGTCTGTCCAAAATCATTGTCTCCGTTGCGCCAATGCTGGGATCAAGCTGCCCAAAATGGCACTGACATCACCTAATACTGTGTTAGTATAACGATCTCTTCTAATTTCTCCTGCCATCAAGATCTTACTCACGTTGAGTATCATCATCTTCACTGGTGGTATCACCCTCGTTCGAATCTACTGTGAAGTACCGGGAGAAGATCGCATCGTTATTTCCGATGGAACTTGGGACAGCCTTGAGAAGAGAAGGCAAGTCGTCACAAACAGCTTTGTGGACACTTTCAAGACTTGTCTTGTCGAAGTCGTTGTTAGGGTCGTAGTTGAGGTATTTCCATTCTCCAGGACAGGGATCACCTAAGGGGTAGTCGGAAGGAGAAGCCCTATTAACGAGACTTGGGGTTGCCCGGCGATCGAGTAATGGACCGGCTTGGATGGTACGAGATCCAAGGACAGCTGCACATAAGAAACTCAATCTTAAATAACGCATTGCGCTAACTGCTGAGCTCGATTTTGCTTCAATGTGACAATGCCTGGTTGTGAAGGAGAAAGATAGCGAATTCTAGTGAGGTGGGAGAGTGGGAAAGTGGCTTTCTGGAATGAGAATGGAAAGGTTCATATATAGTAGAGCATTTTGCTCTCATTGAGGGTGCCTCACTGCCTCCAACAGTCCTCTATGCCTCTTGCTCTCCCCTTCATCATGCTTACGGAAACGCCTTGTGAACTGATCCTTCTATCTAGTCATTCCTCGTATTGTCGGTCGTCGCTATGGTGCACAAAGCACAACACTCCATTTCATCCTCCAAAGTAAACCATGATATCATGCTGAATCTGCAGATACCGGGCGAGATTCTTTAATTTTAGAAGAGCAGGCAGCTGCGACCCGAGTTCTGGCGAACGGTTGGGAGGATCGCGGCGTATGATCTTGTGATATGTAAATCTAGCTAGTTTAAGGGGGTTGGCGAGTCGGGAATTTTGTGCCGTCAAAGCAGATGAATCGGAGGTGTGTCTACACTTGGCCCGAGGAGCCGAAGAACCCGAAGAGAAGACGAAGATGGTGACTGTTTCGTACCAAACCTCGTGCTGCGACTCGTATATGGTGGCCCGGGTAGGATGCATAAGCATTCTGTGAGTGCGCCCAGTTGGTGGCAAAGGCCATCATGAAACCCCCAATCCAGGCTTACCCTTCACTAGATAAATAGTCATCAACGACTCATCGGTGACTCCTTATGACGTATGCTTCACACTCAGTCATATAAGCGGCACAGATACACTTCCAAAGCTCGTACAATTCAACCAATCAGATGGCAAGGAGAGATATATATCCAACGTCGACTCATTGAAATCGGCATCATATCAATCAAACAAAACACAATTATAGCCCAGAACTCGTTGATTAATTGTTAATCAATTTTTGAACAATAAAAGCAGAAACAGCACCATGTCTACTCATCAGAACGAAGACCCATCAGGTTTCCATGCCTCCAGTGCAACTGAGAGGGATGTGCCTCCCCACGAAATAAAGCTACGTTTGCGGATGGCTGGCCGATACCGGGTTTTAGATCTGGCAGGAGGTCTCCAGTTCCAAGTGGTCTTCGGTATACTCTGGCGAGGACATTCAGAAATCAAGTCGTCCAAACTTCTAATCGACACTTCTGGATCGATTTTCGACGTCCCATACGCTCTCACACACAACCTTCTGCATTTACACGATGGTCCAGCCAACAAGGGCGGTCAGATCATTGATCTGAGCTCTTTCGATTGTCCAGCGAGTGAACGCAATGTCATAACAATTCATGCTCGACCTACTGGACATAGACTCTATACCTTCGATACCTACGCTTGCAATCTGGGTATTGAGAGTCCGTTGATAAAGCTTTTCAGCGCAGGAGAGCAATATAGCATTGAGATACCGTCGGAAAGTAGAGATCTGGGTATCAAATCGTGGTCGTATGAAGACTACGATTTCCCAGGGGACAAGAGTGAGCTGCCGAATGTACGTTGTTATAATAGGGATGTTGGGCGGGCAACTTTTCAAGTCGCGGAGCATATCGTTCTACCTCCACCTGTCGAAGTTCGACTCCAACTGAGAGACGGAAAGCTCGAATTCAAACTTACAAATTGCGGCTCAGAGGTCCTTTTGATTCAAACACATGGCTATCAGCACTATTGGAAACAGCAGGGGCCTCACGATCAGCTAGAGTTGGAGGACAATAGGCCTCGTTTAAACTTTTTAAGCTTGATCGTGACCAATGCTGAGACGAATCAAGTAGTGCAGCGCTACGAGCGTCCTGTGTCAGCCCTTTCTACCATCGAGGGTAGCCCCAAGTCAAGGCCAAGGCGCAACCAGCTTATGATCCTGGAGCCTAACCGCCCCGTTACGGTTGATACTGATGAGTTTGGTCTTGTTAGGCTTTGGCACAGCCGAAAGATGAAGATGAAGCCCGATGGCGTATATCGGATTGAGGTTGAAACACACGGGGTATGGTGGACAACAGCAAGCTTGAAGCAGCTTTACGGAAAAGACGACGATGCTATCGGGGAGGATGACGGTATAACCGAGGAGGCGTTCGAGGCTTTTTGTCCATCATCTGCTCTTCGTTTGAAATGCGAGGATGTTGTTGAATTGAGGGTGAAGGGAGGAAAGCTTGAGCCCGTCTCTTAGTTTCTTTGGTAGACAGTCACGCTCTTCGTGGCTGTGTTCTTTTCCTATTTGCGGATGATTCTGTGTTGTCGCTAGTTAGTTTCGAAGATATCTCGGAGCATGATTTTAGTTCCTGAACTTATGTTCGGAGAAATCAGGAGCGTATACGAAATTCTTATGGATATTGGGCTCCGATATCTCTTGGGACCATCATGTCGACGTAGCTGTCTATGATAAAGATATAATATCGTGATATAAACTTCTGCCATTTGTCAATTTTACCTTGTAAAAGCTATAGCCATGCTGCTTCTTACTCCAGATAATCAGGTACTATTACGTAAAATTAATAGTTTCTAAGCCACCAGCGTCTCTATCTTAGGGTGCTTTCAGTGGTTAAAAGCCTAAAACCAACCTCTGAACAGAATATGGGAACTGCACAACTAACGATGGCTCCAACGTCTTCGTAGTATAACAACCATCATTCAAGCGTCTAACTATTCAGGAATGCAAGAATTGGCCACAAAAGCCCCAGTCATCAATCCTAGCACTAATGTCAAGTAAATAACAGTGTATACCTACAGCTTCTGAGCTGTGACCACCCAGAAACGCCAGGTGTTACCCACACTATCCATTTCATTGACAACTGCTTCTTTCAATGATTCGAAATCATCAGGCGTAAACCAGTAGTTTGGTGTTTCTGCAAATTGTAAGATACCGGAATCAATGACTAGGAAGACTACTTACTTGATCCTATCGCAGCAAAGTTATCAATCATATTGGTGAGATTATCCGTCGTGCTGACTTGGGCCTCCTTTGTGGATGCTTTACATCCCAGTGGGAACGAGAGCACATTTTCTTGGATGTTAACGGCTCCTGCTTTCCGCAACCAGCCTGCGATCAGTGGTCCTGGAGCGGGGTTCATTCCCGCTTCTGTAAATCCTCTCTGCATATAGTCCATCATTATACTCATACCAGGGTGCTCCTCCCCACGATCATAACCGAGCAAGTTTGCATCTACTAGCTGTATGTACCCGCCTGGTTTGACGAGTCCGAAAAGCCGTTTGACAATAGCTTCCTCTTTCTCCGGACTAAACATCGCAAGGCAGTAGCGTTGATGCACCAGGTCGTAAGCTTCATGGTCCTGTGCTGGCCATTCCTCGAGCACTGATTGCACTTTGAAGGTGATAGAAGCTGGGATGTTTTCCAGCTGTTGAAAGTGCTTCTCAAAGATATCAGTTCCCACGAACGTAGCGTTGGGGTATTCTTTCGAAACGTCCACCATCCACTGCGTCAGGAATCTATCAGTATTTTCCTTCTTCGCTATTTGTAAAAAGAAAGTTCGAAAGCGAGGGTGTTATGAAGGACAATGATATCGTTGCCAAGTTAGGAAGAAGATGCAATACTTACCAGACCATCTCCAGTGGCCGAATCTAGTACGCGGATGGGCGTTTCTTTGGACAGGGGTATTCTAACCAGTTCGCCGCCCATCGCATCTTTGTGCAGCTCATGCTGCATTCGAAGTCGCTCATACTCCCTTTTCTGGCGTATTTCCATTGCTTTATAGAGAGCCTGACGTTGAGGGTCAACCTGATCAGCTGTGACCGAAGAACTCATCTTGCAGGCAAGTGGGGTTAGAGAAATATATTCAGAGAAGGACAATGGCCAAGGTTCAGTGTTCCCGACGGGATAATTGTAGGCCAACTAATGATTGTCGACTGAGATTACTACTTGGCGTTTGTAGTTGCTTTCGTTCCTTGATTATGAAAGTTTGAGAGCAGAAATCTACATACTTGTATCATTGCTTATATGCCCGGCAATTAATGTTGTTGATGCGGGATAATGCTGTTGGTGATTTTGTTGGTGTAGCGGGTCTGTTGCTGCGGCGTAGCATTTGCAGACCAACGACAGCATTGCAAAGGGTTGCCGGGAATAATCGCCGAACTAATTGCCTTATTGTCTCTCATGTCGTACTGTTCCGTTGATTTTTAAAAGATAAGAAGGTATTTCTAGAGCCACTCTATCTCCGGCACCAGTCACGGTTGCGTTACCGATGATTCGGCCTGGCCAAGACCGACCATATAGTGCTTGGAGTAGCTTCTTATTTGCGACGATAAATTGATACATGAGGGGTATAGAAACAGGAGTTCGATCTTACGCCTCGTCTTCTTCTCATACAACCGGGTTTTGCCTGTCACGTTTCTCGGCTTCGGGTGGAATCCCGAGTTGTAACTGCTGAGTCAAGTAAGACAGATTCTTATCGGTCTGTCACGATCTCGCAGCGAGCCTTGCTACGCTTTGCCAAACGCATACGCGGAAGAGCTTCGATATTTTATATACCCAGTGTTTGGTTCCCATTAACTCGCATAACTTTCATGTAGTTGGTCAAGCAAGTCCTAGAGATTGCACGGCGCTTGGAATTACTCAATACGGACAACTAGAAAATGAGGTTTCCTTTCCCCGCTACCCCCGCAATCCCCACACCACTAGAGCTCACTACCTGCATACACCTAGCAACTAAGCCAAAGCTTTAGGCTACATACAGCTAGAATCACCGTAGATATTGCACTCATGCGCGTACAACTTCCAAGTTTGTGCACCTTGTCTAAATAGGAAACTAACTGGAAGCTAGAACCTATATCATAGACGGTGCCGTCCAGTACTTTAACATAGCCAAACGATTTCCCAACGTGCTCTCCCCGATATCTGCCAAAGACAGCTTCGAAGTGATACAGCACCAAGCATAATGTCCGGCAAATCCCCCTTAGGAAATCCTTCTATACAAGTAACACCCGATCACCAGCTAAAGAAGGTCGAGGCACCTATCGAGACGCCGAAGGAAGGAGAAGTACTTTTACATATCAAAGCTACTGGTATTTGCGGGTGAGTTTCAGGAATCGAATCGATGGATTGAGAGAAGCTTTATGCTTTCCTGCATACGAAGCAAGCGAAGTGAATCGAGTTTCTAACTAGCAAATCATTCATCCAGCTCGGATATACATTTCTGGAAAAAAGGACGAATCGGCTCCCTCGTCGTTAACTGTGATTGTATCCTTGGACACGAAGCCGCGGGTGTGGTTCTGCAATGTGGAGCTGGTGTGACGAGTTTAAAACCAGGTATGTGCATATACCACGAGTGATATTATAGATTATCATTGATGAATGAAATCAAATATTAGGAGACAGAGTCGCGGTTGAGCCGGGAGTCCCGTGTGGTGAATGCTTTTTGTGTATGGATGGTCGCTACAATCTCTGTGAAGATGTTAAGTTTTCGGGGGTTGCTCCGTATCATGGTACTTTGCAGAGATATAAAGTGCATCCGGCGAAATGGCTTCATAAGTAAGTGGGTTTGCCTTTTTTCCAGAAGTTACTCATCGTCAAAGTGATGTTCTCAAGGCCTGATTGCTACCTCGAGATGTCCCTGGTACTTTAAGCCCACTTGTCTTTCACCAACTAACTTCATGATAACACCAGACTTCCAGACAACGTCAGTTTCGCCGAAGGAGCACTCATCGAACCCCTCTCCGTCGTAATGCACGCCATCGAACGCACTCACCTCACCCTCGGCACCGGCTCCCTAATCTGTGGCGCCGGCCCTATCGGTCTCATCGCCCTCGCAGCCGCTCGTGCATCCGGAGCCCATCCACTCGTAATCACCGATCTCGAGCCACAACGTTTGGAATTCGCAAAGAAATTCGTGCCGGGCTGTACGACATACTTAGTTGATCGGAGCCTGGACGCCGAAGGAAATGCAAAGAGTATTAGAAAGCTGTTTGGGGATACTGAATATAGTGCTCCAAGGACGGTGCTGGAGTGTACGGGTGTGGAGAGTAGTGTTTGTACGGCGGCGTTTGCGGTGAGGAGGGGTGGGA
Organism: Rutstroemia sp. NJR-2017a WRK4; assembly: GCA_002946385.1. NCBI lineage: Eukaryota > Fungi > Ascomycota > Leotiomycetes > Helotiales > Rutstroemiaceae > Rutstroemia > Rutstroemia sp. NJR-2017a WRK4. The sequence continues at coordinate 313,481 of NJPR01000017.1, read as the reverse complement.
CGGTGATGGTAATTGGAGTTGGGAAGGAGGTTATGAATAATCTCCCTTTTATGCATATGTCGTTGGCAGAGGTGAGGTTTTCCTGGTTTCTGGCTAGCATATTGAGCTAACGGTCTGATTCCCTAGATTGATCTTAAATTCATCAATAGATATCGAGATACATGGCCGGCTGGGATTGCTTGTATTAGTGGGGGGATACTTGACCTTAAAGATCTCATAACACATACTTTTCCACTGGAAGAAGGAATAGCGGCCCTGGAATTGTGTTCGGATATCACGAAGGGAAGCATCAAGGTCCAAGTAGTTGACGACAAAGATGCCGATTTTTGAGGTGTAGAAGTAATTAATTGGGCTCAAAACTCAACCCTCCCATGTTCGAGAACTTGAGGGCGAAGGCTGTAGACGATGATAACACTCCGCAGAGTATGTCATGACATTCACAAGAATAGACGTCTCTATGGTGCCGGAGCAACTACCGGTTACCCCGCACTCACCCCGCATTCCGAAATCGTCAATCGTTGCAACTTGGGAAAGAACGCCTAAAGTTTTGGGACGACAAAGCAAACCCCTAAACTATCGAACACCAAAAAGACCTCGATTAAATTCATAAGTAGGAAATAAATAGGAGTGAAGTCTACTGAAATCTTAATGCTTCAACTCTATAAAGATCCTGGAGTAAAGAGACCTCTTTGGTGTATCGTCTTTGCTGTCCATCACTACGAGCTCTGAAGGCATGCGGCATCGCAAATAGGAAGTAGAGGTGGTGACTGAGTAACATCTCAGCACCAGATTATATTCTGTGTGCCCTTTATGCTTCCAAATAACACGTATATATCTACTCTTCTGCTCCATACCAACATCATCTCACCTTCTTCCCTTCCCTCCCAATTCCTGCTCTTACACACCGTTCATATGTACGACTTCAACCCCCTTAACCTCCTTCTCCTCAGCCTCCACCGCCTTGCCTTCCAACTCCTCCGTAAGCTGCACATCCCTTCTAGCCTCATCCAACATCCTCGCATCCTCAGCTCCCGTATGACTCTTAAAGATACGATCCATTTCCTCCAACGTCGCTCCTTTGGTTTCCGGCAAGTACAACCATACCCATACGATACCTGCTGCTAGGAAAACAGCGAAAAAGATGTATGTGCCCCAGGCCCATGTGTCGAACATGGGTGGTACGAAGAATGCGACGGCGAAGTTGTTTAACTAGATATTTCAATCCGCTGTCAGTTTTCCTGTTGACGTATCCAGTAGAGACTGCAAAGAATGATGATTATGAGGACTTACCCAGTTACTTGAAGCTCCAATCGAAGCTCCCTTTGAACGGATTGAAAGCGGGAAAATCTCAGAAACCAAAGTCCAAGATGCCGGTCCCCATGTTGCACCAAAGGCACCAACATAAACCCAAATAAAAGCCACCGCTACCCATCCAGCAGCCGCATGATCAACCCAATCATGACGGAATTTCGCGACGATAATAGCCGTAATCACCATGGAAACGAACATGACCACTGAACCTACGAGAAGCATGGGCTTGCGTCCAACTCTATCAATCAGAACCAAAGCCGGGAGTGTACTAACGAGGAACACACATCCCGTCACTCCCGTTGCGAGAAGTGCCTGTGTACCACCAGTAAGTCCAAGGCTGACGAAGACATTCGATGCATAGTAGATAATAGCATCAATACCACTCCACTGTTGGAAGAACATAATCAGCCACGCCGTCGCGACACGTTTGAAATTATCCATGGTCCTGAAAATATTAATATACTGAGCCAATTCTCGCATCCACACATTCTGCTTCTCCTTCTCCGCAAGCTTGGGAAATGCTTTCGCGAACGCACGTTCTTCGAATAGACACTCGGCTTTGATTTCCTTGTACTCGACTTGGATGGTTGAGTGAGATTCGGGGAGTTTGCGGAGGTAGGCCAGAGTGGCGATGGCTTCGGAGTCCCGACCTTGTTTGATGAGCCAGCGGGGGGAGAAGGGTAGCCACCAGATTCCGAGGGCGAGACATATGGCGGGGATGCCTTGGATGATGGATGGGAGACGCCAGGCTAGGTTGCTTTGGGCGTCGCCTGTTCCTCCAATATAATTACTGCCGTAGCCGACCCAGAATGAGAGCATAATTCCTAGAATAGTCGCTAGTTGGTAGAACGAGACGAGGAAGCCGCGGAGTTCAGGAGAGGAGAGCTCGGCGTTGTATAAGGGTCTGCCTCAAATTAGCATTAAAGCTCCTGATCAATTTGATATGCTTCCATGGCAGGGGTATAATAGGAATTTTAAGCTTAACATACCCAACACCACTAAATGTTCCTGCGCCCAAACCAGTAAAGAAACGCCCAGCATACAACATCTGTGGTTTATGATACGTAGCACCACAATACAAATAACTTCCCAGAATCAACCAACAGCAAGCGGAGAACATGGTATATTTCCTTGAAAATACTTCTCCGAATACACCTGCTGAGACGGAACCTAGGATACCGCCTAACTGGAGTACTGAAGTGAGCCATCCTGTCGCGCTTGATGATTTGACTACGGATGGGAAGTTATCCACAAAACGTGTCATGACGAGTGATTGGCCGAGAACTCCTTGCTGGTAGCCATATTCGAAGCCTCCGAATCTAAAATTGTGTTTGATTAGTAAGCGCAATTGGATTTAATAGGGTGAAAGGGAGATATGTTCAGTTGTAATTGGCGACTACTCGCCGCGAGAAAGGAGGTCAAACTTACGAAGCGAAGAAAGCGATAGCGAGGATCTTGGGGTTATTGATTACTTTCTTCCATTTATTCCGTGAAGCAAGTTGCGTTCTCACTTCTGCTGGTGTAACTGAATCATTTCGTGGAGCCATGATTGCCACTTGGTTTGCCAATCAATCCCCGGCAGAGAAAGGAGAGGGAGCGGAGATAATATTACTCCAAATCGCAACGCAAATCAAAGACTGCTTCCACGCCAGATGCATCCAGAGCTTCCCAGATAAATCAAGCGGAAACTGCTATTTATACCAAGCAAAGTTGCAAAAGAGTCATCATCATGTACTGGTACTGATGTACTGCATGGTTTTCCAACTTCCTTGCTAGTATTGTTACCGTTACTTGCAACAGTACCAAACAGGAAAGTGCACACGCGGTATTCTCCAAAACAGGTAAATGTATGCGCTGTACTCGTAAAGTCATCCAGACCTTGTGGAGAGAGAAAAATTCTTCTTCTCGTTCCCAGGTTGTTACTGTGCTTTCTTGACAAACTTCACAAATTTCGCCAATTAGCTTCGAGGAGCCCCGCGTTTTCATGCACCCCAGTAACCCCACAACTACCCCATCACGTGCTACTCCAGTGCTCCATTACTCCACTGTACATAAGGTTATTTACCCGAAGAAGAAGGAGACAAGCTGAACTTACCATTTTGCGTGGAGGCTAATGCACGACTTACCTAAGTAATACCGAACTCCCTGCACTTTAACAGTGAAAACCATGTCCCAATGAACATACCACTCTTCATACACCGATATGTCCTTGCTAACCTTAAGTCCTTAGGTCAACGGCAATGGTCGCGGCACCAGAGGGTGTACTAACTACCCGACCAACTTCTGATTGTTCAATTAATATTTAAATATTATAAACTTATATACTTAAGTATAATTGTATATACCTGATTGTTCAAGTGAAATTCAAATATTAGTATAGTTATATATCTGATTGTTTAAATAAGACTTGGATATTGAGAATATCGAAGTTGAAGTTGGTCGGGTAGTTAGTGCACCCCCTGTGTGGTAAATCAGGTTGCGGCTGTATTGCGCTTGCAACTGCTGTTTGTGGCCCGACTTCGGGGACGGTACAACCTTTTCCTGACGAGGTATGATGTCAATTCTGCCATTTGGATATACTTCTCTTTGGGGAAACTTAACCACCAATGACTCAAGGTTGCAAAGTTATACAGTAGGTACTTATAAGGTAGGTTCTTGCCATGTGTTGTTGAACGATTGTGAAGAAATAGCTCATTCAATCGGACCTGGATCTAATTCCTTAACATCACCATGGTCTCCGCAGCCAGCTTCAGTCTCCGCATGCTAAGCATCCTGCTTCTCGCTCTGATATCCCTCCATCATGTCTCCGCACAACAACAGTGCGAACTTTCCCGATACACCGCCCAGCCCAAGGTCTTCGTCCTAACCGACATGAGCAACGAACCCGATGACCAAATGTCTCTCGTGCGCTTCCTAACCTATGCTAACGAATTCGATATCCAAGGTATCGCCGGTGTCACTTCGGTCTGGAAGAACGATTCAATCGACACATCCACCATCAAAACCGTGATCAACGCCTACGGAAACGTGACCACCAATCTCAATGCAAATGTCCCGCGCAACGCAACATACCCAGCCAGTGCCTCCATCCTCCCCAAAGTCCACAGCGGACATCCCGTGTACGGTCTCGCAGCGCTGGACATGACCCCAAGTGATGCCGCTCTCGCACTCGTCAACAGCGTCGACGCAACAACAGCAGACCATCCCATCTGGCTCGCAATATGGGGCGGCGCAGCAGTACTAGCCGAATCACTACAGCACGTCTCTCAAACGCGGAATAGCTCCAGCCTAGCCACATTCATCTCCAAACTGCGCGTCTACTCAATCTCCGACCAAGACGATGCCGGGGCCTGGATACGAGCCACCTACCCCTCACTCTTCTACATCGTATCACTGCACGCCTTCAACGAATACACCCTCGCATCCTGGACCGGAATCTCCAGCGGCAGGCTCTTTGACCAAGGAGGTCCGGATGCCTCGCTCGTGACAAATGACTGGCTGCAACAGCACATCCGGATCGGCTCGCTAGGCGCGCACTACCCGGACATCGCATTCATCATGGAAGGCGACACGCCCTCGTTCCTTCCCTTAATCCAGAACGGCTTAGGCGATCTCAACCACCCTGAATGGGGTAGCTGGGGTGGGAGATTCAAACCACTGGATGCTTCTCGTCGCATAAATACATTTACTGACGCGGCTGATTACGTGCAAGGACTGAATGGGCAGTTCTTCATGAGTAACTTCGCGACAATCTGGCGCTGGAGAAAAGCATACCAGTATGATTTTGCGGCGCGCATGGCGTGGACTGCGTCTGCAGATTATGCGCAGAATAATCATGCGCCGGTGGCGGTGGTGAATGAGACGTGTGGACCTGGTGCTATGACCGTTGATATTAACTATAACGGCACAGTAATTTTTGACGCGAGTGCGAGCTGGGATCCGGATAGTGATGGGTTGAGGTATACCTGGTTTAACTATCGGGATGTGGCGACGAGATTGGAGGGGGGGATTCCGGCGGTGGATGATATGATGAATATTACGACGCTTAATGAGGAGGGGAGTATAGTACGGGTGAAGTTGAATCAACAGTTGGTGAGTTTTGTTTTCCGTTTGTTAGATTGCGTGCATCTTTTAGGTGAAAGAGCCGGTATATGCAGAAAACGAGGTTATGTTGCTAACGAGAATACGATATTATAGCCCATGCATCTGATTCTATCATTGGAGGATATACGTCCGAATGATCTGAGTATAACGACTTATAGAAGGATTATATTGAATCCTATGTGAGAGCGGAAAAAGGGGGTCACGTCCCAGTTTAAAGGGATAGTTAATTGTCCTTTCTCGCACTGATGAGTTTGGCAGGTCCTTGGTATATATACTGTTTTAAATATATATAAAAATCCATTTTTTAAACCTCACAGCTGTAGCAGTATCTTTTCCCCCAATACTTTCCACTCAAAAACGAAAATAACCATGAGCACTGACTCGTAGGTGAGGATTTCGTACACCCCTTCTCAATCCACCACATAATGATATCACAAGCGTAAACGTTGGTTCAATAACCAGCGTGTGACCGAACCCCGGGACTTAGCTCAACTGAACTCCTGTAAGATACTGCTAATACTGGTGGAAGTTGTTGACCTGCACATTGCCTCTACTATCCCGAAAACTAGAAGCAGAGAGATGCATCGAAACTTTTAACGTCAATCAACTTACAGACTTCTGATCCCTCATATCGAATTACTAATGGGTCGAGAAGCATGTTCCCATATCGCACGATACAGCTACATCTAACTCATCAAGTAATAAAGGTAGCTTCATTCTCCCCTGGCATATAGTTTCCACAGATGCGAAGTCTAGTGTCTTCAGAGCTTCGGATCTCGTCATCGTAGTCACGCAGTTAAGTTCAGAAATATAGGAAGTTTGCAAGACGGTTTATGGAAACTGGGATGAGTAAAGGATTCGAGGAGATGCTGCTAGTTCTGAGGGACTTCTCAAATATCAAACCTCAAGACGACAGCGATGTCCATAGAGAAATGAAGAACAGATTGCTCGCTATGTTCGCTCAATTTACATAGCATAGATGATCACAACACCCATCACCACACCCTACTCCTCTCCCAAACTCTCCCTCACCAACCTCCTGCATTTCCTCTTCCATTCCTTCATCGTCTTTTCATCCTTCTGCGCCTCCCTCCACATCTTAGCAGCTTCCAGATTCGCCGGACTCTCGTCGTTGGGATCATTAAACAGACTAACGACACTCAATAATATAGTCTCGGGTGTTTGGACCGGCGTCCATCGTTCCGCAGCTTTTTCATATCCATACTCATCATCGCCCGGTGCGTGTAGAATCGATATACAGAGAACTCCTGTAGAGGGATAGATATTGGGGTGGAAAGGAATCGGGTTTTGGAAGGTGAGCGTCGGTGGAGAATGGGGATAGTTTGTGGGGAAGGATAGGTGACATCGCCAGTTGCCTCCTGTGTGCGAAGATTAGCAGGTGGACGACAGCATGTACCGTAGGAGCATTTAAGTACCTCCATAATATTTACACTCATCGCTGATCATGAGCATGACTTCCCATTCAAATACATTGTCCCCCCTAAGCCCACAACTTATGCCGGGAAGATCCTTCGCCTTTTGTATCTCCTTCAGCTGTCTGCCCAGGAGACTGGCCGCTGCGCTACTCATTTCGAATGGATGTCTGCAGTCGTATAATCGGCTTTCGCAGAGATGATATGGTTATGTACAGGATAGCAACCAGATTGAGGATGTTCCCGATATTTCAGACAACCTCTGCGAAGGATCGTTCAAAAGAAGAGAAAAGGTCGTAGATTGTGCGCGTGATCTGTCGTGATAGCAAAGCTACTGCTCGAAGATGGCGATGTACTGATTGGTGGTGCTTAGATCGTGGGCGGAATGTAACAAAGATCAAATCAATGACTCGTATGAACCGATGCAGATTGGATCTGCAGAAAGACAGTTAGCTATGAAGTTCACAATATAAACCGCAAGACCTTCAATCGCTACTCCCCAGGATTATTTAAATACCTCGAGATTATATGCTTCAAATGGAGCAAGCAGTAAATGGACAAGCAGGGCGTACGTGAGAAGTAGGATGACTTTATTGCTGGGCCGAGTTTGGCAGACGAAAGCTCGGCAGAGTGTAAAGCTGAAGATTTTACGAAGTCGCAGAAAAGAGGAAATTGAGCTCCGTAGTAAATGTCGATGTTGATGGAGGAACTCGAAATGAGGGGGATGAGGATGGATGTTCCATTAGCGGCGACGGGTGGCGGCGCACTCGGTCCGGGCTTGGGCAATTTGGGAAGGTGGGGGTTAAACCGGTACCGAGAGCTTGGGATTTTACTAACAGCGTTTACGACATTTATTACGAAATACCCTTCTTTTCGCGTATTCATGATTCTCTCATTTGATTTGGCTACATTCTGGGCAATACGCTATGTAGGAAGTGCCCTCGAACCATTGTAATATGGTCCCGGAAAAGAAATGAAGCTTAAGATCGAAGTATATGGATTCTCTCCGCGGCAGATACAGCTTACGATATCGAAGTATGATAACAAGCCTTGATGGCACCGACCATAACAGCTTATATACTCCTTTTTGAAGAGCGCTCTTTATATGAGCATCTGACTCAGTGTAACCAGACTGCGCTGCTCCTCACGACTCGCATACCAGTTTGTTCACAACCTAGGACCTTGCTCGAATCCAAACAGGTTTCTGTCACCGTCCTTTTCTTTCCAAACCCAACCCTCCTTCCCGATAACCTCATCATCCGCACTTTTCACAAGTGCTTTCAGCGTTATTTCGTTCCCCGTATTGGCAACGAATCTCTCTCCGGAGTCTTTCAACCTGCCAATTATGAATCCCTGTTGAGGTTCGTTCTTGCGCGAGTATTGCACAGTATATGTCTATTCTCGTGTCAGCACCTCCAATCGCTAGCCCGGACCATCCATCTTTTTCATTTATGTGGCATGTCATGGAGCGCAGGGCACATGAAAGAAAGTAATCAACCTACCTCAATGACCGCTTTCCACATTCCGTCTCCAACACTTTCTACCAGATTTGGGGACGGGATATCCACCAGGGGAGGCAGAGGATTTGATTCCTGATACGTCTTACCATCTGTTCGAGGTTCCGACGAGAGACACAAGGCATGCTGGTAAGTCAGCACCCCACCATTAGCTAGGATTAATCCTTTCTGTCCTTTGTCACGTTTTCGAAGTTGGCGCGTCATCTCTGTAACTGCCTAGATGGTTACGACTTAGCTGAGTACTGTACCTGACACTCACAGGGAAGCTTTTGCTTACATGCAAACTGTAGTTATTTCCCGCACCCCCAAACGATGTCAGCCCTCCAAGCAAGGTGATCGGTCTAGGCGGATCCAAAAGCGGTATCTTCAAATGATAAGCTGCAAGTTTTGGGACAATTGGAAAACACCTAGTATCGTCAGTTAAATGGACTAAGCGGTCCGGTAACTCGCGATACCAACATATGGAGACTCACGAATAGAAATCGAATAGATCCACATTCTCCGTCTTCAAGCCAGATACGTCTAACGCCGCATCCAAAGACCTTTCCAATGCTGTACTGGAATAGAAGTTGGGCCTTTCCCAAACTACGGCGAATCATCAGCAAAGCAACACCCAAATGTTTGGACACAGACATACAGTTACTATTCTCACTCATTCCAGCGCCTCCAAGGGGATATATCCATTTCTCTTCTGGGATTCCAAGTTCTTTAGCAAACTGACTCGATGTAATGATACAACTTGCAGCCATATTTACTGTGTTAAAGGCGTTCATCAGAAGTGGATCTACGCTTTGCATCAGTAAACGTCCGGCTAATCGATACCGTCCTGTAATCCAGCATCCCTCTAATGCTTCAATACTGAATAGGTCAATACCTACACGGTTCACAGATCGTCCTATTTCTTTTCCCAACGGTGGCAATCTTTTCCGCATCCAAAGTCTTCGCCACGTCCTTATTCCAAGCAAAATCATTTTCAGCAGCAATCTTAGCAAATTCTGCGTACAGCTTCGCCGATTCCATGTTATTTTCCGACCGAGTTTGGTTTCTGTATGCGCGAAACCCGTTTTCGTAGAGTGGGTACACTTGGATGGGTATGCTGATTGAGTGTATTGTGCCAGTTGCTGATATACTCGTTAGACAATAGGGATTTGCTAGACAATGAAAGCGTTTAGAGAGTTGGAAATTGCTCAAGTATCTCTCCGATTTGCAGTAAGAACGTTCCTATTGTCGTTCACTACGCTCCCTCGAGTCTACCGTGACAAAATAGGAGGAGTTGAAGTCGAACAAACTCTCTTGCACTTCGTATGTTGTACCGCTTGGAAACAGTGCGCTCTATCGAACGAACTTGCGACTCTCGACGTCGCCATCTTCGACCGTTACATAACAAGAGTAGGTACTTCGAAATAGTATGACTTACTCTCAGAAACAGAAGAGGGCCGCATTATCATCGCCGGATTCGAAGCGGGCGGGCTCCAGTGCTTAGGATACTCTCCTTCCTTGGCAACGTACGCCGTGACTATACATCATCACGTTAGCTGTGAGTTCTTTGGTGCTCATTTCCAATAATGTGGTCCATCCAGTCATGATACCCATGCGCTAAACCATAGTCACAATAGCACCCTCATACTTCTGATATCATCGGATGCTCATTGATATTCCGCAACCCTCCAGATTTGGTTTACGGGCTTGCTTCCATTTTGTTCAGTGCTCGCTGATCAACCGTGAGTCTCTGCTTCCACTTTCTCAACCCCAGGTCTCCTTAGATGCCACAACTTTGATGGCTAAACTATCATGTTTTGACTTGCTGCAGGTTCGAAAAAAATTTCGGACCCCGCGTCTCATCACTATCATGAGGAGGGAGCCCCTCTTGCTTCGGGGGATTGTGACAAGAATGATCATATCGAGCGGCGTCCGTTCCAGAAGTTTTCCGAACCTTGCAAATCACACGACAAAGCCCAGCAAAAGAGGAGCACCAAAGAAAAATACCTACTCGAAGCCAACGCCTCCCCACCCGTCACAACCGCCACTCTGCATTCCCCCCTCCCCACCCTCCTACACGCCTCATCAACCAACCTCACCGGATGATTCCCCCCATGGTCACTCTCCTCCATGTGGACCTTCCCCCCCTTCATCCCCGCCCCCAAACCCCTCAAAACATCCCCGCACACATTCTTATACGGCCAAGTCCAGTTACGTACCACAGACACACTATCCACGTTCTCCTTCAACAACTGCTTCCTCGCTCCCGGTTCGTCGAAACAGTCATCAATCGCTTTTTCGACCGCCTGTAGCATCAAGTCTAGCGGCTCGATGCAGTGCGAGGGAGCTGTGGACAGGGAGCGATTTATCACGTCCCCGACGCCGATGATTATTGGGATGGGGGAGGTGGTTGCCATGATGGTTTGTGGTGGGGAAATGGAAAGGGAACAATGAAATCTGGATAGCTGTATGGATCCAAAAAGAAGGGAAAGAGGCGATGAGTGGTTCGAATCACCCGAGGTCAAAGTAATGATAAAGAGCCCGGCTTCGTTTTAAATCCCCAACTCAATAACAAAGATGACGTAAGCATCAGTCAAGCCGCCCTGCCTGCAATCAATATCACGTAAAACGCAATAACCAACCAACAAAATAAATATATAAAAGACCAACTTGTCTCAGTCTCAGCTCGGGAACATCTCCACGGAGGAAAAACCTCGGCTCCTTGGAACGTTTATGTTTCGCAGGGAGGGGAAAGCGTAGCATGTGGGTGCTAACTTTACGTAGTTAATCAGCGCTAACTTAACGTCTACTGGTACGGATATACAGGTAAGTAAGCTTAATTAGTGTGCATTGCCATTGCATAACCTTCCGAGTTGGGGTACGGGCCCCGGGGAATGCATGACATCGGATCATCTTGCATGCTGTACGTACCCCATCTGGAGCGAATAACTTGATGTTTAGATAAGGGATCAGTAAATTAACGGAGAAAGACTTTATTGGGATCGTATATCCGTGATTTGTGGTTGTGAAAGAGTTGGGAATTCACGATGGATAGAAAACAAAGACAAGAGAAAGAAAGATAAAATGAATGTAATCGTTGGTATTATTTAGAAAACATTTCAGTATTGTACATGCAAGAGAAGTTCATCTCAGGGGATTGGATTGCTTCCGATTAGAATGCAGAAAAACATAAGAAAACTATTTAGCAATTTTGCTCAAGTGACGCTCAAATACACAAGCCGCTCTCATCTCCAATATTCAGTCTCCAACCATGAACATCCTCCACATACAATTCAAGATTCAGAATCTAGAAATGATGTAACGCGTTTGGTATGTGATGTTAGAGCTTAGCGTCGTGTGAGTTCACGCACCGCCGCGAACTGACTGTCGAGGTTGAATTTGCTCAAGTCAGTTCCCACAATCATGAAGATTTCACTAATGATCAGTGCGGTGAAGGCAAAGCCCAAAGCGACTTCCATGGCAAAGACCTTGGCGTATGCCTTCAACAATCTCACACGGGAGCTGCGGTCAAATGTTCTCCATGCGTCAAGCATGCCAAGAGCACCAGTTCCGCCAACTTCTTCTGCGACAACCTTTCCGCCGAATGTGCGGTCGAAGGGAACGATAGCTTCGTCGGTCTCGGGAAGAAGGGATGCTTGGACGCGGGTTAGGATGACGTTCGCGGGGATGTAGATCGAGAATGCAAGCGCGCCGGCGAGGACCAAAACAGAGAGAGCCTTTGCGAAAGTCATGGTGAATTCGTTCTTGCCCATGTTCATGCAGTCCTCGGGGTTCATCTCGTGGAATCCGTATGATCTGGCGAGATAAAGAGGCAGCATGATGGTAAGCTCCTTAGCCAAGGCGAAATGGGCGGTAGGGATCATGATTTTCTTGACTGTGGCCAAGTTTGGCATTCTCTTGTACCATGGGAGAGGGCTTGGGTTCGAGATAACGATGGTGGTCCAGGCGAGGTAGAATGGAGCGCTGAGGACCATGGCCATGAAGTGGGCGAACATCATGGGGATGAAGCTCGAGAAGAAGCCTATGTACCATTGGAAAACGATAGCAGAGACGATGGACATGGAGAGACCGCGGAAGATAGCGAGTTTGCCGCCTTTTGCTCGTAGATGTTGGACTGTAGAGCGGAAGCTGGAAGTGATGGGTGCTTGTTTGACAAGGCATAGTTCTACCTCTTGCGGATCAACTTTGGCGTCGGGGTCATCGGATTTGATGGGTTCGAAGAGAATAGCTTGAGGAGATTCGACCATGAGAAGGGTGGGGATGATGCGACTGTAGGTGTATTGGACCTATCGGATTGTTAGACACTTGAACTATGAGGTTGGGGAGGGGAAGAAACGACATACCATGAAGTCAGCTGCAGCAAAGACGAGAAGAGTAGATACGATGAGCGCGACACCCCATGCTGGCATCTGATAATCGATGGGTTCTGCGACTTTGCCATCGCTCGCTGAAAAGCCTCGCCGAAGCAAAGGTGCTGCGATAGTACCAAAAGCAGACGCAACCATGGTGGCGAGATTATCGAGTGGTTGGTGAAAGGGGGTCAATAGGTAATGGAATGGGAATCGATTCAATGAAATAAATAAATTTAATGAAGGTTTTTGAGGAAAGAGGAAGAGAGAAAAGATAAAGAAGAGGAAGAAGGCCACTTTATTACTATACGAGCAAGTTGACCACGCCGTACAATGTCATACTCACTCTCTCTGTCTCGGATTGTGGCTCAGCAGTTGGAAGCCTACGCTATCCCTGAAGCGGGTGATTACTTAATACACGGCCTTCCAGTTCCTCCATAAAGGGAGTGCCATCGGAAGTCGTCTAAAGCCGCGCCGTGTTCAATATCCGGTGGCGTAATTGGGTTGGCTGTTAGACAAAAGGATTTACGGCTTTACACCAGATGGCCAGTTAATTCATTATGAATGGCTAAAAACATAACAACATCTCTGGTTGGTGTTTCGAACCTGTCCCAGCCCAAGCTGCAACGTCTTCTAATCTAACGCCATCACTGATCCGTCAGAACCCCGCTCAAGAACCTTTCTCCCACTTCTGTCGCGCAATTCTATAGCCCAATATAGATTGGGGAGCATGAGTTATCGCAGAAGTCATATCCACAAGGCTGAAGCTAGCATAACGTAGAACTGGGCATTCTCCGTGATTGTAATCTTACAAACACCCGTCGGGTTCCATTCGATGAGCTAAGAGTGTTGCAAATTATCTTGTACATTATTTACAATCAATCTACAAGACCTAAGACTCTACCTGCAACTCGATCCCATTCCTCATCCCATCTCTTCCTTCCCTCCTCTATAGCCCCTTTCTTTAGTCTAGCCAATTCTTTACCACTTTGGTCCTTGAAAACCTCCTCTAAAATGTCGGTTAAATCGTCGGACGTACCAAATCCCCATCCATTTACACCTTCTTTAACCAACTCCGGCCAGCTCTCGTACTCATCATATCCAAGAACCGGTAACCCTGCTCCAAACATATCGACCACCTTCATTGGAAGGTCAACTCCACTACTACTCTTGTGTAGGCACACTCCCAAGTCTGCGCATGCAAGCAACGAGGCGTAATCTTCTATACTTAGCCACGCCGTGCGGATTGTAACGTTGACCAATTCATAACTGTCTGATAACTCCTCGATCTTCTTGAGATACATTTCTTTCTGGGGACCTTTGCCTGTAATGATGGCGAGAACAGGAGGCAAGTCGAATTCTGCGAATGGACCATATTTGACTAGAGCTTCAAGAAGAAGATTGAAGTCTTCATCCGGAGTCCATGATGTACTACTCACCAATAACCGTAATTTACCACTCATTATGGCATCGGCGAAGTCTTTTGTTTCCGGCAGCTTTTCGAGAAATGCGCGTCGCTTTGCTTGATCGGTGATGGGCTGGAAGATAGCAGCCGGTCGATCGTGAAGTGTAAAGATGGGAGACTTTATAGAGTATGGCTTCTCACGTAATTGACGCTCCATAGCATTGGTAACGGTGAAAGATACATTCGGTGCCCATGATCCCAGGAATGATTCGTACCATTTATAAAGTCGAACAAAAATATGCTTGGGACCTCGAGTACCGGCAAGTATTGTCCACCCATAATTATGCCAATCGATTATTAAATGTGTATTTCGTAAGAAGCAGACCACATATGCAACGAGAAAGGTGGGAATCGAAGGTGGGTTCTAGGAAAATTAGCAGAGTCTTCACCAGCGTTTGCAATGCCTACCTGGACCAAAAGCCACCTTGCTGGGTCCGTAGTATAGCACAATGTAAGGAACAAGCTCCAGATCTGCCATAGCACCTTAAGAGGCCCAGCAAATATGAATGGCAACGAATCGTTAAGTAAAAAGGCTGGCGGTGGAGGTAAAGATACAATCGAGATGAGAGGGTTATCCGTTAGAGCGGTGGGCAATTCTGAATCTGCGGCGAATCGTCAATAAGTGCAACCAAGAGCAAAGGTCTGTGGAATACAAACCATAGTATCCAATCAAATCCACGCGTCCGCCGTGCTTCGCTATGCTCATAGCATGATACTGCATTCGAGGACTTCGTCCGATGTCTCCAAGAACCAAGACTTGAACCGAGATCTTGGGCTCATTCGCCCCGCGGTTTGTCGTTGCCATTGGTGGGGAATGGTTTATGTAACGTTTGGGAACTGCTAGGAGAGTGATGGTGACGATGGTCGAAAGAATAACAGATATTGTCAAGAGACTGTCTAGCATGTCGTTGCTTTCGGCGCACTCGCAGTGGTGTTTTAGATATATTTCTTCTCTAAAAGTCCATGTCTGCCACTGTGTGAAGTCGATTGAGCTTAGCAGATAGATGATGTTATTGCAAAGAGGCCGTCACTTAAGCACCTCGTATGTACTGACTCGTTACAAAAATATATTCGAGAACAATTGGAAGGTTTGAAGAAATTCAAATACATTGCTGTCTTCACTCCACCTCACGATAAAAAAGCATCGGACATCGGGATTAGTGACATATGGCTTCAGCTAAAGTGGCTTTAATTGCGGGTGAGACCCCTGCTTCTAAAGCCGATTATTCACAGATTGAGAAAGTGGGATTAAAACTAATGTGATTGATTGGACGACAGCAATTCCCAGATAGGAAAATAACCGGAAAGGGTAGCAAATTCCATTTTCCAAGATCCAGGGGAAATATCGCATCGCATCGTGCCTTGTTGACTTTCCTCATATGGT
Organism: Rutstroemia sp. NJR-2017a WRK4; assembly: GCA_002946385.1. NCBI lineage: Eukaryota > Fungi > Ascomycota > Leotiomycetes > Helotiales > Rutstroemiaceae > Rutstroemia > Rutstroemia sp. NJR-2017a WRK4. The sequence continues at coordinate 297,918 of NJPR01000017.1, read as the reverse complement.
GAGTTTTTGACCTTCCTGTGCTGGTGGTAGGATCATCTGCTCAAATATATGGCTTATACTTCATTTATTTTCTTGTTACCTTCCCCTCCTCTTATAACTTACCACATTTCACTCTTTTGAAACCGCTACTCCTCAAAAAAGATTGGGAAAGCACGGTGTAACTTCTGCCTTCATACCACAGTAGACGTCTTGCGCGAATTGCCGGAGATCAGTACGAAAGTACCCACTCAGCTATCTAAACCGCTCCATTGTCCAAGCTTTTACCTGTCCTATTCCTCGGCGCATTCGACGACGCGAAGGCACATCGATCCCGACGTATGCAGCAGAGTGTTAGAGATATACGGGTTGCGAATCTCGTTCAATCAATTCGATAATCGAGGAAGAGATGGCTTCATCATACGCTCTCCCGGCATCTGCAATCACCAACAGCCATCATGGACATGGACACTCACATTCGCACTCGTCATCGCCCAGTCGGACGTCCCAGTATTCTGCGAACCGATCGAGATCATTGAATCAAAACGGAGGTCTACATACATCAATTCACACGCACTTTGAATCCCATCATGAACACGACCACGATCACAACCATGGTCATTCCCACTCACATTCGCATGGTCATGGACACAAACATAATCACAGCCATGAGCATATAACACATTCTCCTCCGTCACCGCCATATAGCGATGCGACACCGATATCGAGTACGTATGAGAAGAGGCCCTCATTTTCAACATACGAACCTCCGCCAAACGATGTGAATGGCAAATCGCATGAACATCGCCATGATAGCCACGATCACCATGGTCACCACGACCATCACGACCATCACGATCACAATGACCACCATGATCATTCTCATGGCACGATAGAGACTAAATCCCGATTCACGAACCTACTCCTGCCCCTCGTACAGCGCTGGCCCCTTCTTCACACCATTCTAGCGAGTAAAGACTCGAGAAGGATATTCTACTTTATGAGGCATGTTTTTTTGGACACAATATTGAAAATAAACTGACGGGAGATAGTCTTAACTTTGCCTTCATGGTAGTTCAGGCATTCTACGGTTTCGTTACGGATTCTCTTGGTCTGCTAAGCGACAGTATACATATGTTTTTCGATTGTTTGGCCTTGGGAGTTGGATTATTTGCTGCAGTTGCAAGTAAATGGCCGCCGAGTGAGAGGTTTCCTTATGGGTTTGGAAAGATTGAGAGTCTTTCCGGATTTGGGAACGGGGTGTTTCTGATGTGCGTATCATTCGTGGTATGGTTATGAACTTCTTACTGACACTTTCCTAGGCTTATTAGTATCGAGATCATGATCGAGGCCACGGAAAGATTAGCTGAAGGTCGAGAAACGAAACGATTAATGGAACTCTTTGTCGTTAGTTCTTTGGGATTGGCTGTCAACTTAGTAGGTATGGCTTGCTTTGGGCATCATGGGCATGCAGGACATGATCATGGACATGACCACGGGCATAGCCATTCTCACGGCCATTCTCATGATCATTCGCATGGTCATTCGCATGGTCATTCGCACTCGCATTCTCACGATAGCCATTCCGATCACGATCATAAAAAAAGTGGTCAACTATTACATGACGACCACTCACACTCCCACGACCATTCCCATGACAACGAGAACATGCGGGGAATCTTTCTCCACGTCCTTGCGGATACAATGGGCAGTGCTGCAGTCATTGTTTCCACCATACTTATCCATTTCGTGGGATGGTCCGGCTGGGATCCTCTCGCATCATGTCTTATCGCCGTTTTAATCTTCCTCTCCTCCATCCCCTTAGTCAAGAGCAGCGCAAGGAAACTCCTGCTTACAGTTCCGGACGACGTCGAGTACAATCTACGAAATACCCTTGCTGGTGTAAGCGATCTCCGCGGAGTCCAAAGCTACACCGTACCGCGGTTTTGGCTGGGAGATAAAAACGCTCTGAGCGAGAAGGAATCGATATTGGGTGTTATGCACGTGGTTGCTACTAGAGGCTCAGACCTGGAAGATGTTTTGACGAGAACCAGAGCGTTCTTGCTGAGCAATGGTGTAGATGTGGTGGTGCAGGTAGAGAAAGATGGTGATGCGAGTTGTTGGTGCGGGGGCAGTGGTAGTCGGTCTAATACGAGCTCGAGATTTTCATAGACTCGAGACGAGTGGATGTTTTTTATGGGAGTTTCTGAATATAAATGATAGGAAATGAGAGATGAAGACGGGGTGTAGGATAAGATACCTTATGTTCATGGGTTCGAAATGGTGTTTTAGAAATGTATTAAGTTATAACATAAGTTAATTCTGACTATGACTGGCCCTGATCTGTTCATTTGGAAGAAAGGATGGGAAAATGAATGAGAAGTTTGTGATACAGCTCGAATGGTACAGTACAGGCAGGTACCGTTATTGTAAATCAATCTATCATATCGTGGAGTGAGGGATCCATATGTCTACCACTGCAGTCAGTGTATACTGGAGGGGCAGCTCCGGAAGCTCAAGCGAGATTGGCGAGTGAAGCGATCCAGATGGACTGGATATCAAGAATATACATTGTTGTAATAGATTGCGAGAACAGCATACGAAGCCAGCTATGGGCAGGAATACACAGGCTGGACCTCCGAACCTCATGAAGATGCATGCTGCATAGGGAATCTTGTTGAGCTGGATCCTTGAGATTGGCTGGCACATAAGGCACGTATATTTCAGGAGGTGATTAATCATTCGACTCAGCTAGTGCTTCAGATGTCCCTTCATATGCTATGCCGCAAGTGTGGAGGTAGTTGGCAGGCTGACAGAGAAGAGGAGTTGCCAGTTGGCAGTTGGGAGGAGTTGTCATTGGAGGTGTTGCCAGGAGAGGTCTTGCCACTGAGAAATATCTGAAAAGAGCTATCTTTCCAACAAAATTGCAAGTGGCCATCCAGCTCAACGATTTCTCAGCTTCCTGTTCCCTTGGAGAGGAGAGTGTGGAAGAGGACGAAAATTCAGTTCTGGCTTTCCTTGCCGTTTTAGCTTCACGGCTCCCAGAACCAGAATAGATAGACTTTCTCGATCACAACAGCCTCGCCGGATACCTGACATAGAATTTACTCGAGGATAAGAAAGAGATTGGATCGGAATAATTCCTGCTTGTTCCACTACTAGAGTTTTCAAGGCGATATTCGGAGCGATAGTCCGCAAAATTATGTATCTCTTCAAGGAGTCCTGCACTATGTGAAGGTTATCAACAAGTATACAGAAGAACTCATCGTTGTGTGAATAGTGCGAGTAGCGTCGCCGTTTTTCCACTTTGGATACAAAGAGCGGGTTTTAGTGTCATTAGTATCTTCGAGAGTGCTAGCGGTATATGGTCTCTTGAGAATAATAGAGTGCCATCAGAGGCGACAATTCACTTCGATGGAGGTCCAAATTTGTATGTTGATGAATATTGAAGTTGAATTATTTATAATTAATGGAGTATAGTGGTTGCCATCGTATGTTGAGGACCTGGCTTACTGAGCATATATCGCGCGGGGTAAATTGTTGACGGCGAAGTTAACAGTTAGATCTAGCTTCTGTAGTAAAAACGCAATATAACTCTTTTTCCACGTCACTTCAAATCCTCTGGTCTACGGCATCTATATGGCATCTTTCCTTTTGACAACTTAGGATTAATATTATGAGCTTCAAGTACGTGCATATGCAGTAATGGCCTTAATCAGGTTAGCCCCTGCTGGCTCTACAAGGTTAGTGTAACCGTAATCCCGGGCCCGTGCACGCCCCGCATCAATGCACGCATTTTGAGCTCTTATTTTGAAGGCATTCAGATAATTATTTAAAATCAACGTTATAATATTTTACTTTAAAAATCGAGGTTGTTGATGAGATGAGATATATCTAGTAATAGAATTAATATGACAATTTAAGTGCGAAAGCGTAGCGGCATCCTGGTTGATCTGCCTCGATTTGTACACTTACCCACTTCCTCTAGTTCCCCTTCTAATACCACTATCTCAAGCTGTATATTCTTCTTATAAGTACTCTTGGATCGAAGAACAGCTATCTTCTTACTAGATTCTGCAGTTTTGACAGGTTTCTGGTATGTTTTACACTCTATAGTTGTCTTCTTCTGAGCTGCTTTGGATTCCTTCGAAATCTGAGCCTTAAGCTCCTGCTGATTTCTCTTTTCCTACTTCTGTAATTCCTCCAATTCCTTCTTAGCCTTTTGAACTGCTTTTCTAAGCTCCTTATCAATCATATCCTGCTCAATTTCAGCATCCTTTATATTCTTATAAGCCCTGGTACTGTCGATCTTAGATAGACTCCAGAAGATTGAGCCAGTATCAGGTTTACTCCTTAGATCCAGCTTTGCACCTTTAGTTCTTTTCTTCTTTTCCTTCTATAGAGCTTCCCGAAGGCCTTCGCAACGATATTCAGCAATTTGAGTATGTATATAAAGCTTTTCGTTAGCCTTTAAGACCTTTTCTACAAGGGCTTTGTTAGGATTAATCCTCAATTCCTTCTTAGCCCTCCGCAATGCAATAGCCGAATAAGGTGTTCTAATCTCGTTGCAAGACTTCCATAGAGGTGTAGTAGGCTTAGGAGGATCGTCAGGTCTAATTTGGGCGATAATAAGTTCCGAATCTTGGGGGTGTATGCCAGTTTTTGCGAATACCGACTTAATATTCTTCTCAGTAAACGCCTGGATCCAAGCCTTTTTAAATATATTCTAGAAGTTCCGCTTCGTAATATATATGATTCCATCGCTAATATATATAAGTCGATCAAGTTCCAGACTATAGTAGTTCGATAAAGGTAGGAATAAACCGATATCGAGAGGCTGTAATCGATATGTTGAATAAGGTGGCAAAATCAATATAACAATCCTTAGTCTCTTGTATACTTTAAGAAACTCGAGATTAATATAACTTGAGTGGCTATCAACAATAAGAAGATACTAATCATGTTTTGCCTTCTCTTTTGTATGCCGATCGAACACTTGCTATAGCCATGCTATCCCATATATATTGGAGCTCTACCTATTCGGTGATATTGTAAAGTACCCCAAATCATCTGCTTCTACATCTTCAACCTACGAATCCTATAGCTCGTTCGCTACACCTTTATATATTAGAGTAGGTGGAAGTGACGTCCTATCAGTACAAATATATACAAGCAAGCTGATAAACTCTCGTGAGCCGTCTTGTCTTACTGCTAGCGTTTTACCCTTTTTAGGAGCATTATATGTCATAATCCTCATCAGTCTTCGTGCTATACCAATCATAAAGCCCTTCTCGTCCCAATTGTAAGTGTTTTCTAGGAGAATATTGTATCGTTCGACAGCATCGGCAAGCTAAAGGCTAGGCTGCGAACATACCCAGTGGGTGGGTTGGATACCCACCGGGTGGGTGTACCCATGGGTGGGTTGGAGATAGCAATTACCCACCCGTGGGTACCCATTTCGCAGCCAGTGGCTGTCACGGGCCCTTCTAGGGGGCGTGCCAACCCTGTTTGGGTATATGGGTAGGTTGAAGAAATCGAAAACCCACCCATGGGTTACCCATGGGTGGGTTGGAGATGGCAATTACCCACCCATGGGTACCCATTTCGCAGCCTACTAAAGGCAGAAGAAGTAGTTAGCAAGAATCTTGAAATTGATATCAAAAGCATAACAACAATATAAAATAAGTCGAACCAGTTCATAGAATAGTGCAAATATAGGAGGGTATTCAGATTTTGCATGCATATTATCAATATTGCGGAGATATAGACTTGTAAGCCGGTCATTATAACGCTTCACAAACTATACAGTCCAGTTCTTTCCAACCGAGCTGTTTATGATCTCCTCTGCCATATTTCTAACAATATGACTTGTTGGAGGCATCTTCCGGACCGTCAGCTTGTTGATTTGATCGATTAAAACCTCTTCTTGAGCTATAGTAAGTCGTTGATAATGTTCGGAGGTAGCTTCGGCTCTTGAGGAGGTGATTCCATACCAACGGCGAGAGAGGGTGCTACGCTGCAAGCCATATCTCTTGGCTACAGTAGCAATAGGTGCTGAGTTCTCTCTATTCAGATCAGTAATTGCGAGCTCTATACGAACGTCGTGGCTTAATCCAGAGTAATCCATAGTTGTTGAGTTGATTAAAAAATCGTGATTTTTTAAGTGTGCATTGATGCGGGGCGTGCATGGGCCAGGGATTACGGTTACGTAAAGCCGACATACCAAACTTTAATTTCACCACCCAAATTCCTCTGGATTAGGCATCGACATTTTGGTCCAACACTCAAGGAAGACCCCAATGGCGGATTTTATACCCGTTAAAGAGATGCTACCAAGCCGTCAGAAGTTGATCGCGCAGGAGCCGGAGTCGTCCTTAACATCACCCTCCTCACGCTCCGTACAACACCTTAGCCTACCAGACTTGCCTCCCGAAATACTGGAGCTGATATGTGAGTATCTGATAATGAGGTCAAACGCGTACCCGCGTGGTTTCCCCCGGCTTTTACGCCATCTTCGCCTCACATGCCGACTCATTGAAGCAAAGACGCATGATTTCTTCTTTAAAATTGCTTTCCACAAGGTGGTTGTGCGTCTCACCTCCGCCGGACTCGCCAGGCTGAAGGCTATCTCCGAGAATCCGAGTTTAGCTCCCTATGTCCACCAGGTATTTATCTCGGGCCAAGATGAGGGTTTAAGTGCTTGGCAGTACGAAGAAGCTCTCCGCACTGCTGTGTCTATGACTTCATCTGCACTCGAACGCGAGAGAGCAAGCGAGGAGACTGACGAGGCTCGACGTGAACAAGCTGACATGGTCTTCCTTGAGCGGTCTGGCACTGATAAAAGTATCATGTCCTCTGCCTTTCAGCGTCTTCGGAACTTGGAGACTGTGTTTCTGTGTGCTATACGAGCTGGTGAAGACTACCTTCCTCTCGAGCACAAGAATAGTGGGCAAAGAATGAACCACGTATTTTCCCTAGCTCTATCGAGTATAGCACATGCCAACCTCCGGCCCAAAGAGTTGCGCATGGACACGTGGGGCGGCAGTGGAGTCGAGAAGGTGTCAATTTCAGCACTAGAAATTTACTCGCCGCTGGCAGAATGTTTGTCTGGGCTGCAGACCCTAAATCTATTGCTTGAGACTAGAGAAAGTATGTAAAGCAAAAAAGAGTCAAACACCCACTCTTACAACCGCTAAATTGTTTTCATAGTCCCAAGAACATGGGAAAATCACCTCGCAGCATTTCTCAAGCTATGCCCACAACTGCGCCGTCTCGCTTTACACTTTAGCGACGATTGGAATAGGACGGGAGTCATCTTCCAAGACGTGGCGACCAACGTCCGGCTCAAGTATCTAGAAACGTTCACTTTACGGAATGCAAGATGTCAAGGCCAGGATCTCCGCCTATTTCTGGAATCCCACCGGTCCATTCAGACCCTGGAACTTTCCAGTCTTGACGTTATCGGCCCCACGTCTTTCGACGACGTACTTGAGGTTTTGGAAACCGGGAGTACGGAGCTACAGTATCTCAAGTGCTTCCAAATCGCGGAAAACTCGTACCGTCTTTACCTGGAGTCCTTGGGTTATATTACGAGTACTAGAATGAACCCGGATGCTGTATTCTCCGATGAGGAAAGGTGCTTTATGGGCGATTTTGAACTTATTGAAGGGCCTTTCAGATATCGTTGGGATGCTGAAGAATGGGAGGGGGTACAACAGAAGATCAAGCTTATGAGAGAAGATATACATGTATCTGACCTCTTATATCATTCCGACGACTTGGATGGCTCGAGGCTTTGGCTGGAATAGATACGTATAGAAGGTTGGTGGTCGGGGAGAAAGAGATGAGGATTTCGTGGGCCTAGGTTGTTTGGCATCATTCACTAATTTTGAATTCATTTTTCCGGCTTCGGAAGAACAAAAGTTATTTTTGTTTTCAGTTCCGTTCAGAGATGGTTACTGGGGAAGGAGTGCGCATCAATATAATCAAGAACAACAGAGTTAGCCTGGTATTAGAAGAGCGAAAATCATCACCATATGTACTAGAATCCAACCACGAGTTTGAGGCTATGGAAACTGCGATAGTAGATCCTCTGGTGTGATTTTAAGCTAAATGCTTCAACAACCCCTCCCACTCCCCGACTTCTCCGTCTAGAACCCCATATCCTAGCTTTCCCTCCCCCATCTTCCTTCCTTTCCTATCTCTCTCCACCGCATTCCTCAAGTTCTTAATAATAATAAAAAACCTTCTACTATCAGTCTTCCTAGCTCTAGATGCATATACTCCTTCCCGATATATTCGATGTACGTTCACTGGCAGTAAATCGCAACCTTTAGAAAAGCTTCATCTATATTTGGACATCATCATAAACAAAATATAGAATTAAAAAAATTGAAGAACATTATTATTACAAAGTTATCTCATCAAACACTACCCATCCATCCAAACAATAACTCATTTCCAAGAAAGGTCATTCCCAATCTCTCATAACACCCATCTCCTCAGCTCGTCCTGACTATCTTCATTATTTCATCATCCATCTCCTATCAACCTCAACCTCACCCTCTCCCCTCCACCCCTCCCCCTCTACACCGCACCCCCTTAGCCCATACTCCCCCTCTTCCCCTTCTTCTTCTTCGATTTCCTCTTCTTCTTTCCCTTCCCTTTACTCCCACTTGCACTCCCATTTCCACCTGCACTTCCCCCTTCACCTCCTCCACTTAAATCAAACTCCCCATCCAGCGGCGTCGCCGCCCCACTACTCAGCCCGCTATCCTCGCTGCTTTCCTTACTCTCTTCCCCTTCTCCTTCTTCTTTTTCCTGTTCCACTTCCACAGCATTCCCGCCTTTCCCGCCTTTCCCTCCAGTAGGTATACCCAGATTCTCTAACTTCGTCTCTGCATCTGTATGAACCGGTAAAAACTCAATCGATGGTTTCGTAGTGATGATCGATGGGGAAGTTAGGTGTTCTGCCGCTTTAGCTGTATCTGTTGTAATTCCCCGGGCGATAGGAGAAGTATCCTTTCCACCATCAACAGGGATAGAAACCGATGGTAGAGAAAGAGGAGGGAGATAGGTTTCCGCTGGAGCAGAGTCTACGTCAAGAATGGGACGTTTCTCCGAGGAAAGAGGAGCTGAGATCTTGGGAGTCTCTGGCTGTTCGGAGTTCTTCGCAAGGATCTTGGATGTAGGGAGGTCGTCGATATCTTCTTGGTCTAATGATTCAGGTTCGCTGATGAGTTCTGAATGATGAGGTTCTGCGGCTTGAATCGCTTCATCCTCAAATTCTTCTTCACCTCGGATGTTACCAGTCTCATGGCGTGTCTGTGACATGGTAGCCCCTCTGGTCGACGCTTCCCATCCTCCATGATCCGGAGATATGGCGCTGATATCGATAGACGTCTCATTCACCGGCACCTCCTCAAAACTAAAGTCCCCACTCTCCGGCTGCCTATCCAACCCATCCTCAGCACTTTCACTCTCAGTATCGATACGATGAACACCCTCTTCTTCGGTTTGCGCAAGACTATCATCTTCAGCTGAGTGAGTATACTCTGCTTCATGGGCTTCCGGTGTTGGAACAGATATCTCTTGCGGAACAGAGTTATCGTCGTCTGACTCCATAGTTAGAGAAACCTCGGGCTCCGTAACATCTACATCGACACCTTCACTAGGTTGCACAACACTTCCCAGTTCTTCCTCCGCTATTGTTTCATCCTCATGAACCTGTGTCTCGGAATCATCTGGCATGGCAACTTCCACATGCTCAACGATAGGCTCACTTACCACCGAGGCAGTTTCATCTGCTGCTTCTTCCCTTCCATTCCCGACGAAATCGACGTTTATGGGAGATTCTTGGGTAGGAGGGAGAGTTGTGGTGACTGGAATGACCTCGTCACCCGTAGTTTTAGTAGTTGGCAAAACATTTTGGATATCCGAAGAAAGCTGGCTTTGCACACCAAGCTCGTTCTCTAGGGCGAGTTCTGATTCTGTTTCATCGGCGACCAGCTGCGTATCCCTTGAAGTGTACTCATCCACATCATCACCGTCAAGACCATAGCTTCCCTCCCCAGCTTCAGCACTCATCTCCTCCCTCGAAACAATTCCAGATTCCGAGCTCTCCGCCCCCCCTAGTTCGCTTGGAGCTACGTGTTCAGGCTCAAAAAGTTCAGGCTCCTCAGAGTGTAACAATTCTTCCTCTTGGGGCTCAACGGGGACAAACTCAAACGTAGTTTGCTCCCGTTCGCCAATTTCCTCAATTCCGAAATCGTCCTCACTTGGGGTAACCTGCGCAGACTCCACTGGTGCTAATTTTTCAAGCTCCTCAGATTCCGAGGGACCTGGATCTGGTGATTCGATCCTTTCCGGTTCAGGCCCATCCAATTCTTGCTCACTCGATTCGCCAGTCTTCATCACCTCGTATTCCACCGGCTCTTCCAATGGAGCAGCATCTTCAAGCTCGACCAATTCCGGCTCGTCAAATTCTCGAGACGATGACTCTACCGGTTCGATTGTTAGCGATTCCTCCGGCTGAGCTTCCGATTCGATCTCCCCGCTCTCCACAGGTGCGGGGCTGTCATTTGATGAATCCTGTGTATTCTTAGAATGATCGTTTTCTACTGCTTTGTCTTCGGCATCCGGGTTCTCCTCTAATGCAGCAGGCTCTTCTTCAGCAGGCATGTATTCGGTTTCACTTATTCTGTAAATTAGTCACGCACTCAAGGAAGGAGATATAAAGAACTACTCACGCCTCTTCAACATAATCATCTTCCGCAACAGCCTGTTCCCTCTCTGCAGCGGGTAGTTCTTCCTGATTAGTTGGAGCGATCTCCTCTTCGGCAACACTTGGCTCTTCTTCATCCTCTTTCTCGACGACTCCACTCTCGTCTAGAACCACTGGAATCTCATCTTCTGCGCTTGATTCGACCTGGAAAACGTTCCAGATTAGCCACGGTCCAAAAATGCCGGGTTCTAGTCTTCAATTCATCATGCACTCACCACCGGCGGATTTCCCTCTACCACTTCATTTCCTGCATCAGGCCCCTGCATACGCACTCTACTTAGCACAACCCCACTCACAGACGGGTATTTCGATCTTGTAATATGATGCAAAGAAATAGGTATGCCTACCACTAATTCATGTTCGTGTTCTTCATGTCCATGTTCATCAACAGTCGTTTCTGCTCCCGGGGCCTAGAAAAATAATCAGTTAGAAGCTCGCAGATGAGACCAGGGTAAATAGGGATTACTTACTTCGTTTTCCTCGGGCTCTTGTACCGGACTGGGTTGATTTCCTTGGTCCTCTTCCTCGAGTACGGAGATAGAATCGCTTTCTGCTGTACTTTCGTCCTTGTGTGAGAGTGGTTCTTTTGGTGAAGAAGAATCAGGATCCTCTTCAGCAAGCGGACTCTGCTCTGCAAGCTTCTCTGCTTCAATAGGTAATGGTTCATCCTCTGGAATTGACGATTCATCTTCAACATCCTTCTCCATCGCCACCGGGACTTCCTCCTTGATTTCTTTATCCTCTACACTCGGCCCAACAGACCTCTCGGTAGGAAGATATGCTTCATCAACTTCATCAGCTCCATCTCCACTCACATCCCTCTCCCCCCCAGCTCTCCTCACAGCCACCCCCCCCGCGCCCAACCCCCCCCCAACAGCCAAACCCGCCAATGCACCCTTCATCTCCTTATGTTTACCTCCACTCTCCTCCTCCACACTCTGCATCCGTTCTTTAATTTCTTCCAAATGAGCAGTATGAGCCGAAAGCGCACCATTCGAAGCAGCCGTCTGTTCCTTAATCTGCTCTATATGCGCCGTATGCGCTGAAAGCGTATCCTTCGCCACCACTGTCGCGTCTTTGATTTCTGCAAGAGCAGTAGCGTGCGAGGTATGGAACTCGTGAGATGATGCAAGTGCTTGTTCGATGTGTCCGAATTCAGCTGTGTGAGAGTCTTTTGAAGTCTCAACAGCGTGCTTCACCTCATTTAAACCTTCGCCGTGAGCAGCTTGTAGATCTTTTGAGGCAGTCGTTGCATCTTTAATCTCCCCCAACGCAACCGAGTGCTTAGTATGCGCACCGTTGGAAACGCCGATCGCATCTTGCATCTCGCCCAATACCGCCGCATGCCCCACACTGACTTCTAGCCCCTTCTCACCCACTGCCCGAATATGTCCCAACATTTCATTTTGCCCTTCCAGTACTTGCATTATACCATCGATTTTCTCACCCAACACCAGCATCTCTCTTTCATTCTCTACCTCCTCCACAACCCCCTCCCTTTTCTCCACCTCCGCCACCCCTCCTGCATCTCCCTCCTCGACCCCTCTCTCCCCACCCTCAAACCCTTCCCTCCCCCTCCGACTCCCATTCCTACTCCCCAGCTCCCCCCTCAACCCCACCAGCCCCTCCCCCAACCTCTCCTGCACCTCATTACAAGTATGCAACGCAGTCAGTATCTCCTCACTAACATCGCCCTCCCTAATCTCATCCAACTTCCCCCCATTACTCGCCGCCAACTCATGCAGCGCGGTCAGAATCTCATCACTCACATCCGCGTTTTTGATTTCCTTTAGCAAAACGCTGTGTCTGTCGAGTACGCTTCTGATTGCTTTCAGATGCGGTTCTAGTATGTTGTCGGAATTTGATGAGTGCAGTTGAGATAGAGTGCTGCTGTGGTCGTCGAGTTGGGATTTGATGGATGTGAGATGTGGGGTTAGGAGTTCGAGATCGGGATTTAGGGGCTTGTTAAGTGTGTGCGATTTTAGCTCATCGAGCACGAGCATGTGAGCGTCGAGCGCGCTCTTGATGGCTGTGATTTGCGGTTCGAAGGACTCAAAGCCGTTGCTATCGCTTCGTGGTCTGGTTTCGATGGATTTAGATTTGACATCTTCCAATGCTGAGGTATGTGATTCGAGGGTGTTGATAATCGTGGCGAGGTGGGTATTGAAGGCTGAGGTGAGGTCTGCTGAGGTGGAAGTAGCGTGCGCTTTCAGTTCGTCGAGAGCGGAGGTGTGAGATTCGAGGAGTGTGGTAAGAGATGCGAAGTGAGGATTGAATATCTCAGGATCAATTCGTGCGGGAGTGGTCTCAAAGGAGGCGGTTTTAGCTTTGATTTCGTCCAGACTTGCTGCATGCACCTCAAGCATATTCTTAATCGTCCCGACTTGTTCCTCGAAAACGCTGGTATCAAGCGTCGCTTTCTTTGATTCCTCCGCGACACTCTTCGCCCTGATCTCTTCCAAAGCCGCACCATGTCCATCCAGAGTACTCTTGATTGAACCAAAATGTTCATCGAATGCTTCATGATTGACAGGTGCAGATATGGGCTCGCCGCTCCTGGCTTTAACCTCATCTAAGCTAGCAGAGTGTTCATTTAGCATTCCTTTGATCGCAACAAAGTGTTCATCAAGCAGCGTAGTATCAATCGAAGATACAGGTTCAGCAGCCATGCTTCTCGCCTTGATATCTTCCAGCGTCGCAGCGTGAGTTTCTAGCATCTTCCTAATTGACTCGAAATGTGCATCAAAGATGCTCGTATCCATAGACGGCGGGGAGACATCCGCATTCTTCGTCTTCATCTCATCCAAGCTTAGAGCATGCACATCGAGTCTGTTCTTGATAGAATCGAAGTGGCTATCAAACATCGCAGGGTCCACAGCCGGCGACGTCAAACCGACATTTCTCGACTTGATCTCACCCAAGCTCGCGGAGTGATTTTCAAGCATACTCTTAATCTCACTCAGATGACCATCAAGCACACCGGTATCAAGAGTCGGAGGCGTCACATCCCCACCCCTCGTATTCAAATCATCCAAAACCCCCCTGCATTCCTCCAACTTTTCCACCAACACATCTACCTTCCCTTCTAACCCACTCAAATCTACCACACCCGGGCCCGACTCAATCTCCGGTGGCGGCGTAGGTAAAGCTCGTATCCCCTCTAACGCAACTGCATGAGCGACATGCGCCTCATTCGACTTCTTTACCTCTGCCAGAATCTCCGCGCTTGCGTCTGCACTCTTCTGTTCCTCTAACGACATTAATACCTCGTCAACTTTCGTTCCTAGATTAGTAGTAGATATGACCCCCGCATGGATATGTTCTTTCATAGACGCTAGATCATTCGCAATGGATTCTAATGCTTTTGTTGTCTCTTCGCCTGCAATTGGTGTGGCGGGGATGGATAGAGATTCCGGCCGGATGCTCCGCGCCTTCAACTCTCCTAGAATGGTAGCATGAGACTCATGTAACTCGTTTCCTGTCCTCACAGCCGTTAAAACTTCAGCGCTGCTATCCCCAGTCTTGATTTCCCCTAAAACAGTTGCATGGGCGTCGAGTGCCGTTTGCAGGTTAGTAAGTTGATCTTTCAGTGCGCTGAAATTATCGTTAGTAGATGTTACCCCCGATTCAAGATCTGCTCTGAGAGTATCCAATTGCCAGGATATTTTCTCCAGACGCTCTGAACTGGCTCCCCTGCTCGGCCGCTCCCCGGAGAGATGCTCGTTGATGGCTTTTACGTTTGTTCCGAGGTCAGCGCCGATGCGTGTAATTATAACACTAACATTATCCTGCAATTGATCCAATTGCGCTTGTATGACCGCCGTGTTTGTTGCTGATTTCTCCGAGTTCGTCTTTATGGAATCAGAAGGTTCGTTGGATATCAATATATCCTTGACTCCGGTGATTCCTTCAATTGCTCTTCCAATCTTCTCATTGTTATCATCCAATGACTCTGATATTTCCGACAGCTTCCCTACTGTATATGTGACGTTTCGATTGAGGAGAGGGGTTGGCTGTTCGCCAGAAACCGAGCTAAGCGTCGTTGCATCTGCCTGGACCCCCCGCGTATTATTCTGCACCGGGTGAGAGGTAAGTGCACCATGGATATTCAACCTCGACCGATATGGTTCATCCTCCTCCGTAATCGTATCCAGCCGCAACAGAATATTCTCCACGCTCGCATTCGTCTTCTTCCACAAATTCTCATGTTTCAACACCGCCTGCACAACCGGTTCAATGGTATCCAGCGCTTCCCTAATCTGCGGTCTGAGTAAATTCGCCAGATGCGACGCGATCGATGCCTGGAAAGCATCGCCGCCAATAGCTTGTTCAATCGCATGGCGGATCAGTTCTGGATCTGCCGTTGCGCCAAAACTCGCCCGCTTCGGACTTGTGAGCTTCTCGTTCGATTTGCGTGCTTCGAAACTCGCCCGTATTCGATGCGATAGAGGAGGTCTCGAATTCGACATCATTCTGCTTGGGACCTTGGGCTCCGCGGCAACGACGGTAGGGCTGGAGGTTTGTAGATTAAATGGCATCGATGAGGTGGACAATCGCCCGACCTTATGCAGGGAAGCAATTCAAACGACCGACGAGAGGTTCAAATAGATTCGCACAACCCAATGCGGTGAATACTTATAGAGAAACGGATCATGAAGGAAAGAAAATTGAAAATGTGAGACAAAACTCAGATTGGGAGAAACCAATAGAGAATATATCCTACCGTGTGTCAATTCGATTCCACTTACCGTTACAGACCATGTCTTCCTTCCGTCTTCTGTGCTATAGCATAGCATGTTCCTAGTAAGCACAACACAGCACAGCACAGCACGACATGACAGTCGGTCGTTTTTTTCCCAGACCTTTTTCTTCTCATAAGGTATAACACAACATGGTATAGTATAGCAAGGGTACGAAGCGTAGGTTGTTGCCAATTCATGCGTTGTGGTGTGTGGTGATTGACGGTCGTTTGCAAGTAAGTGTGATGCGGATCTCGAGTGGTTGAGAGAGACAAGCACGGTCCAGATCGGCCAGAAGAAGAAAGGGAACCCCTCCTCCACCGAGTCCACTCACCAACCACCAAACCATTGAATTGTGTTGTTTTTAGTGGAGCACCAGCGACTAGAAATGTAAGTCTTACGAGTTTAGGAGGTGGAGATAACTGTGCTGCATACTGCAGAAGCAGAAGTAATGACCTATTTCCCGAACTCTGCCAACGAATATCTGATATTGTATGGCTGGGCCGGATTGACCAATAAGTATATGTTCAAGGGCAAGACGACTTTGGGGTACGGCGCATTAGGGTACGGAGCAGGGGCATTTAGTATATCTCGTGGGCAGCTTTGCGGTTGTGGATTGCATTGCATTGCAGCAATTCGAGGTCACGCAGGGTCGAGTCTCCTCCAAACTGCAGGTGAATGACATCTGAGCGAGTAGACAAATGATATCTTGTACCAAAAAGACAACCTTGCATCTATGTTACTTCGTTGCCTCATTGCCCGCTCAAATCCTACGCAACACGTGAATCTGACACAGGCGAGACAGGATGAAGGGGTAAAAGGGAAGCTCGGAATAGAATGCTGGCATCTTTGGATGATATTCCCTGTGTTGATAACGGTATCATCAGGGTTCATACTTCCTGAAACTTATTATGATATTTCCCGATTTAATGCTTCACATTTCTCAAATTCTCGCCAATCATCCAAATCGCATCACCGCCTTGGGAAAAGAGTACCAACGAACCAATAACTCCATTCTACTAGCTACTAGCTACTAGCTACCGGCGGTCTTGGGCAGGAATACAGCATCGAGCATCGCACTATCACATCAGATCATCTCCCAATCCAACCACCCTTCCCGTAAGTCTCTCCGCCGACATATGAAACCCCATAGTTTCTCTTCGTACCGCGCGTCAAGCCTCAACAGATTTTGTCATCAGATGACCCATTTTCTCCTACGATATCGCACCATATCCCACTTTACAGAGTATATGGCCAGAAATCTTCGAGGTCATACTCGGTGGGAGGGATATTCTATCGGGAACAACACATCTTTTTTTCTGCGTGCTTTACCGAATAAGTACTTGAGCACGTAGTCACCGAGTTTTCGGCGTTTATCTAAAATATTTAAAACCGGCGGCCGCCGGCAGTCACTTTTACTGCCGACCGCCCAATTTTGGCCGCTGCTTCGAAGCACAGTTAATTTTCTACGAAATTTCATAACTCAGTGGGCGTCAGACTTCAAGTTTCTACAAACTCGTGATATTGCTTTCCGCTATGAACCTATCTCAACCGAGTACTAGATACTTCCCGTTATTCGCGATATAAAACCTTATGAATCATTTATGCAATCCATGCAACATCAAAATTCCACTTGTATTCCCAACTCCTGGTCCAGAGCCTCCGTGATCTCCAACAACGTCTTGATTGACAAACCGTCCACATCACCTAGGCCTGGAATCCCGCTTTACCGCCATCCGCTCACTCCATCCGGAAGGAAATGATCCCGCAGGACCTGACGTGCTGTCTCGTGAAGTCGCCGCAAAGTGATGCCTCGTGGTGCGCAGTTCTAGGCTCTTCTTTGTGTCGAGATTGCACTGCGCCCGCCAGGAATGCCAAATCCGTCCCCGCAAAGCTTTCCATGTCCAGAATGGGCTCACAATCACAGGTCTGGGGGAAGGATCTGGCGTCTTCATTAATCGAGCATAATAATTTTTCCACAATTAATATTGCCGCGTAACGTGCTCCCTGATCGCCCTTCCGAAGTCTTTCACCTGTAGGAGCCGTGGTATACTGTGGCCTTCGTGGTCCAACATCCAGCAGCAGATGTTCTCTTTCGACATCAAAGCCAGGTCAGGATGCATTGAGGGATGACCCGCAACCTCCTCCATCACCCTCCGCAGCCGCAGCTTAAGTAAATCCTATGGTAAGAACAGCAAAGGACTAAACAGGTTCTTACATCGAATAATTCTTGACTCCCAGGAAAAGTGAGATGACTTCTGCATCGCTCTAAAGTGGCACAGCCCTTGAATCATTTTGATACCATATAGAGCAGATTTTTAGGCGACACCTTGGTAGAGACTGGTAGAGACTATACGATACAGAGAGCGACCTCCACGATCTCGCTGGCTCGACATAAAGTTGAGAAAGGGTACTTCAGAAAAAGATCGGATACTCGTATATTATGTATAGAAGTTCTGCATCAACGAAGTCTCTATAGACTATGGAGATGCTGTAGATCCTTGACTCAAGACTCAAGTTCATCAAAGGTTAACTATAAGGCGGTACTATGGTTTGGCCTGCTGAAATCCACGGTTGTGGTAGGGTGTAGTAGGGCACGAGACAGGAACAGGGACCTCGCTCACAGACCAGCTTACATAATCCGCCACCATCGCAGCATACTTCCCCGGGTTTTCAACAACGCGACAAATTTACTCTTTCCGCTCTCCTGTTGGCGCATTTTCACAAAAAACACCCACCCCCAACCATCCAATGTCGAGAATTCGCATGGTAAAGTCGTGTTGTAGGATTGGATCAACTGCTAGCTAACGCTGTCGCTGACACCGGCGGACCAAAACACCGGCATCGAGCTACCGACGCGAGCACCTTAATTCTTCCTACGAGTTCGGCTGCATTCCCCCTCTTTATGTATACCAGCAGATTGTGGAGATTGCCAGGACGAGGCAAACTACCAAGTCTTACTCGTATATCTCGTGCCTGTTACCATCCGTTTATCGTTCGTTCGCTTGTTCCGCCGAATACGTCTGCTTTGGTGAATGAGGGGATATATCAGCACGCTCCGAATCTCCACGATGTACATGCGCAATGGCACAAATGGAAAGCTTGGCGGGATATATTCACCCCTTATTACGAAGAACGATTTAAAGGACGGCAGCCTAATACAATGCCATATGTGCCGTTGTGGGATATAGCACCGGGGTGTATACTGTGGCTTCCGCAAGTAGATGAAGTAGCACGGAAATCGATGCGTGGATTCCACTCTAAGTCTCCAAGCGAGGATTTCTTTGGTCGACCCTTCTTAGTCATGGCCGTGAATATAGAGGGAACTTCTGAGGGGACTCTTGGCGTTTTGCCATTTCGATCCTACAGAAAGCAATCCTCTAATGGACTGAGTGGTGTGGAGGGACACTGGCGTGCGGAACTGTTAGGGGATGAGTGGTTCAGAGAGGTCATTCGAGTACAACGACAGGCAGGGTTGAACATCAATCATCCTGACACTCCATCAAATCTTGATAAATTGGTCGAAACAGTCTACCTAGAAAGAAGCCCAACTGCTTCCGACTACACCTTTGAGCATTCATATGTCGAATTGACCACGATCGTTGCATTATCATATCGCGAATTTCAGTGCCCCACGGCCATAAAACAAGAAAACTGGTCACGCTCCGCCGCGCTCGATGGGTGGAGTCTGCGCCTTGATGAGCCCAGTTATCTCCACGTTTGCAAAAGAGTTGGTTTTGAGCCTGATCCCTGGCTGAAGTCGGGTCCGCAGATGTGGAAAAACTTTGTAGAGAAGACGCAAATCGATCGGAAGGGGTATGATTTGGAGGATCCGGCGCATTATGATCCACGTCTCTTAAATTATAGTGTATACCAAGAAATTGATTACAATCACGAGCTACATAGGGATCTTTTTCAGAACTTTGATGATCCGAGTGAGACGCCATCCTCGGAGTTGATAGAGACGTCCGAGTTCGACCAGTTGTCGGAAGTGGTTCCGAATGCGGGAGAACTGCAGAAGCAACAAGATTCGGCCAAATCTACATCGCTGACGGAATATTTGATAAAGGAAGAGCAAAAGGACGGGACAAAGTTGGAGAGTCAGACGAAGGGAAAAGACAAGATTGAGGGCGAGGCACAGGACGAACTTGGAAGTGATGGCTCCACCACGAGTTCTGTGGTTAAGGAGAGTAGTGGAACGGTGACCACGCCGACGGATTTTGGGCGGTGGGCTGAGAAGAAATTTCCAGCCAATAACTTTTGGAACGGAAAGTGGAGTACGACCATCATTAACGCCAGAGGTTCTGATAAAATCTTAATTCCAGAGGTTCGTCAGAAAGAAAAAAGTGACGCAGTGGGCTTGAGCATCGACAGCGGCTCTGTTAGATTGGGTGAGAATATACCAAATGGCATCGGCGGCGATGAATCGAGAGCGATAGCAACCATGATCAAGAGAGAGCTGGAGGAGCTAAGGCAGGAAAGGGTAAAATGGGAGAAAGAGAGAGTTGAGATGAGATTCCAGATGAAAAAGGAGTGGAAAAATATGAGAGTCGAGATGAAAATGGGGTGGGAGGACATGAAGGAAGAATTGGGGCAGATACTGCAACAGCAAAATCGGGTTGAGAATATTAACAAGAATGGAGCGGAAAACTCCTCGCACCAACAGCATTCGAGGACGAAGATTCAGTTAGCTGAATATTTTCTTTCTGCTGCACGAAGACATAAGGTTAAAGATATAGATAAGGTCGAAAGAGACGACGAGATCGGACGCGTGGCGGAAGAAAACGTTGAAGAACGCGCTCCTCCGAGGTCTATCATACATTTGGAGGGGATGGAGGAAAAGATAACGAACAGTGGACCAGGTTCGTTTTTGGACTCGGCGCAAATGAGGGAAGACAATATGGAGTTGGAAGGTTCCATGGATCGACTTGATCCTGAGCCAGTGTCTAAACCTCGTACTTTGACTCTCCTTGAGGCCCTAGAACAACAAGACCTGGAATCACAAGAAGAACGGAGACTGGAGTACAGGCGGATGAAGCGAGAGAAATTCCTTTGGAAATCTCTTTTCACGGGCAAAATTGCAATCCTTAGGAATGATCTGGTGGTGAGTGAAAATCCGCAGAAGCTGGGAGAAGACAGTTTCCAGCTTCGGAAGGCCAAGGAGGCTCTCACCCACTCTCATCATGATCGTTCCGACTCTACAGTTGAAGCTAGCCATACAGCCAGCGGTGGGCACAGTGCTCTGGGACGAGAAGGACACCCAGAAGAAGAAGAAGAACAGCAAAACATAATCAAGCCATATAAACCGGTTTTCTCCCGAAAGTTATTGAGGTCCGTGCTCAAGAGTACAATGGATTACGAGGGGGAAGCGAAGACGGCTTCCCACAACAGTTCACCATCCTCTAGCTCAAGCGAATCTCATCCTCGCAGGTTAGGTACCAAACCAGGCGGTATCTTCATGAGGATACGTACCAGACCAGCCCATGGCCACGAGAAGACACGTCATCGTCTTGCCGCGCAGTTTCACCATTTTGCACGATCGTCGCAGGCTCAGAAACAGCCAAAACCCAGTCCCGTTCCTACTAAGCGCCTTGAAAGAGCAGTCATCAATTCTGAAACGCCCTATTTCTCTATGAACATGTCGATCGACAACAGTGATGAGAAGCTACCATTGCAGACTCCGTCTTCTGGTCGTCGATCGAATACGCTATTGGAGTATATCTTCCCATCAAGCACTTCTAAGGCGGAGGAGGTGACTCCAAAGGATACTGAGGAAAATGAAGTAAAGCAGCCTGAGGCACAGAAATCGGACGGCGGGAAGAAGGCGTCCATACTAGAACCATCCAAGCACCATGCAAACAGCAGCCCCGACTCGAGTTCCAAATTCACTCTCGAACCACGTAGTCCCCAGTCTGGCAGTGATGAGAAATCGCCTGCACGGTCTCGAACAGCGGGTCGAGCAGATGAAGATGCGGAGAAAAACTCCAAGCAACAAACCACACACGCGGATGCGAAATTGGTGCGGGAACTGCTCGCTTCGGTCCGGAAAGTCTCGACGGAGCGCCAAGCGCTGAGCTTGAACTGGACCAACTACGACAGCAAAGCGCGCTATCACAACGACATGATGCGCGCACTGGTCGGGCTGGCGGAGCGCAGCGATGAGGAAAAGGAAAAGGAAAAGGAGAAGAAGAGTAAAATTATCATTCGGCGTGTGCCGCCGAGCAAGGAGCTTGAGCGCTGGGGGATGGAGGTTCGTAATGAGATGTTTCTGAGACAGAGATGGAAGAAGAAGTTGAAGAGGCATGTGCAGAGGGGGGAGTATGTGGTTATGAAGGGGCAGTGGAATAAAGTGCGTATGACGGAGTGGTATAGGTTGGAGATGGAGGAGAGGGAGAGGGTGTTGAAGAGGAGGGGGATAGTTAGGACGTGGGCGTTTGATAGGGTGGTTTTTGAGAAGAAGATGAGGGAGTTGGGGGTGTATGAGGAGCCGGATGGGAGGTTGGGGTAGGTTGGGTGGTGGGAGGTGGGTATGTGTAAGAATATTATGGGGGATGTATTATGGAATGATCATTTACAACATTTCTGCTCATACTTAGGCTTTGTGGGTGCTTAGGTCTACGGCGGAGAGTGAGACCTGGCTCCGTGGTAGGTGCCTAACATTATATTTAGAGGGGGAGGCCTAGAATATGGAGAATTAAGCATGGCAAAACTGTGCTATGCGAAATGGAGGTAGTAATCAGCTTCCAGATACCCCTAATTCGTGTTGCGAATATACTTCCAAGGGGACTAGATAGATAGCATAAGATACTTTGGGAGAGTTCAATTGACAGATTCGGTGAGTCGTGTCGCTGTTTGGAAGTGGAGCGGTAGGATGGAAAGACCGTGTGGCCGCTTGTGGTGGTTGAGGGCTCGCGATGTGTGGCAAGTAGTTAAGTGAGATACTGTAGTTGTTCGTGGAGTAGTAGACAAAGATGGGGCCGGAGGTGTGAATAATAGGTGGAAGATCGAATTGCTAAGATGTTGCAGTGGTTAGAGGAGCGCCGCGATCATTCGAAGTTTCTACCTCTCCCGAATAACGAAAGTGTAAGCGCAAATAGGCGAGAGAGCGTCTTCTGAATTAATTCTCGGAGAATAATAATGTAATCTTCTACGCTGGAGTATTTCAAGGCTGTGCCGCGGAACTTTTGATTTCTAGAATAGTGGTAGGGATTGTGATTGGAGAGGGCTGGCGGGCAGTCGCAATGGTGTGTTGTCGCACAGCATCAGCGAGGCTGTGTAATCATTAATTCCCCTCCAAACTTCAATTTCCTAACAATTCTTATCTTTTCTACTCCACCTTTTGTATCATTACATATACTCACCATCTCTAGCCAGAGGTCTCTTTTCTATCTGTAATACCTGTTCGGTCGTGAGTTCCATTTGCTGGCAACATCATGGCGGGAGTCGACGCGATTGCGAGTACCATGGGCATAGCCTCGTTCGGGATTACTCTTTTGGACGGCATCAAGAAAGCGAAAGAATTCTGGGATGCCATGAAAGAAGCGCCCGACGATATGAAATATGCGCTCAAGGAACTGGACACTTTAAAGTTGGTCCTCGAAGATATTCGCATACATGACACCGATCCAGCACCCATTGCACCAATGGCTGCATCAAAATGCCTGACACTCTGTCGCGAGGGCGTCGAGATGCTGGAGAAGTTGGTACAAGATCTCAACAGCGTCGTGGATAAACGTCGCAGGTTCGGCAGCGCCAAAGTTGTCCTTAAAAAGGAAACGATTAAGAAGCTCCAGGATCGGCTGAATAGTGCGCAGCGTATGCTCCTGCTTTGTCGGCAGACTTTCGCGGAAGCTCAGCTGGCCAGCTATCATGCAGTGCAGATTGATACCTTCCAAGCGAGCACACACGAAATGAAATTACTACTGCAACGAGAAATACAACGAGGATTCCAGGAAGTGAAGGCTGTGGTTACGCAGTCCTCAAATCAAGTGGCGGCGCTTCATGCACTACCCGTGATAGATGCTGCAAGGACATCCTTCCAGGCTACAGATTATTATGAAAGAGCCATTATTGGAAGGAGCAGAAGATTCAGAAGGAAGACTGAGAAGCCGTATTTCCAATCGAAGATAAGAATGCCATTATGGTTCTCACGCACCAGTCGTACATGGGATTATGCTGTGCATGAGATACCTGCAGGCTGGAGACATGTATTTCGGCAGTACTATACCGTTAATTACGACGCTCCTGTGTTCCGTTGCATCGTAAGGGGGGATGTAGAGGGAGTTCGAGAACTGCTTGCTACTAAAAGGAGTACACCTTTTGACAGAAACGTGTTTGGTATTACATTGTTAGATGTATTAAGACTTCCCTTCTTGTTCGATTTTGAAATTACTGACTATCAATAGTATGCCGCAATTCATCTGCAAGAATCAATCTGTAGCCTCCTACTTGAACAAGGCGCGGATATCAATGATTCTTATCAAGGGTATGTGACTTTGAAACATAATCGGCAGCCTGTCCTCTAATCCATAACTCAGGTCGTCGACTTATATGGCTTGTAACCCAGTCTCTCTTCTTCATTCTTCGAGAACGGGGCGAAGAGATAATGTTTTACGACGACTACTGTCGGCGTCGGATGATTTTTCTTTGAACGATAGGTGGGGGTTCGGGGGAGACATTGATGACCTTCTTTTCTTGCTGCGCTTGACCAGCACATATTGGAGGCATCTACCACTCAGATCAGTTGTCATATTTTTTCTAGCGACGACAATTGTTTATGAGTCAGATTGCAGTGGCACCGTTGAAAATGTTCTAGACCTGATTCTGGGAGAGCAAGAGCTAGATCAACGAGTAGTTTTATTGATGGATTGTGGAAGTGTTAATCTACTTCGAATATCTGCTCTCAATCTAGCCTTTAGCGTTGTCCGGAAATTGGGAAGGAGTATATCGCCAGGACAATTCTCTAAAACATCTTTGTCTAAAATTGGCAAATCTGACTTCGAGGCTGACGGATCACTTTTCTGCCCTGGAATTTCAGCTCAGATAAAATTTGTACTCCGGCTCATAATATTGGGATCTGACGTCCACAACGAACTGTTTTACCAAATCTGGAGGCAGGAACGGAGTATTTTGGAAACGATTATTCTGAGAACTTTTGAAAAGTTGAGTAGCAGCTGTGGTTGCTGTATCCTTTCTACACTTCCTCCAGCGGCACGAGTTTGGCTCGAAATATTATATGAAGCGGGCGTGGATTTGTTACAATACGGAAAAGAGGAACTACGTATATTTCAGACTGATTATATATCATCATACGAGCTCCCAAGGTTTTGGAGGATGTTATTCTTTACCTATGGTCCAACTCCCAACGATTGGGGATTCAGACTTGTATATTGGTCTTGGGACAAGGAATACAACCGATATAGCGCGGTTCGACAGTTTTGGAATATGGTTGAAAATCCAGAGCGCAATATACCTGGAGCCTGGGAAGCCGACTTCGACGACGCTAGTTCCGATAGCTATGATATCCCAGAGTACGATATGTATTACTGGCAAGGAAATAAAATCGGAGTTGGCGATTACTGCCGCTTCCGCAGTCCAGATAGCTAGATCACGATTATTATCTAGAAGAGAGACTTCTGATGATGTCTAGCTTATTCATTACTAGGACTTGGATAGCATAGACGCGGGAGAAATTGCGAACTCGGTTACAGCTTTCCGAAATCTAGAAGACCCTGAGTCCAGCTACGTCGGTGAGGACTCCACTTTTTCTTTTTGGGGACGTCCTCTCTGGCGTAGAAATAACATGCCGACAACAATCCCTCAAAGACAGTGGAATAATGAAAACATTATCATGGATTGAATCAACCAGGATATTCATTTGACAACAATCTTTGAGGAGCCGAATGGGAGGTTGGGGTAGGTGTGGTGGGGTTGGGTGGGAGGATTGGAATATGGAGAAGTAATAAGTCGGAACTGTGGAAAGACGGTGTGGCCACTTGTGGCTGTTGAGATTCCGGCGAAGGGATATCGATAGAAGCTTCCAGACCCTCTTACTCACCGAGCCCTGTTCTGGTTATCACACAACGAGTGGTCCGGTTCGATACAAAAATCTCAGCACTCTCCTCCCTAGCGATTGAATTTTTCAAGTCATGAGAGAAAATCGGCGGGCCGCTCCAAGCTATATCGAGTACAGCCGTGTGGTATACACAGGACTGACTTCTTGGTCACTTTGCTATGCAGAGCAGAAACTTGAAACCGGATTGGTGATATAGGTCAAGGAAGTTATAGATCGCCCGCCCTCGAACGGCCGCATTCATGCATTTTGTAATCTTGCAAGCAGTGCGTCCATTCTTATCCGTGAGGTGGCATGAAGAGGTGTGGAACTGGAGAGTATCATAATGTAAGATATCTGGATTCTTTTTTTCGGTAAACACGTGTGTGGGATGAAATGCCGACTGAACTAAATGGGAAGGAGCACCGGCGACCGTGTAGGTAGTCGACTTGCGCGAATCTTAACGTCCTTCCACGAAGTTTCAACATATTCATGAGAGAGGTAAGAATATCAATACTTCCCGTTGCTTCATAACGATGTAGAGTGTCGGTACCCCGAACGAGAAGCCTACTGCCTGCGCTACCGCACCTCCAACTCCAACCCCACCCCAAACCGTACCACCCCGCCCGATCTCAGCCGCGGCTTCGCTATCTGGGCCTTGCTGTAAGAGCGTTTGGAGGAGATCTAGGGCTGGTGGAAGGTGATCTGTGCTCGCCAGAGTACTTTAAATATAGGATTCGGGATATGTTACTCCCGGAGTCGGAGGATGAGTTGCGGACGGTACGAGTTAGGAATTTGCCCCGGGAACGGAGTTGGGAGGTGGAGGGTGTTTATTGTTAGGTTGGTGGATATATAGGCTTTGAAGTGGGGGTTGACGGCTTTGGTAGTTTTTGTTAATCAGGCGGATGCGGAGGCTTATATGAAGTGTACAAAGGGGAGTGGTATCTTGTTTCCTAATGAGGATGGGGATAAGGGTGTCGCAGTAACTGTTTCCCTTATCCCAACTCCACTTAGCTAACAAATGGCAGAAACAAATTGGTTATATAAATATAGGGCTCTTATCTATATCTATCGCAAATCGGAGGTGGTTAATATATACCAAGCTATGGACTGGATATGTGTCGACACAAATGATGTGACCTGAGAGAACCCTCCGCACGATCCTTAATAGGTACCCGGATAGTTCGACTTCACCAAAGCCATGAGAAGCTCAGGTGGGACCCCAGGGAAATCCATGATTAGAATGCCATACTTATCCGTCTCTTTCAAAGCATTGAGGAAGCGCCGCCAGTTGATAATTGACACCTGTTCCAGAAATCCAACTACCGACCGCAAACGTCCACGGACGGCACAAGCTGCCAAAATTTGTCGCGCTCGAGAAGTTCAAGTACGAGTTCTCAGTCGTGTCGCCGACTGCCTTGTTGAGCTGGGCCTGAACCACCTTCCATTTAATTGCCGCTAGGCTGTCCTTCGAAGTCCCTTGAGAGGGTGTATAGTAGTCCTGGACCATGACTTGGAATGTTCCGGCGGGAATCTCAAGATAGGGTAGGTTGTCATTCTGTTCGCTGGGACGACCGAACTCCACTCACCGCGAACATACTGAGCGGTAGTCATCTCGCTACCGTTGCAGAACGCTACGAAAACCATGTCATTCACAGATTCCGCCGTGACGCCTACGTTGGATGTCCAGCCGCCAATTCCATCACTGGCATGTTTCCCTAGGACACCTAGATCAGCCCACGAGTTAGAAATGTAACAGTAGTGCTGGATTGGAGTTGCTCCTGGTGACTCCGCAACGACGAGGAGATGAAGAGTGTCGGCCAGTTCAAACAATGTAGGCTCCACAGCTGTTTGTGCAACTTTCCACAGGATGGTGCTTTTAGTCCAGCCACCGCGTTCAGTTCCGCGCAGCATTGCCATGAACTGAGTTGTTGCATCTCGGTAAACACACCAAAGCGCTTCATGAAAAGGAGCAAGTGCTGGTGAATGCTCTGGCCTTGTACGCGCCAGCACACCGCAACGTTGGATCCATAGCTTCGACTCAAGATCTAGTTGAAGGTGGACCAAATGGGCCACGCCGTTCGCTGACATAGGCTTCAGGACAGTCGAGTAGACAAGATGAGCGACACCGCCGAGAACTGCAACGGAAGGAGAAGACGTAACGACATCGGCTTCTTCTACTGGCTGGACTCGACTCGGCTCCGACCATTCGCCGCCATCTTGCTCATAGCACCACATCAGCTTGCCAGTTTCGACATGCACCCATATAATGCAGAATCGATCCGCGATTCCGAAAGCTTGTGGGGAAAATTTCGACGGCACACCAGCTGGTCCGTTCGCTTTGGGAAACGCCTTTGGTTCCGTCCATCCCGTGGATGATGCATCGGCCATCGTGTCGTCGAGTTATGAGATGGTAGGTCTCGCTCACTGGGTGAATGATTATGAAATGCCAAGATACAGAAGACGCGTCACCGAGTTCCCGAGTTATTATAGTTGACGGTGACAGTCACAGGTTCATGAGATCTAGCTTTTTGGTAGGTGCATAACATTGTAAAGTCTATCAGGTAAATAAAAACGACAAAAACAACAAAGAGGGTTCTTTCAGGCCATCACTCAATATCTCTCCATCGCACCATCGCACCATCGCACCACAAACTATCAGAAAACAATTCACACATCTAACCACCCCCACTCAATTCCACCACATCAGGATACCCTACAATCAATCCTCCTTAGGATAGATCCCAAACTTTTCCTTGAGGACAATCAGGAGAAAATCCAACTTCAGTGTCCCTCCAAATTCTTTCCTCAGTTCCTAGATAGCAAGTTAGCGATATTACTAGTTGAAGGTACATCGAATCTGTCACTTACAGCAATGCTAACCATTTCAGTGTTGTCAGGTGGCGCAGGTGAGGACTTAGAGCTATCAGGAGTATTGACCAGGGCCGCGAGCATAGCAGCAGAAGAACTTTCAGGGACAGACGCCGGAAAATGGGTGGATGACACAGGAAGGGGTGCATCCTCAGGAATACTGGTATCCACAAGAAGGTCGACAGGAGCAGGAGGGGCGGCAGGAGAAGGAGGGGCGGCAGGAGCAGATCGAGCCTCAGAGGGGCGATCAACGCCAGCAGAAGAATAAGGTTGAGTCAGTGGACGAGGAGAGGGTGCATCCAAAGGCGCCGGCTCAGGATAGCGGAAATCTCTGCTATGTGGGAACATTCCCGGATTGACAGTCTGGAATTTACGCCACCCTGTGACAATATCCTCAGGGTTCTGTCCGTTAGGAACTTGCGCACAGTTCCTCAAGAACTGATTTATGAACCCCATCAGGTAGCAGATATCAGCGAGATCAGGATGATTCCGATAGTCGGCACCGTTGAACGTCAGGAAAATTGCTGTGAAAGGAGATGGTCGAATATCATCTGGACGCTCAATCTCTATCTTCAGGTCTGGATTGCCTTTCTTGATGTCGGCGTTCAGGGTCGTCATCATGCCAAGATCATGGCCAGACATGCATGGCCAAGAATTCTGATGCACCAACAATCTACTCAGGAACGGAAGCGAAATTGTCCGTTGCGGATAATCAGGAGCTACCACTGTCCTATCTACCCAACCATGATGGTGGGTTCGCCTCAGGCGTCTTGCCCACGTCCCAAACTTTGGCGGACCCTCGTAGCCGATCAGGGAATGGTGCTTTAACCCGAGGAAAAGTTCAAGTCGATCAGACTTCCCCATCTCAGAAATACGACCATACACCGTTTGGATCGGTGCACGAGGATAGTAGGTGGGGCGGTAATCAGAGAGGAGACGTCCAGTATAGCGACTGCCTACAGGATGATGATAATCAGGAGAGCGATTGCCCACAGGAGTTTTCTTTGAGACAAGCTCAGTTCCTGCAGGAGTTCCCGCAAGATCAGACATCTCTTCGGCCCACTTGGAAGCGGCCAAGCCTCCATTGCGTTCAGGTTTTCTAGTATCAGAAACAGGGGCGAGGGAAGTCGAGGAAGGGGAAGGGGCAGGAGGTGCAGGAGTGCCAGCGTCATTCGCTTTGACGCCGACGTTATCAGTCGACTCTGTGGTTTGAACGACTGTGGCAGACTCAGGAGCGGAAACAGGAGCAGAGCCAGGAGCGGACACAGGAGCAGACTTGGGAGCAGTCGCAGCAGCACTGCTTCCATCTTTCGAGTTCCACTCGAACGGGAAAGGGCGATCAGTTTTATTCGTTCCAACTATTTAAGCAATTAGTTTTCGAAGAGAGAGATATTAAATTCGAAGAGACTTACAGTAGATCGACCAAAGTCTTTTCTCTACCAGGAATTGCAACTTATCAGGGCAGCCATTGTGCAATTGCGCCTTCTCAACAGATACGCGAACACGATCAGTTGTCGTCTTTATATTTGTCAGGGTCAATACTTCGGTTGGCGAAGGACGTTTCAGGATCTCAGAAGCTATAAAGTCCCAGTTGGACTCGTATCTACCCATGGTTGGATAGATGGTCAGAGAAGGTTGATTCAGGTTGATTCAAGAAGGGAGAGTTGTATGGTTGGTGTTGTTGCTGTCGCTGTTGAATTTGATGGTGATGTGATTGTCGAGTTGATGAAAATTCTACCATTTCAAAGACGCGACGATAACATAAATCTACCTTAGTGCCTTTCTTAATCGTGTCTATGGCAACCGAGACCTAATTCCCAATTGGGATTTATCATTTACATAGTGAATGCCCTCATCATAAAGCGAATTTCCTCTTTCGGCCATTTCCTTGGCAACAGACCCTAATTGCTCGAAGCGGTATAGTCCCTCTATTGTCCATCACAACATAACGAACGGGAGCAAAGTCGAATTTTCTCTCCATCACACAACCATCACGTTAACTTTCTAAACCCGCGCAATCAAATTAAATTCTCGCCCAAGATGTCATCTGACAAACCTACCGCTAGCTGGGGTGGTGTTTATACTGATGGGATATTTACTGGATGTTAGTTATAAGTTCCCAGCTCTCGCACTCTGTAAACTAATCAAGAATAATAGCTGATCAACGCCGACCTGACCAACGCCAACCTGACCAACGCCGACGCGAGCAACCTGATCGTCGTCCTTATAGCTACGGGAGGAATCCTCAACCACCTAGAGTACCATTTGGGCCAGAAAGACAGAGACTGAATGCGCAAACCGGTTGGTATACCTCCGAGCTTAAGAAATTTTTTGTCTAACTTGTTGCGCAGACTATGCACAACGGTTCCTGATCGAAGAGAAGAAGATCGAAGCTGAAGCCAAAGCCCTGGGAGAGAAGACCTTTGCCGAAACCGGTATCATTGAGGCGGCGGTAAAGGAAATCTTCATCCCGACGAAACCAAGTTCTTTGGGTGATGGTAGTTACGTCAGGGATAAATCTGCCAAGGTTATCACCTACCGTCCCGCTGAAATTTCTCCTGATTTCAAAGGCCCTACTACTGATAGTGAAGACAACTACATTATCCCTAAAGGCGCATTTGACCTTACTGATTTTATCGCCGAATTGAAAGCTGCTCCAATAGAACAACCTGAAAAATCACAACCTGACCGATTCGACCTTATGGAGTTCTCTGAGCTGGAAGGATCTCGACCTGAGTTGGAAGGGAAACAACCCGAGTTGGAAGAGAGTCAACCTGAGTTGAAAGAGGCTCGACCTGTCCTTCCCAAGCATCCACTGACCCGAATGCCTATATCTCCGATCTATCTCCCTTTCCTGCCTACTCCCGGTTCTCGCCCTGACAATCTACCTGAAGGCTCACTCGTTGTGAAAATTTCTGAGGGAGTTCATGCTAGACTACCCAAATCAAGGAGAATGGGTGCTCAATGGCCTGAGTACAAGTTTTGGATGGTGCTTGGATGGTCCCCTGATAGATACACGACCCAGCTTCCACTGATTGCAAAGTTTGCGGAGCTTAAAGGGGACATTCTGAGTGTCCTGTCGCTCGCGATCTCTTGGAACGAATTCCTGACAGAAGCCCAAGTCTCGGGGAAATACACCAATATGAGCGGCTCCGAGGCACAGTCAATCCTGGAGCAGAAGTTCTTCGTGGAGTATAGTAAGTAACTCAACCATCCCCTCCCATTTATATTCACCAATGCACCATCCGCTAACACACTTTACCGTAGTTTCTGATGATATTTCGAGGTTTCGGGGGGAGAGGCTGGACGATGCTTCTCAACTGAATTTGTGCACCAACTGTGGTGGTTTTGATCATAAATGGCTCGATTGTTGGAAGGCGTGTTGCTGGTGTGACGATTTTAAGCATTTTGGACCTGAATGTATGACGGACCCTGTTGTATGTAGAGAAGATAACTGATGTAAGAGGTGGGACCTGATATGTGCGGTTATTGAAGGATTTCTGATTGCTTTGGTTTTGTCTTTTAACGAACGAGTTTATGGTAGTGGAGATCCTGACTTTGAAATTTAATTTTTTACTCCTATCACATCGTTCCTTGCTCTTCCTCATGCAATGATCTGCCGCGTTCATTAACTGCTGGCGTACGGAACTGCTAGCGTACTGGACTGGTGGCATACGGACTTGCTGGCATACGGAGCTGCTGGCGTTGGCGTACAGAGCTGCCGGTAGGCTGCGAAATGGGTACCCATGGGTGGGTTTCCAACTGTCCGCTTATCCGATCAAGGGTGGCACTTACCCCAAATGGACCGGTGGTAGCTAAATGGGTACAATTCAGTCCCTATAATCCACCCATGGGTGCCCCAACCCGGCGGGTACCCAACCCACCCACTGGGTAAGTTGCCGGTCTACACAGCTGGCGTACGGACTTGCTGGCGTATGGAGCTATTGGCGTACAGATCTGCTAGCGTTGGTGTACGAAGCTGCTGGTATATGGAACTGCTGTTATATGAAACTGCTGGCGTACGGAGCCGTGGGAGCTACTGGTATACAGGAGCCAAGAGCTAGGAGCCAGGAGCTGTGAGGTTGGAAGCTAGTGACCGCGGCGGCCGCTGTTTTCTACCAACACACGACGAATATCCTGGCCTCATGTGAATATGCGGGGACGGAATTCTAACTTGGTAAGTTATATTGGAAGCAGACTTCGCAGGCGGTAAGAACCCTACCTTCGCGCGCCTCTAATGTGACCCGAATCTGCGATCAACCTTAACCCCTCCCTCTCTGACGTTTCGGCCCGTACGCCCCCACAAAGCACGTAACCGTACGGGATCCATACAGTAGCAGCATGAACGTACTTGATTAGGGTTACCCCCTTCTTGCGGAGATCGACCCACCTCCGTACGCATTTTGCAAAAATTTCTCCCCGGTGTCTCGATCCGAGTCCGAAATCCATTCTTTTTTCCGCACCGTCGTCCTTTTGTAGGGCGATCGTGTAAAATTTTCTTAGCGAACCCCGCCAAAAAATTATCCACCGTCCGCCGTCCCGTACCCACCTTGGAGGATGAACCTCGCGGATGGACCAGCACGAGGGCTCTTCGCAAAAGGTAATTTTCATCCTTTTTGCTTCTTTCTTTTTCGTACGATTACATCTTCTCGTCTCCGCTTCTCCTGCCGCTTGGAACACTTTGCACTTCGTACCCCATTGTCGCCTTAATCACTTGATCAGGCTGGCTGCATATTCGACTGCTGCTTGTGGGGTCCCTTACGCCTTGGCCATTCTGCCCGGAAGAAGCACTAGCTTCGCCTTCGACCTTGCCGCCGCCTGCGCTCGTACGATGTCGTCGCCGGATACCCTCCTGCCCTGGCCACTAAGCCCAGGAGGTTGATACCCTTGTTGATGCTTTTGGTTGGATGGATGTTGGAGGATTAGGTGTTCCGTCTTCTTGTAACTAGTAGGTGCCTTAAGCCACTCTTATGTACGCTCGAGGGCGAGCTTTCTTGGAGGGCGGGGTAGTATGACGTTTCGGCCCGTACGCCCATGCCCCTGTACACACCCGCAAAGCACCTGTACGTACCCGTACAGGATCCATAGCAGCTAGCTTGCATGTGCTACTGCTGGTAAGGGGGTCGCTTCTGCCCATTCCTGGATTCTAGTTCTCTAGCTTTAATTCTACGTCTTACTTCCATTGCTTGCATTGCCAGTGCCCTTGGCCGTACCTAGTACGGGGTGTTACCCCCACGTAACCCCCTCCACCCCCTTCGATCTCTCGACTTATATTTTCGTAAGCTTATAGAGACCAAAACTCTTTCACATTTATGCAATAGAACATTCATTGATAAAACAATACAGTTGAATTACTATCAGGTATATACATTCAGCGACGAAACGCCCCTTCCAATCCACTCAGACTCCTGCGCTTCTTTTCACCGAGCACCACCTCAGCAAACCATTTGACTTCCTCCACAGTGTTCAGTACCCACGAGGAATCAGCGATTATCCATGTTCGACTTCCAATATGCTGTATACACGTATCTTTATGCACCAGTTGCATCTTACGTTCATCAGGGTTCAATTGCAGTAGCCACTTTCGTTTAAATCCAGAAATCAGATATATCGAGCCTCGTAGCATCTTGTGGATGTTTTGGAAGCTTTCAATCGTGTAACCACTACCAAACATGCCAAAAATTCCTCGAACCAGTTCGCAAGCATTGAGCATATAGGTACTCATTGCTTGGTCGATATTTTCAACGTCAGGGCGGAAGATTGGGAGATTGAACAGGTGAACGAATCTGGCGGAAGTTCTCAGGAACAGGTGGTAGAGAGAGACGATTGTGAAGCCAGTCAAGGTGCCAGAACCACTGTTGACTTCCAAAATCCTCACCATCGAAACAATAATCATGGTGGCAGTGAAGTTATCAGTGGACGAATGAACGGTGGAGGAAAGTTGTTCGATCAGACTATATAGACGAGGATCTATCGTCTCATTGCAGATACGGATGTAAAGCTCCATCGCAATGCCAAGCGTATCATATTCAGCAAATGTCTCGAGAACGAAAGGAACATCTGGAATCAGATAAGAGAATGACCAATGATCTCGAGTGACGATCGGATTAGCCTCGGTGAAGGTAGGAGGAATAGCGAGTAATGCGCGAATCAGTGGCATCACAATTGACTTCTGGTCACCTGGGAAGTCGATGCGCATATATCGCGCAATCAATTCAGTAGCGGAATCCCTTTCCAGATCCATTGTCTTTGTTATGTCAGCCTTTTCGTTCATCAGGTTCGTGTTCGCGGCACTGAGGGTTGACTTGTCCGTCGATAGCTGCTTAGACTGCGATGTAAGAGTCTCAATCTGCCTTGTTTGTGCAGAGAGTGTCAGGCTCAGTTTTTTTGATGATTGCAAGTTAGCCTTATATAGTCGCTCAGTATCGTCCAACTTTTTGCGGAGTTGTTCCAGCTGGGGAGCAAGTTGTCCACACCGCGCCTCGAAGTCCTTCAGTCTCGAAAGCTCTTCGACAGCAGCTGTCCAGATGCGGTGCGGGCATGAGCTGTCAGTCAGAGTCAGTTGAGGCATCCCAGCTTTCCAAGCATCTTGTGCCAAGCCCAAAGTCTCCAATGTCAGTGCGTCTTCGTCCCATTTCGACTTCTTCCCCCGGAGCTCATTCAACTCCTGCGTAGCTTCACCCAACGCTTTGGTAGAATCCCTCAGCCGCGTTGCGTCTTCCTCCCATTTAGCCTGCTGGGATTGCAGTGACGTAAGCTCCGAGGCGTCGCTCTCCCATTGCTCTTTAGCTTCTCTCAGTTGCCGCAATTGGTTTGCTTCGGATTCCCAAGCGACTTTCTCCTCCATCAGGGTTGATAACTGACTCTCGAACTTTGCAGAAGATTTCTTCGAGGCAGCGAGTTCCTCTGAAGTTATCTTCCACTTCTCTTCACTTTCTTTCAGTTGACGCAACTCTTTCGAATCAGACTGCCATGCTTCCTTTGAGAGTCTCAAATCAGCAAGCTCCTTTTCGGTTTCCCTCAGTCGTGCTAGTTCCTCTGCTTCATTCTCCCAAACCGCCTTCGAAGCTCTCAAATCAGTTATTTCGCTCGATAGAGCTTCCCACTGCCCTTTCTTTCCCCTCAGTTCCAACAATTCTTTCGCCTCAGTCTCCCAAACTGCCTTTGAGGCTCTCAAATCAGTAATCTCGCCCGATAGAACAGCCGACTCCTTTTCAACTTCCTTCAATCGGGCCAATTCTACCGCGGCAGCCTCGTAAACTGACTTGGAGGCTCTCAAATCAGTAATCTCGTCTGATAGAGCATCCCATTCCCCTTTCTTCCCCCTTAGCTCAGTTAGCTCTCGTGCTGCGTCCTCCCACGCTGCCTTCGAACCCCTTAACTCAGAGAGTTCGTCAACAGTTGCCCTCCACTTCTCTCCATCTTCCTTCAGTTGGAGAAGCTCTGCCTTCTCACTGTCCCAGGCAGCTTTCAGGTTTTGCAGAGTAGAAAGCGCATCCGTAACCTTCTTGCAAGATTCTTTCAGGGCAGAATTCTCTCTAGAAGTCTCCTTCCATACTTCTACAGATCCTTCCAACTCAAGCAATCGTTGCGCATCAGTCTGCCATTTGCCCCTTGCACTACGCAAGGCAAGTAATTCCTTCTCCTTTCTCTCAGATACCTTCTTCAATTCGTCGTACTCATTGGATCGGCTCTCTAAGGCAATATTTTCAGATTTAAGAGTACATAGTTTTCGTGCCAAAATTTCCAGCTCGGCCTCCATTCTAGCTTCGCCTCTCTTTGATGTCTCCCGTAATTCAGAAAGTTCTTTCTCAGTGACCGTCCACTGCGCTTCTTGAGATTTCAATCGCGCAAGCTCTCCTTCTCTCAGTTCTTCCAGTTTCTTCTTCTCGGTCAGGAGCTCGCTAGCATGCTTTCTCTTGGTCGCTTCCAATTCTTCATTGGCCTTCCTCAGATTGTTCTTCTCGATCAGGAGCTCGCTAGCGGTTGATATTTCGAGGCTTCTTATTTTGTTCTCGAGGGTTTGTCGTTCTTCATCCCACGACTTCTGCTCTAGCTTCAGAAGACAATGGGTATCTCGCTCTTTGTCCCATGCTTCCTTCAGTTTATCCCATGCCTCCAACTTGCTTTCCAAATCCTCCTTTTCCTCAGTCCATTGGCTCAGGTCGTTCTCGCGAGCCACGCTCTCTGCTTCTTTCGCTTCCTTCAGGGTCTTTGATTGCTCGCGAAGCTTATCAGTATAAGTCGCCAAGTCAGAAATTTTGGTAGAGCGGCGACGCAAGCCATCGTCCGAGATGGCTTGTTTAACAATCAGTTGCGCAGTAAGCTTCTCAAACCCAGCTACACGTGAGCGATAGGAACGTATTATTTGCTTGTATTCCTCTGCCTTTCCCGTCGCAGCGGTAAGGTCCGCCTTGAGCTTAGTCCGTTCTTTATTGTGGACGATGTTGGTGGCGCCAAGTTGGCCCCTGGCCGCCATAACAAGGGTTTTTTCAGTGGCCAAATCCTTCGTCAGTTTGCTGTTGACCTCTTTCTCAGTATCCAACTTCTTCATCAGTGATTTGTATGATGCCTCGGAGGTCTCCAGTTTGCCATTGACCTCTCTCACGCGCTCTTTCTCGGTATTCAACTCCTTCGTCAGGGATTTGTGCGACTCTTGAGAAGTGTGCAGTTTTTCGTGAAGCTCGTTTCGACGTTTGTTCGTTTCCTCCAACATCGCTTCGAGTGCATCAGAGTCTTTTCTCAGGGAGGTCAGGTTGGCTCTAAGTTCGGCAGTTTCCTTGGTGGATAGTTCGCGACCTTCTTCGACCTTCTGGAGGCTTTCGCGGACAGATTTCAGGTTGGCCTCGTGTGTAGCAATCTTTGCATTCGCATCTCGAATCGTTTCGGCTGCTTTTTGTTGCTCGAGCTTCAAGTCCTCTTGCAGCTTCTCCTTGCTCTGCTCAGTATTCTGCTTCAGTTCATTGAATTCCCGAGAACGAGTCTCTAAAAGTTGCTCGAACTCATGTACTTTCTCCTTGGCGGTATCTCGCTCGATGACTAGGTGGGCCTTGTCCTGGATCAGCCGGCGGTTGTTATTTTTGCTTTCTTTCAGTTCAGTGTCGAAATTCGTCAGTTGTTGTACAAGTCCTGTCTTGTCCGCAGACAGTTCTTCTACGTCTTCGTTCAGGGCTTGAATTCTCTGGTTGTAGTCGGCCTCTGCTTGTGAATATGTTGTCTTGAGGCTCTCGATAGTGTTGTTCAGGGTCTCGATAGTTTCCTCCAAATCGACGATAGTTTGGAGATTGGCCTTCTCCTTTGCTCTCAGTTCTTCACAGCCAGCTTGATTTTCCAACCTCGTCTCAGCTCTGACTAATTCCAACTTCCTTGCAGCTTCACTGGACAAGCGATCCGTAGTGGCCTTTTCATCTTCAAGGAGCTGTGACATTTCGCGCAGCTGGAGTCGAAGGTTTGAGAGCTCAGTCTGGTGGATGGTGCTCTGGATCTGCACAGATTGAAGTTTCTCCTTCAGGGTTTCGTACTCCTCATGTTGAAATATGTCAGCGAACACAGAAGAAATTTTTCTAAGGGCGTCAAAATCGCCGTCGTGCGTCAGGATCATATTCAGGGATTGTTGAAATTCAGTTTCGGATGGCTTTTTCTGTCTGTGGTCGTGATGGAGGCCCAACTCAAAGATGGCCTGTTCCATCGAATCTATCTGCTCAGATGCGCTGTCCAATGCACTGTAGGCATTGTGCTTGGCATCAATCACACTCTTCAGATGGGTGGAGTCAGAACCGCACTGTTTACACCCGTCTTCGATGGCTTGGATCCTGGACTCGAGATCAAGCGGTTCCTGTGCAGAGTTTATAGTTGGGTTCAGGAGTTCTTCAATTATTGTGGCAACTTCTTCATCAGATAATTCGATAGCGATTTGTGTCTCTGGAGGTGGTGAGTCCATCTTGAATCAAATGTATGGGTGACTCTGGGCTGTTGACAATGACAGAAGGAAATTCGTTCGTGGTGGGGTATGGTAGAGGTCAAGGTCACGCCGCGGGCACCTTACTGTACGGCAGCACCAAAAGGTCGATTTAGGGTAAATTATTCCATGGACCACCACAACCACAACCAGAACGAAAATTATTTACCTTGAGAGTATGAGTTCTCTACTAAGATCATCAGGTCACTTACTGCGGTAGACTCAGGTGCAAGATATTCCGAAAAAGAATGGTATGGAATATTCACGTCCAGCAGGCTTGCTTGATTCACTCAAATAATTGACCTGATAGAAAATTGTTATGCTGTCGCCGCTCCACAAATGCTATGTATGGGGTAATCCACTTCGTTGACGAAAGTGCGCAAAGATACTTATGGGAGACTCTGTCTCTCGCACATGGTCGGAAGCTAAGTAACAAGAGTATCCAATTTTGCTCGAACTTACAGCACCATATACTGATTGATAGGGTACGATAGATTTCACAACTTGTTGACCTTTGTCCACCTACGTGCTTGACGCCACTATCTCTCGATGACCAGCATGCAGCGAGACTTCTCATGCCACGTTACCGAAAATGAACCGTTGCGCAACAAAAACATAACTCTGGGTGTAAAACATAAGGGGGAAGAGGACGCGACCAAGGATCAAGGGGAGGTGCCTAAGACAATGGGCGGAAAGATTGAGCTTCTGCTGGTCTGCTGGAATCTTTGTACCATTTATGTACGGCGAGAGAGAGAGAGAGAGACATAGAGAAAGGCGTGGAGACTTTTTCTATGAGGGAGAGAGATGAAAGCACAAGGACTGGACAGCTGTTTTCCGACGAGCGTGTGAATCCATAAAGCTCTCCTAACGCTTCTGATACTCACGCCTCCGAACAATCACTCACATCCTCGAAGCGAAAGCGAAATACGGAGCAGCACCGAAAATTTCTCACTCAATGCATGGAGTGTTGCTGCCCTTATGGCTGAGCAGACAAATCATGGTAGTCTCGCGTCACGACTAGGTCGAACCAATCCTCGCACCGACAACATGTATCTGCAACGAAATAAGGAGACTTCTCGTATGGAAGGACTTTGCAAAGAGATTTTGGTGCAGATGTACGGACTTATACAGTGGGTGTCCGGGTCTTCGTCTTCGTGCTGGTTGTGCCGGACTGTTATGTGCACATCGGTCGGCGCAAATATGCTTTCTTCGAAATAATCTTCATTTACGAGTCGTTGAAATTTAGATCGTCATGGAACGAGACTACTTTCGGTGGGGCCGAAATGTGGAAGTCGTGCAACACCAGGAAAGAGCATTCATTGGGCGGCCGTGTCAAAGCACACTTTCGATTTTACGCATAATACAATACACCAGCACGTCCGTACGCCAGCAGCTCTGTGCGCCCAGCTCAAAGAGAGACGATGTAAACAAGCGTTTGATAAAGGACTCGTCATCATGCTAATATATTCTTCTTCCTGATATCCCTTGTTCTGCTCCTCATTTACTTATATCTCATTTACTTGTACCCGCTTCTCATCATCCGGCCTTGCCGATGCTGCACCATTTACCGTGCGGAGAGGCCCCGACACTTCTAGGGACCAGTGCCCTGGACCGAGCGTACAGTCGACCGCCCCTAAGTATGCAAATGCTATCGGAGAGTAAGTGAGCTTTACGGGTCGGCTCTACCACACTTTGCGGATTCTGGCTAACATTTGCGACTACAGTCGATTTTATCCGGACGCACACCCATCCTTGGGCCGTTTTCGCTGCCATAATCACTACCATCATTGGAAGGGAGTACCTGACGAGATAACAAAGGAGGCGGGAGAATGACACTTGGGCGGGATTGGAGGGTAATGAAGAAGGCTCTCAAGAGTAGGCTACAATGGGAATACTCGGCAGGAGGGACAATATCTGGAGGTATGAAGGAATAGCCATCACCGGCCCGTTTAGGCACTGGCATGGATATGTGGTTCTGCGGGAGGATTTGTAGGTCGGCGGGCAAAGATGTCTAGTGGCGAGTTGACCGCCAAGAAACACATTTGCAGGTTGACGGACTCCAAGTGTAAGAGAAGAAAATTGAGGGGTTGCAAGTGCAAGATAACCGGAAAAAGAAGACCGGCCGGAATAGAGATAGTACTGCTCAAGTTGCTTCCAATTACATCCGCTACCTCTGTTCGAATGCCGACCTACATGTAAACCCTGTAGACAGCGTAATTTACGAAAAGCGACGATGGGAAAAAATTGAACTTTTAAATTTAAGCTCCACGAGGAGCTCTGTTTGAATGCCCTCGAATACGAGGCCACTGTCTTGGGAATACCAAACCCCCCCTTTCAACGCTACCTCTACGTATTAATTCTCATAGCCGGAATCACGGGCACGGTTAGTCTATCGCCCGCAACCACCAGAAGATGTTTTGGTCGAGATCCCGCAAAACTTCGTACCAATCGAAACATTGTACTTATGTTTTCCTACCTTGGACAAAGTATTCGGACACTGTACCCTTAGCTAGTGTTGCGGTTGTATGACAACTGCCTCTGCTTCGTGTGTTAAGGTCTGTGAAACATTCACGATTTCTTCAATCTATTTCCCGACATCGAGAAAGTAACAACGACCCCGGTATTATTTGTGGCGAGCAAATCGGAGGTTGCGGTTGTACGGTTGGTGAAAGTGTTAATGATTGGCGGGGAAGGACTACAGGATGTTCTTAGTCATCGCTAACCTCACTTCTAAAATTGACTGCAACTCTGTCCTTCAAATAAATCTTATATACATCAAATCAAGCTACTACTCGAGGTTGCCCTCAGTTACATAAAAAGTCAGGTCAGAGCACACTCTCCGTGCCATTCCCTCCACAACATCTCCTATTCAGGCTTTCGTAAAGGTTTGATCCTCAGAACTGGAGGTGTATGCATAGCGGCAGGGCGGTGTCGAGGATCGGGGTCAGGATCTACTTTTGATGGTACCCATTGAGACTGTCTCTCAAGCCTAGATAAAGCATCTTGGGCAGCAGCCCATCGCGCATGATGTGCATGTATACCATCAGTCCAACCCTTCAAACCAGGTGTTCCTTGAAGAGCTCTCAGTGCTCCCTCCGTTAGTCGATCGGGGGGTCTTCGTAATTCTTCTTTAATTGCTTCAGGTGTTGTGTCAGGAATATCTTCTTTATCTGCTTAAGGAATGTAAGTATCAGAGACTATATATAGGGTTCTTGGTTCACACACCCTCAGATACACCACCCAGATCCTTTTCTTTCTTTCCTTTTCCCCTCTTTCTCTTCTCTACCAACTTCCACCCCTGCCCTGCATCATCTAACCTTCTGTCAGGCACACTAGCAAACGAATCAGTCTTTTCCTCCATCAGCCTCTCCGCCTCCTCTTCCTCCTCTCTCCCCACCGGTATATCTATTTCAATCGCATATAGAGCGCGCTCCAGAGCTTCTTCTTCAGTCTCGTCTTCTTGTTTCACCACCTTAGAATCAGGAACATCCTCCTCCTCCACCAATATCGGCATATCGATTTCAATCGCATACAGAGCGCGCTCAAGAGCTTCTTCTTCAGTCTCATCTTCCTGTTTCACCACCTCAGAATCAGGAACATCCGCAGGATCAGGAACATCCTCCTCCTCCGCTAATACCGGTATATCGATTTCAATCGCATATAAAGCCCGTTCAAGAGCTTCTTCCTCGGTCTCCTCTCTCTCTTCCAAACTTTCTTTCTCTTCATTATCAGCAAGCGCGACCCCACCATCGGTTCCTCCATCACCGGCTTCTGTACCAGCCTCACCACCAACAGTTCTCTCTGTATCAGCCTTACCCTCCCCGCTCTCCGTATCAGTCTTTTCCTCCCTACTCTCTGCACCGTTATCTTGTCCCTCTACCTCATCGCTGTTGCTAGAGCCGTTGTCAGGTAGTTCCACGAACTCCTCATTACACATCAGTTGGCTATCAGTTTCCATAGATGCCGGTCGGAAGACTGGGGATTCGGGATTCAGAGGGATTGATTGATCGCGCCTCAGTGGAAAAGGGACCGGAGCTTCAGGTTGAGGGAATACAGGATCGATAGGATTCGGAATCAGGGAAGGGAAGTTGACCATCACTGCTGCACTCAGTAAGCCTTGCTTGAACTGGTCTATATTAAACCGATAACCGCCTTGAAAAGCGGCTATTAACCGAGCCGCCTCATTATTGTACAGGTCGGCGCCATTACCAAGGTCTATATATTTTTTATTAGC
This sequence comes from Rutstroemia sp. NJR-2017a WRK4, assembly GCA_002946385.1. Classification (NCBI taxonomy): domain Eukaryota; kingdom Fungi; phylum Ascomycota; class Leotiomycetes; order Helotiales; family Rutstroemiaceae; genus Rutstroemia; species Rutstroemia sp. NJR-2017a WRK4. Next base: position 255,306 of record NJPR01000017.1, on the reverse strand, counting down.
TAGCTGATTGGATATGGTAGAAGATAGGTCTTGTATGAGAGGTAGAAGAAGTACAAAATGAGGAAGTTTTTTTGGACGCGGGCGATGTTTCTAACTTAACTCACCAGAAAATCGTAAAGCATAGCGATCAGGACGAGGTGGCAGAAAAGTCGGACGGAACCCATACTCTTGATAATCAGCTTCCGACCATGGATAGCTGTTCGGAGTTCCATCCGCATTTTTGTTCATCCACCAAGGTAATGTTGTACCACACATAGGGCATCGCTGGCAGTACTCGGTTCCCTCAGGTTGTCTTGTATCTGGATTTGTGGTTGGCATGCCAGGTGCAGATCTGTCAGGTGCAGAGCCATCCGCGATAGGAGACCTTTCAGGTGCAGAGCTATCCGCGATAGGAGATCTGTCAGGTGCAGAGCCATCCGCGATAGGAGACCTTTCAGGTACAGAGCAGTCCGCGATAGGGGATCCTTCAGGTTCACCTTCCGTAGGTGACATGTCAGGTGCAGAGCAATCCGTAATTTGGGATCCTTCAGGTTCGTCTTTCGCAGGTGAGATATCAGGTGCAGAGGAATTGACAGGAGACATCGTAGGTAGGTTCAGGTGGAAGAGATATATGGATATCAGGCGATGTTATTGCGGTTGGTGTCGAGATTGAGATTGGGATTGAGATTGGTGGTTGTGGTTGTAAATGGAGATGTTACTGTGAATTTCGTGAGTTTGTTTATGGTTGGTAGATCGGTCGTAGTTTGTTTTGGTCTTCTATGTTAATTGGTATTGATATTGGTGCAATGTGCGTCACGTGATAAATCTGCGAGACGATCGCAGAGAAGTCTTCATGCTTTGGGATATTTCCTTGGACGAATATGGTACCAACCTATCTTTATTATGATGTACGAGTCTTTCTGTATATATATGTTTTTTCTGTTAACTTCCGCAAGCCTACTTTTTGAGAATTATCGATATATATATCATCCTTTATATGAAGCACCTTGTGAGGCGAAAGCTGTGAAGTACCACAAGACTTTCAACGCACATCAATATTCATATCTTATTAGTACGATAAGATGTGTTTGATATGCTCATACAAAGATTTCTCGTACGAGATGGTATGATCTAGGTATCGATTCTTGAGTATTTCTTTAAAAAGGACACAAGCATATGAAGAACCACCTGCAAAGTGAAGTTTTTGTCATGGTAGTTTATCTCAACCTCACACCTTGTGAAAATTTTACACAACTCAGCCAGCATCCAATACTGCACCATTTCCATCAACACTCTACTCAAATTGATGTAAATGGCCCCTAGGCAACCTGAAACCACTGGATGAGTCAGTGGGAGTGAAAAGACCTCCGCTGCTACTGGTCCACCAAAGACGCCTTCACTTGCCTCTGAGCATATAGAAAAGACTGCATCTGATCTTACTCCTCCGCCATCCACCCCGAGATCCCATCATCCGCAACCTGACGCACCCACTCCTTCTGTTTCACATGGATCCACTGAACGCTGCCCCTCGGGTGCGAACACATCTCGAAATCGCAACCAGCCCATGACGGACCCTCCCCGCCTACCTGAGAAACATTCTGTTCCTTCTTTGCATGACCCCCTGAACAAGAGTGAGTTACCCACCCATGAACTGCATCTCAACATAGGCAGCATCTAATCCTTTTCCAGACGTGAGAGCTGCTCCCCCTGAGCGAATAAGCACCCCTGTCCAGGATTTCCGAGCATCCTCTGATGCATTCTTCGCTGATTATGACACCAACACCCGCACTTTGAGAGAGGATGTCGGTAAATTCCTGGCGGAGTTCCAGGATACGAATCTGATTATGCTGGACCTCGATGCTGATGAGGGTACCAAATTTGAAGCTATTTGGGGACTTTGGCGGGAGGGCTTGGACGAGCTAAGCGAGTTATTCTCTGCCCTGCGGGAGCATCGGGATACCCTGATAACCAACGTCAAGAACTATGACCAGAGCCTGTTGGAAATGAAACAATATCTGCCAGCCAGGAGGAAAGAACTGGAAGAAAAGGAGCGGGTACTGGTAGAGAAAGAGAAGAAACTCAAAAAGATTGAGGTAGCTCTGACCAATGAGAAGCGCGAATTTGAGAAACGGGTAAATCAACCTCTGCCGTCAATATCTTGATATACTAACGGCAAGATTGGTTTAGAGCGATTCAATCGAAGATGTTCGATATAGGCTTGATCAACTCCTGAGCAAACAAGGACTTCCAGAGCGACACGACGCATTACAGATGCAACATCTTGAACTGGAGAAAGAACACGCCGCCCTGATGGACAAGCACAAGAAAGTTTCCGAGAAGCTTGAACAGTCTTCTTTCGAGATATCTGACCTGAAATCAAAACTCTCCATCGCAGAAGCCACCACATCGACGACTGAGAAGGAGAAAGATAGTCTGGAGAACGAAAACCTGAAGTTGGCAACCGAGAATGAAGGTTTACGCGAAGAGAATGGCCGTCTGAAAGGAGAGAATAGCCGTCTAGAAAAAGAGAGTACAGAGATGAAGACAGCTTTGGAAATCTCACAAGCGGAACTGAAAGAGAGTAGAAGAAAGTGCGATGAACTGACCGAGAAGATCGAGAAGCTTGCGGAGGTTGCCAAATCCGACGAGTTCGAACGACAAAAGAAGAGAAGACTGAATGAGCCTGGATCCTACATACTTACCGGCCAAACTGAGACAGCGATAGCCGCATCTGCACCTCCACCGAGCACCCCTGAGCCATCTGTTATACAATGGAGGGAGATGGTCCAAAAGCATATCGAGCCTATCCACGACCTGATGCCTGTTGCAAGTACCGATCTGTTGAACCTCTTTGAAAAACTTTTCCCGTTTTTCAATGATGAATTCCACCTGAAGCAGTTCTCGTTATTGAAGAAGAGAGAGGCGGCTCTGACTGATGGTTGGAAATGTCTAAGCATCCTGCTCACACGGGGCATTAAGCACGCTGACAGAGTCAAGATTACTTCTGAGGCAGCCTGTTCGGAATGTAAAAGGGCTGTGGGAGTATCTGTATGTATCCAACTGTGTAGAAAACCTGAGGGTGTACGGTTGAGAATGATCGACGTTGTAAATAGTTGACTCTTGGACAAAATGGAGTTAATACTGATTAATGTAAATCATCATCCACAGATATTCCTAGGCTGCGTATAATTCCGCCCCATAACCCACCCATCTGCCATTCGGGAGTAGCACGTAGCTAAATTAGGCCCACGACAACCGATAGGTGGGAGAAATAGTCCCCAACCTACGCCATAGATACCTATTCCCACTCAGCGGGTACCCTGCCCACTCGGGTGGGTGAGTCCGTGGCCTAAGGGTTTTGCAACTCTCGCTAACACACGGGTAAAACCATGGATTTAGTAATAAAGCTCCTTTGCATGAAGTAAGAAGTAGAAGGCGATTATTCTCTACTATATAAAAGGCATTGAGGGCCGATATTTATGGACCATTGTCCGTTCCATGGGCGCAGCACATGCAATTAACACCGCTCTATGCATTCGAAGATGTGGAAATGAGGGTATTCGGAAGTGAATATCTCCTGTAGTCTTATCTGATATCACTAGTGTACAAAAAGGCTTGGTGGTGGTCGATACGCCGACCTAAGTTATTCACCAAGTGTGCGAGAATTGAGGGTAGATGAACGACACCCGCTGTATTTCGTATCCTCACATATATGCGGTACACTTATGAAGCAGATCGTACAGCGTCCTGGGCGTGGCCCAATGAAGAAAGCATACTTACGCATTAACCGTGGAAGGTACGGACCAGATTGTGAATTTAAACTACCACCTGCGGATTATGAAAGGGAAGGGACTCCATCCATGGGGTAGCCGCGATTGCGGTTTATTGCTGCGCAAGCTATGTAATACTATCGCGTGGCTTCTCATTCACCTCCCATCTCATTTTCCCACCTGTCGTTCCACAGTCGTTAAACCTGACCCAGCGGATCCGCTATGACGACAAATAGGAAACATATTTTGGACCGGGAGAGGGGAGATTTTAGCTGCTCTATTCACGCTAAGATTCACATCGGAGAAGCTGTGACAGGCTGGGCCAGGCGGGTTCGGTTACATGTCGAAGTATCGAGATCTTTCGAGACGCGAAGTCCAGAAACAGGAGAAAGTGGATGTGAGGAGGCCGGGGATATCGCATAGGAAATCCACAAATCAATCAATGAACGGGGATCACAAATGGCAATAAATTTATCGTATCAAATTAAATTTCGACGTCCACCAGAGCTATCTAGAGATGAAAACAGCTTTCTTTTCTGATCAGTAGCGATACACGGGTTGTTTCTGTACCACCTCCCCATTATTTTCAGAGTCATCGAGACTTTCAGTGTTTCCATCAGTAGTACCTTCGACAGGAACCTCAGTAATCCCCCCATCTGCAGGTTGAACATTATCTCCTTCAGTAGAGCGTGCTCCATTCTCAGAAGCTGCTTTCGCCGCCCTTAAAGCTTCAAAATGGGGTCGTAGCCAGTCGAGATACGCTTGCTTGGCCTTTAACCTGACCTGTAGCATCTCAAGCTCTTTTTCTTCCTTTTCAGTCGCCTGCTTTATCATCAGGTTCAATGCTTTCAATTGGGCTTCAACATCAGTGCACCTTTCGGCTAGCTTGGGCTCAGCATTCACGATCTCCTCGAACCTTCGTGTGTACTCTGCCCTCTCAGCCGCAATCTTATTGCTGTTCTCAATGTTCATGCGAGCCCATGGCTTGTCAAAGAAGATCTCCCTCAGGGTCGGGATCTTTTTGATATATACTGGAACAACTTTCGAAGTCCCAGCCTGCCTCATGTTGAAGCCACCATGCCAGACTAATGACCCTGCAAGCAGGGTTACTATCACTTCAGCCTTCTCGTACTGTGTTACTCTGTCCTCTGCGTATCCGCTGACGTCCCAGATCTTCAGAATTGGTATTTGAACCATAGTTACATTGATTTTCAGGTTCCGGAGGCAAGTAAGAAACAGAGACAGGCTTTTGGATGAATTTCCTTTGTTGTTGACTGGGTCGTGGTCGTTCAATCTGGCCTGCACGTGGTAGCTGCATCCAACCTGGCAGGGCATCTGCAGCTGTCTTTCTTTTCCGGTTGGGTCCAGATCATGCGAGAAGCGATCCTCCAATTTCTTCAGAAACACTTGTGAGTTTTCGAATTTGTACTCGACAATACCTCGCCGTATATTGCCTTTGATGTCGTCGAGGATAGACTTAGGGTTCAGGTCGAGTTCAATATTCGCAGCATTCAGAAGTTCTGCTTCTCGTTCAGGTGTGGTGTTTTCATCATTCATAGGGTTTTTATTAAAGCTCAGGTAACTATTATATAGGTTAGTGAAGGCCATTGTGAGTGGTGCAAACATGTGGTCGTACCTTGCCATAACATCTCGGACCTTCTTCCACTCAGTTGTCGTCAGACCCCGGGATCTGCCTTTCACAACGAAGGTGACCAGATACGTTCCTGGTGTGTTGTCCAAGTTGTATAGCAGATGTCTCAGGTTTAGCTCAGTGTTTTCAGTTTGCATTCTATGCCCGATATCACCGGTGATAATTGAGATCAGGATATCTGTGGGGATGGTGAAGAGGAGGGCTAGGATCTCTCTTGGGCCAATGAAATCGTCGACAATCATTTGCATGCTTGACGCAATGGCTAACACGATGAATTAACAATCAATGAGGACCTTGCAATGGTTGGAAAACTCACCTCCTTGACCAGATTCCAGCTCCTGCTTGGCGATTTTGTACATTGCAGCATACAAATCAATGTGCGATTTCAGGGAATTCAGTAGAAGGTTTTGCCGAGGACTCAGGAGTGGATATAGAGCAGAGACTTGGTAGAATGGGTTCGTCATGGCTTGTTGTGGTAATTTGAATGTTCTAAGTAAGGTGATTGTGTGAGAAGAATTGAAAGGTTGAAGGTTGCTGGAAGAGTATGAGGAGGGAAGGATTACATAAGAAATCGAAGTCTTGTACCAACTGCAACCATTGACCCAACGAAACTTCACCTTTCCAACTCGCACATTAACATAAACTCGTACATTAACATCAACCTGGTAACCTAACACAAACTCATACATCACCATGCCTTCCAAAAGAAGATTTTCTCAACTCTCCGACACCGAACCTGATTCCGACTCTGCTTCTGGTGGCCAAGACCAGGACAGACAACCTGATGCTCTGAACAACTGGTCCGAAACTGACGAATTTCTACTGCGCAGGACATTTGCTTCTGAATTAAGACTCTGGAGGCTGGCCAAGTCAATGTACGGCATCGACGCCTTCCAATTGGTCCCAAACAGTGAAAGAGCGGATTTTACTTCTGACATCCTGATGGCACTTCCAAGCGGGGAAACGGTCTCGAACCCCAATTGGTCTGAAAGGGTGGCGCAAAAAATGGTCACCATCATAAGCTGCCCTGTGTTTGCTGGCGAGACGGGTCTGAGGTGCTTGCATTACGCGATGAAGATGGCGAAGTACTCACGAATTCGAAAGGCTCGTACTGATGAAACGGAGGTCGAGGTCCCTCCTATGCCAACCATGCCCGTTGGTAACTTACATGAGGACTGGGGGTTCTTGGAGCGGATTCAGAGAGCCACTGAAGCATATATTAGAGAGTGGGGAGGGACGGTCTCTGAAGATATCACCTACCGTGATCTCGAGGTGATTGCAGATGCCTGGGACCTTTATCGCACTGATACAATGGATCTTTCGCTCGAGCTATTGAAGAAATATCAGAATCGGCTCCCGCGAATGCCCCGGGGCACAGGTAATGAGGAAACCCTGAGTCAGAAGAAAGCTGCGATCCTGCGAGCCCGCGCGAACAACATCGCTTCACCTGAGAACGGAATCCCCTCTCGATTCGACGCTACACCTGAACGACCGCGATCTCGATCTCCACCACGCCGTCGCCTAAGAGGTATTCATCAACTGAGAAGCTCTCGTTCACTGAGACGACCTGGCCAGGACGAGAGCTCTTCTGATAGCGAACAAGATGTGGTACCTGAGGTCGCTTCTGAGTTGAGAGAATCTCCAGATCATGTAGACTGGCACCGGTTGGACAATTCTCCTCGACGTGGACATTATGGTCAGTCCAGCACCGAACCTGAGGTACAATCTTCTCGAAGATCCACCGCCGCGCCTAGACTTAGACATTCTTCTCGACATAGCAATTCACGACAAAACAATGGCTCATCTGAAATCAACGACTCCCAACAATCCAGCCCCTCACCCAGACGCAGACATCCGCCTGGGCATGGCCCTACTCACGGGTCCAATGCTTCGCCTGAGCTCGGAGATTCTCTTGGGGTTAATAACTTTGACGCGTATGATGATTCTGATCCTTTCGTTGACTCTCCTCGCACTAGCCGGACACAAACTGCGAATGCTCCTTGTCTCTCCCGATCAAATGAAGAGCCTGCAGTTTCCCAGTCAATGGCTGTGGACCCTGACCTGATGAGCGAACGTGCAGAGCTTGGCAACCAAGCTTGGGAGGACCTTTGGTTACAATACCCTATGAAGCCTGATACTGGCGCTTGTCGACTGCCAAATAGTACGCCAAACATTTCTGATAACGAGCGAATACCGAGAATGTGTTTACCTTATATGGTCTATGGACTGACAGAAGAAGAATGTGAAGGGGAGATCGATCAATTTGACTGGCCTGACCAAGCTGCGCATCTCCAGTTCCGATTCCGTGAGCGGTTCCAGAAAATGTATCTGGAGGGTAAATTGAGAAGATAAGAAATTTGGAGGGTCAACTGAGAATATAGAAACCTGAAGGAGTCACCTGAGAAGATAGAAATTTTAATCTAAATACACATTATACGCTTCCACTTGGTAGAATGCTCTCCGGAAAATCACCTACGACGTTCGCAGTGCATTTAAATACTGTGAGAGTCTTCTAGCGTACTCACACCGACAGAATGCCGTGCTGGCTGGCAGTGACATGATAAACTTTAGAAAATATCTTCAACCCCTCGAGTGACTCCGTAACTAACGTGTCTTGTATGTCTCCACATCCTTGCTTGGGATTTTTCGCCGCAGCAGCTCCAAATTAACTTCTCATCGTCCATTGCTCCTCTCTCGGTCGTCTTGCCCGTCAATCCCCGTACCCTTCCATGCCATCCAGCGCACTACTTCCCTTACAACTCCATTAAACAAATATGTTAAATGCCGATCGCTTGTAATGACTCGCGAAACTCGCAGATGCACACCCTGCGACATATGCCACTTATTGCTCTCTCCGTTGTCCCCTTGCCATGTAATGAACGTACGTGCGTTTCCACCTCAATTATATGTGGGTTCTGAATAGCAGGGACGCCTGTGCCAATACGTTAGCACATTTTGCATGCTCCTACCGTTGATATGTCGAGATCGGAATGGCTCTTCTAAATCGCCCCACCGCGTCTCCCAAACTTCGTGTGTGCAGACTTTATGTTTCCCGCAAGTTGTTCGCAGATCGTCCGTATTCCCCTGCAGCCTCTGCGAACACGGGCGATTAGACATGTTAATGCAATGCAACTGACTCGTACGTATTTATGTCCAGAACCCTTTCCAAGCCCATCGGTTGAACAGGAAGTATGCCAAGGCTTCGGATTCGTCGTTGGCGGCTAGGTGTGCATGCTTCAATCAGCTCTATGCAAATATTAGCATTTGAGATAAGACTTTATCGCCAAAATGCATGGGGTAGCTTATCGCTCTCTGCCCTGTCGTTGATTTCGCGTAAATAATTGGTCTCAGCCTCGCCACGACTTTGGTTTGGTTTCGGTGGAGACTTTTCTGCGGAGATGGGTCGTGCCGTACCGCGCCCCCGCCGCGCCATGTCAGAAACGGCATTATGTCGATCATTATATGTTGATCATGAAGATCTCGCTACTGCAGCTGGCGCTGACAGCGTTCTTACCTGGGATGTTTGAACCGCGGGGTCGTTGACGTGGAGGTGTTGTCTGAGTTGAGCGATGAAATTGTGAGGTACAAAGCTCGGTACCAGTATAAATGGAGTTATTTGATTTAATCGAAAGGGAAGAAGGCGGAGAGATACTGCTTGCTACTGGGGTTGTGAGAAAGGTTGGAGCGGCGGAACACCCCACACCGGCCAGAAGCTGGTGGGGCGCCATTTGGGAGCTGCTCACTAAAACCAAGCTTAAATATAGGCTTCATTTCATGATGCTAAGCACCTTCGCCGTCGCAATTATCAAGTAGCACGAAACCGAATATTTGGTATTAATTTATACTCAGCTCAATTACCCTAAGCTATCCATAGTGTCTAGAGGGGAGTAGAAGGCAGTCATATGCTGTAGTTCGTTTACAATATCACAAACGACTTCTGGTGACACTCTTGCGTAACATGATTCGGACCTACCACTCTTCACAGGTAGAGGAGATGAAAATAAAGCACATTTGAAAAAGGACTTCAACAAAACTCATTCTACTATATGCTACTTCAGGAGACGAGCAATCTGATCAGCCTTAACTGGCACAGGATGCTTTGGCGACAACGTAGCCACCGAGATGTGTGGCCAACCCATCTCATCAAAGTCCAAAGTGACGTTCTGCGAGTACTGAATTTGGGTAGCATCGAGCTTCACAATCGTGTTTGGGGGTATCACCCTGTCCAACTCCACTTTGAAACAAGGAGAAACCACTATCTTGCCAGCTGCTTTCTCCTCTTTCCGTGCTTCAGAGTCAACCTCTTCTGTCTTTTTTTTGTCCCCCGAGAAATCACCTTCCGGCAGCAGAACATCGTATTCCACGGTTGAAATCCAATAATCGCATCCAACTCTGACGCCATGGGCATTGGGGCCTGGGTTTTGTACGTTGCCACCAGCAGTATTAGCACCTGAACCTTGCAGGAAAGCAATGTTTGCTGTGCCACCGCCGGGAACCCCGGAAACTTCGGGGTCGGAATGGATTGAGAATTCAAGGTATTCTCTGATGTTTTTCGTCGTGCTGTTTTCGTTGAATTCTCTCAGCATCACATTTGGATCTAGCATGAGAGATGTTTTGAGTACGTCGCCGTTCTTGATACTTCGGGGAATACGCAGATCATATTCCTTCTTGAAATTCACCATCTGAGGGAAAAATTCTTCGAATGTGTTGACATCGTCCGGCATACCCTTGGGGAATGGTAAGATTGAGATTTTTGGGATGTCTGGTGGACCAGATTTAGGTGATCTCATGTCTGGTTCGAAGCCTTGGCAGTTGATGGTAGTTCCGTGTGGTATAGATGCTAGGCGTGAGATAGTGCCTTGACTGATCACAGGCCTGATATTAGTCGGTGGGGCCCTAAGGAACATGCCTGACTCGAAGTGAATTGGAATTCCTCCATCCGTCCGATCAGCCTTTCCTGAGTCGGGATTGAGCATGTCCTTGATCCTCTGCATGTATGGGACACCCTTCAAAATGACGTCTCGTTGCCTGCCCAAGCCTCGGTTGTATATGTCGCCAATGTCCTCCAAGAATTCTGTGTCCTCTTCGGTCAAGTTGTACTCCAGAACGTTATTCCTTCTGTTGTTTCCCCAGGATGGGCGGAAGATCATGTTCAATCCAGCACCGTGGAAATGCCCAATGAACTTCGCAAGGATATTAAACTCTCCTTCAACTGGTTCATTATTCTGCTCATTCCTTTCACTGATCGGTGCGAAGGATTCACTGTCATTACTGCTCAGTGCGTAGGTTGCAAGGCGATTACTGATCGCAGGGATCGGCGAGAAGGATGCAAGGCCCTTGTTCACATCGGGCTCGATGTTGGGTTTTAGTGAGGTTTTACCATCAACTTGCGTTAACTTGAACGAGGTCGGGATACTGAAATAATTGACGAGTTTCGGCGAGGATGAATTGGTGTCTCCGCTCATTTTGAGTGCTTTGCTAGCAGAGAATTTGATACACAAATTGAAGAGGCAACCAAAAGGTGTGTGGATAATTTCGATAAGGAGCAAATAATGAAAGTCGACCTGGATGGTCAAGCCTAGTATCAGTATATATACGCTGACTCCGTTCTTCCCCTGTCGGAACGGTACTCAAGTTCCGGCCTTCGGGTACCTCCTCAACCTACCCCACATACCCTAAGAGGGCCCGTGGCCACTCAATGGGTGCCCCAACCTACCCGGTGGGTAGGTGAGCAGCCTAGCTTTAGGTGCTGACTCGACTATCTAATCTTGATGAGTTGTATGTACATGAAGCTGAGATGCCATGCAGATGCCTCAGCCTCGATCGTGTGCATGAGTCAATGGCAGAACCCTTCTCCAATCTGTCATGTCGATCATATTCCTCCCGTTGCATGAAGCTATTGAAATGTTGTGCATCAAGCTGAAGGCCACTACGTCGATCATATTTGTCCGGTTGCATAAAGCTATTGAAACGTTGTGCATCAAGCTGAAGGTCCGATTAGCTTAGCAGTTGCACGCCAACCTTCCTATCCACTGGCACGATTCAGTGCTCAACAGATTACCCCGCAGTACCTTCTACCCAATTCGTTTTCTGACCAGCAAGTTGAGAAAGCGGGGTTGATGGCCAGACAACAACATTACTTCTATCTTTAAACGTGGCGTGCGTGGTACTACTTGATAATATATTTGACCTTGGTCGTAGATGCTAGAGCGTTTCACCGCGTTCTACCAATAATCGGTTTACTAATTGTGACATTGTGAGGTAAAAATGTATTGATTAGATCTATCTGAAGAATTAGAATACACTCCATATTGCGGCAATAATCGGGAATAGAGCTTCGTAAAAAGGGGTCTAAATCTAAGCTAGGGGTCGTCGGATGCTCCCGCGGAGTAAACTACGAATAGCTTCAGATCTAAGAATCTAGATCTCATACTAATCATAGTATCTAAATTATTATCAACTGCGGGGTAAGCCAAATCATCAATCGTTATACCCGCACAAGCTTGGAATTAATGTTTGTACACCAACAATGTTGTCCCACTCATTGTTGTACTTGCATACACATCCTAGCATAGCCCTACATGTGAGACAAGCTGAAAAACACAGCATACAAGAAGTTATCATATAACCTTACCGGCTGACCTGGAGCCGAGTCATTGAAGGCCAACCCTTGGGTTCCACAAGCACAGTAACATCGCGCCAAAGCAAAGGAATGTCGGCAACAACTAGTCGAATAATAAATGATCTTATTGGCTTATACTTATCGCACCTTTTTCATATACTTTGATATTGATCATATTTACAATTATGAGTTTATACCAAAACGTCCTTTTGCATTGGACATCTCATGCAATATGTGCTTCCATTACTCAGTTACAGCGAAAATGAACCAAAGCGTCTATGAGAAACTTGCTCACGAAAAAAGGCGTGCATACAGTAAAATGCAATCTGCAGCGCCATCACAATGCTTCCCCGCTTCACAAATTCAACCAACATACAACGCCTGCATCAAAAGAGCAATTTGGTCACTCGATCCGAGCCAATCTTCACACTCGACTTGATTCAATCCGCTCCCCGCACTCGATCCGAGCCGTTCTCCAGTGCGGAAGGAGACTTTTCGAAGCTGAAAGATAAGGGACGAGATGTACGCGACGAAGTCGTGAAAATGGACATAAAATTTCATTTATCCTACAGACCATCTCCTCTTCTTTACGCCGCAGATTCTTACGAGCTTCTCAACTCAAGTTCTTAGTTATTTTTACACACTCACTACTTGAGTGCCGCCAATACAGCCTTCTCACACACCCGGGCCTCAACCCCTTCGAAGCAAACATGGGCGCCGAAACCGTCGGAAAATGGGATGACAAATTCGACCTTAAAAATTGCGCTATTCACCTTCACCTACTGCCGACTGGTAAGGTACTCTACTGGGGTCGACGCTCTGCTGTGAAAAGCCCGGTGTATTGGACCCTCAACGAGCACAAAACTCACGTCTACATCTTGGATGTCAACACCCTAGAGAGTAAGCGCACCGCTCACGACCCGAAGAACGGAGACGATCTTTCCGTGAATCTCTTCTGTGCCGGGCACACGTTCCAACCAGATGGTACCTTGCTTATTTTTGGTGGACATGTCCTGGATGGCTTCGGGGAAGACCAAGCTTGTGTTTACGATGCCTTCAATGATAAGTTTACGCCAATGCCTATGATGGCTGCAGGTCGCTGGTATCCCTCGGCTATAACTTTGTCTGATGGTAGAGGTCTTGTTGTGTCGGGCAGCTCACAAGATGTCGTAAACCCTGTGATCAACCTGGTCCCCCAGATTTGGGACGCACATACAAATACATGGGGCATGGTCCAAACGCCTAAAGCGGATATTTTCGCTCTTTACCCGCGGCTTTACCATGTTCCAGACGGAAGAATATTCATGGCGGGCCCATTGATGACCTCTCGTTTTCTGGATTTGAATGCTCATGATGGCCTTGGTGAATGGTCGAAGCCTGGAGATTCGCCATCCCGCAATGCAGGTCAGCGCGAGTACGCCGCTTCAGCTATGTATGATAGTGGCAAGATTATCTACGTTGGCGGTGGAGGCGGTGATGATGTTGAACCCACCAAAATTGCAGAGATCATTGATTTGAACGTTCCCAAGAACGAGAAACCAGAGTGGAAAAAGACGAGTGACATCGGTCATGGGCGCCGACATTCCTTTGCTACCACGTTGCCCGATGGCACTGTGCTTGTGACTGCAGGAACCCAAGGGAAAGGCTTCAATGACTTGTCTGAGGGCCAGCCCGTGCATGAGCCTGAGCTGTGGGATCCTGCTACTGGAGAATGGTCTACGATGGCCGGGGAGGACGATGATCGCGGCTACCACCACACCGCACTACTACTACCCGATGGCAGAGTTCTTTCAGCTGGTGGTGGGGAATGGGATCCGGACAATAAAAAGATACCCAACGATCCCGAACACACTAAGATCACCGCCCAGATATTCAGCCCGCCTTATTTGTTCAAAGGCCAACGACCAACCGTCAGTAATCTGCCAGACAAGAATGTTGTCGAATATGGCAAGGAATTCAAAGTCACAGTCGGTGAACATGATGAGATTGGCAAGGTGAGCTGGACACGGCTTGGGTCTGTCACTCATTCACACAACATGAACCAATCGTTCCAATTCTTGAAATTTACGACCAGTGGGACAGAGGTCACCATAAAACCGCCAGAGAATCGTTATTTGGCTCCGCCGGGTCATTACATGCTTTTCCTTGTGAGCAAGGAAGGCGTACCAGCAGTGGCGCCTATCATGCTGCTCAAGATGGACACTCCGATAGATTTAGGACCACAACTGCCCCCTGCGTCATTGACACGAGGTGCTGCTTCGGATAACTATATCGGCGTGACCCTTGAGATGCGCAATCAGAAGGACATCTCAGAACAGGAAGGGCCACCTGTCCTTGTTGGTCTTACGCCCACTTGTCCCTACGGTCTCGGTGCTTGCTGGGGTGGAGCTTACGAAGCACTGAACAACATCAAAGATATCAAGACCGTCCTTCCAAAACCAAATTCAGCCATCTCTGTTGCCTTCGTTTACCTTCACAAAGATATTCTGCCCGATATCAACGTATGGCGGGACCAGCTCCGCGAGGTCGACAGTGGCACGTACAAGATGCGCGGCATTGAGATGACACTCACTGGTGTAGTTACCAAGAATGGCCACCAACTAATACTATCCAAAACATCGACTCGACCTGAAGTGGTTCTTAATCAGTTCAAGGCAGATAGCAAGCTCGATTGGGATAACGTGGCGAAGATGCCCAAGCCACTTACCAATGCAGAAACAGGCGCATATTCCCGGTTATACCAGATAGTAGTCTCTGATACAGAGGGATTGGAGGTGCAGGTGACTGGGCGGTTGCAAATGGACGAGAACAAGAAGTATTCTTTGGATGTGAAAGACTTTGTGGAATCTTCAAAATCCGGCTAGGGTCTCATTATATAGGTGTTGGTGTTCTTCAATTGAATCAGAGTAGTACATTATATAGCTTTTATTATTGGCAGCTTGCTGTGAGAGCCTTCTGCTGTTTGAAGACCCTACCCTTCCAGCTACATAGAGCTCTCCTCCACCGCAAACCCCTGTACCTCAGGTCCAACTGGAGGGCCTTGGTATTGTGAAGATATATGTCCTTTGTGATAGCCTATCCTGCGGTACGTGAAGGTCAAGGTTAAACTGGCTGTTCCGTATCGCAAGCGTCCAGTCGAGCTAAGTGATAACCGCCGTCGTCCTGCCGCCGCAGTGGCAGGGTGGCATACTGCGTAATAATCGTGAGCAGTATACCTAATATCGCACTATTCCTTCGATGCCTCCTCTTGTATGTTGCTTTGTTTGGTGTTGCTGGAAGCAGAAGAGGCCATGTTACCATTTCGACCATTCGTTCCGGAAATCCGTCTTTGCGTCGACACTTCTTATTGTTGAAATCTGATTTTATCGTGCTTTGCGTATCTCTTGGCTCCGTATGCGCAACTCCCAGCAGAAAAGAAGTTATATATCGCTTGCCGTCGAACGACCGTATTCAAGAATTTTGCAGTTCCTTCCAGTCTCAGCCTCGCTACGACTTTGTTTGGTTTCTGTGGAGACTTGTCTAGGGAGACGGGTCGTGCCGCACCGCACTGTGTTCATGCACCTCACATCACAAACGTCAAATATGTCGATCATTACTATATGTCGATTACGAAGATCTCGCTACTGCAGTGTTCAAGGGGTGTATATATTATCATTTCTTTCCGCGAATCTAATTCTTAGCGATTCATTCAGTCACTTCCATCTCAGGTGCCTCCAAATTCATTTCTGGCGACGCAGAACGGCCTTCAGGGGTCCAAAGTCTATAATAAAACAGAATATATCTGCCCGCGTCCTGCACCGACCATTTCCCATCAGAGAGACCATGTTTCATCTTGTAGTCCCCAGTCTCAGCCGGCACAATTTCACTTCCTTCAGGATGATAAATTCGTACATATTCATCGAAGCCAGAAGTTGTTCGAACCACCGCACACAGAACAAACTCCACTACTGTAACACCCAAGCTCCAACAATCGTCGCCGTCTTGACTTTGTGCCTTAGGCCCTCTAAACTTCAACATGCGCAGCTGCGAGATCGAAAGAGAATGCTCGGCAACATTCAGCTCAATCATAAGAAAACTGGGATCCGCTATCGTAGCAAAGAAGTTGTCTTGTCCGTTAAAGCGACGTATCAGTTGTGCAGAGACACTATCGGTAGTGTTCAACACCAATCGGTTCAGGTAGCGCAGATTAGGATTGGGCCGGGATATATGCTTCAAAGTTCTGTCAGGTTGGGCTTTGAAGACATGCGAGTCTACCAGTGCAAATCGTCGATTGTTGTAAAAGAGATTTAGAAGGCTCGAGTCGTTGATCAGACTGTAGAAAGAAGGAACTTGAGGAGGGGAAGTCGACGATGCGGTAGAGTTTTCAGGATCAAAGACATCGTAGATCTCTTTCTTTAATTTCCAATCAGTGTCGCAATTCCACCCCATATCCTCGCAGACTTTCGACATGACCTTCAGCTCGAGCGCTGTCGCTGAGCCCGGTACCTCCGTTTCCATTGTGTATCCAAAGCTCGTCAGTTGCCGCAGTACCACCAGGAGAATGTCCAATCCCTTGGTGTCAGTTGTCTCCATAGCCTTCTTAGGGTCTGCAGTGCCGTCAGGGTGAGATGTCAGTTGATGCTCGGTCAACAGGATGCCTTGATGGGGACGGAACATCCGCAACGAGAAGTGATACCGATCAGGAACAGTCGATTGATGTTCAAGCAGAGAATGAGATTCGGACATTTCTATGGGTTGGAAGAATATAGATATGATGGTTGGATGATCAATTCTTCTGGCTTCGAGTTGTTGTGTTTTCGTTAGCCCGATGTGCAAACAAAATTTGGTGATTAAGAGTTTATTTTTCCGAGCCTCTCCATGTATTCACCACCACTGTACTCACACCAAATTATTCTGGACATCACTGCACTCCGTCAATTACACATTTTGAAATGACAATATTTTCTTCATTCCAACTACATCATCGCGAATAATCAATGCTTCGCTGTCTTTGCTACATAGCAATGGAAATATTTTTTTCATTGTAGCAAAGGCGAGGTGGACTTCATGGTACAAGACGTGCGAACCAGTTGGGAAGAGGTATATACAAAAAGCCTTTCTCCATCAGATGATCAAGTATTTATTGACGTACAGAACAGATCTATCGCGGATACGAACAGACAAAAGGCCTTTCGCTATCGAGTATTCATCGAAGCAGCAGAAGAGATCTTTTCCAAACTCGACATCGAAATAACAAACAAATGGCTTCCTCAAACCACCGAAGCACCTGAGATCGAAAGAAAATTTCTCTGACAGACAAGCAAACCACCAGAGATCTATCGAAAAAAGAAATAAACACATGGCTTCCTCTGACAGACAACCGAAACACCTAAGATCGAGACAACCAAATGAGTCTCTCTGACAGACAACCGAGACACCTGAGATCGAAATGACTTCTCTGACAGACAACCAAAGCAAAAGAAGATTTTTGTATCACGACACAATTCTGGTAATTACAGCTCCATCTCACAACCCGTTGACACCAGTGTTCCTTCTTCTATGAAACTCCAGAGCGACGACTGACAGAGCATTCTCATTAGACAATCGAGTATTTATCGAAGTAGCGGAAGAGATCTTTTACAGATCGCGAAAAAAAAACAAAGCGCTGTCTCTTTCGATACCGAAATCGCGAAAGATGGGCCTCGACTATAGGTCTTCTTTACAGCACGCTGACGAGCATACATTAGCATCCAGCGCGACGATGTGAATCAGTATACATCCAAAGGAAAGCAACGCGACAACATCCCGACGAGCAGACATTAGCTCCTATATTGACCTTCAGCGCGACGATGTGAATCAATACACATCCAAAGGAAAGCAACGCGAGGATGAAGTTTCCGACAAGACACTTCCGTGCAACAACCGTTTCCTCAACGTTTACCCTCAAACTACCAAAGGAACGTGAGGGTGAAATTTCTGACGAGGCACTTGCTATCCGAATGCAAAGAGAAGAATTAGACAGGATCGCCATCTTGCTTTCTGACAGAAGTATAGCAGCCGCTGTACAAGCTGACGCGCAGCTTTGATCGATTTTACGATACAGAAACTGGTTGGAATTCCAGATCGCGAGTAGGCTACTGAATTGGACGGAGACGCACCCATACCTAGCAAAGTGTCTTCTGCTTCCGTCGGTAAGCACTCAATTGACTGGTAGTGTGAGGGGGAAAAAAATGGATACTGACTACAAAAGCAGCAGAAAAGATATTCCGCGAATTCGGTATCGAAAGAATCAGCACGTTGCTTCTCCTGCCAACAGAAGCAGCAGAAGCAATATTTCGCGGATTCGGTATCGAATCCCAAAACGCCCTGATACCCTCTTTGCAAACCCTTGGACGCACAAAATTGTTGCGACCGGTGATTTGCCCTGAATTTTCGAATCGCTACTTCCCCAGCAAACGGCACTTGTATCATTGCGCCTTCTTGCTCTAAACCTTCTGGCCTTGCCCCTTCTTCCGCACCAATAATCGATTTCATGGTCGCTATTCAAAAGTCCCGGACACAAGGATATTGGCAGAGTTCGAATGTCCAGACAGATGCCTTGGTGGTTGGCAAGGCACCTTTTGTTATGTGGATCGATCCAACCCTCCGAGGTGAGTAGAGAGCGGCGACTCTTGTATCATTCGCCAGCTAACAAAAGATCTCTACAGCGTAGTTCCAGCCCAGCTCATGAAGATTTCGACTCTGAAGAGGTTGAGGCTCGTCCAAACAAGAAGCAGATGGTTGTAACGAAGACAGCAGAGATCCAAGTTCGTATGCTAGTTACGAGGACACACCAAACTCTGACCAACAAACACTACAACGAGAACAATCCTGATTCTGAAGAGGCTGAGGTTCACCCAAACAAGAAGCAGAAGGTTGTAACGAAGACAGTGGAAATTCAAGTTCGTATGCTAGTTAGGAGGACACGCCAAACTCCGACGAACAAGCACTACACCAAGAACAACTTCCACACATAAACTATTATCCTGATCCAGTTCCACTCTCTCTGGTCATTCACCTTCTTTACGTTTTGCTCCTCTGCTGGAAGATTCAATCCCACTCCCCTCCTCAGGAATGGATGGAGGAAATGGCGGAAGACCTTCGTCGAACATTGAAGGCAAGAGTTTGCATGGTGGCTGCCCTGACATGAGATATTGTATTGCGAACTCTACACAAAAATTGAAATCAACGACGACATCGAGCCCTATTCAAGACATCAAACCAATTCGATTCTTCTTTCTCCTAAAATTCTCTATTCCTGATTACGACATGGTTGAGTACGATTCTCAGTGGGCCTTCATGGTCACTGAGTTACTGACAGCTCCTGCGCCTGACAATGGAGGGATCACTCTGGAACGGGTGCAGGAAATGGCGGAAGACCTTCATCAAACATTTGAGGGCCAGAATATGCATGGTGGCTACCCTGACATACTGGAATACATGGTGGAGAGAGCTGTTTGGGATTGGGGGTGTAGCCTGTAGGTTCTCCACATTCTAATGAAATCTTGTTCGGATATTAACCGTTTGAATAGTGGATAAACCTGCAACTCGTCCTTTCCCGCGCAGAAAGCCTCTGAGCAGAAGTAGCTGTGCGACTGCCACAATCGCCACTCACTCCTGAGTGCCATGAAGATAAATTCCAGCCAGAACCAAGTTGAAGATGTCACCGCCACAACTCCCAACACAGGCACCTCAACCAGAAGCAAGCTTAAGATTCCACTGCCACAAATCCCAACACAAAGCACCTTGAGTATCACACTCCCGGCCCCCGCTCCAACATAAATTTCCCCTTCGGTAGAGCAGACACATCACAAAAAGATTTCTCTAGTTGGCCATCACCATCTGCCCTCGAAGGGATTGCTTAAATCGGTCATCACCAGTTGATTCAAACGGGCATTTGTCAACAATGTAGAAAGCTGCAACTTGGTCTTTCCCTAGTATAAAGCCCCTAAACACCAAAAGTAGCTCTGCGGCTGCTACGATCACCACTTCCGAGCGCCTCAGAGGCATTAAAAGGAAGCGTCTTGACTCTCCTGTTGATGGAGCCCAGCAAGGCCATCCTTCGATACGGTTTTCCCTCCCAATTCGACACCACAATTGAGCGACCGCAATCTCGATCTTCACCATGCCGTCGCCTGAGAGGTATTCATCAACTGAGAAGCTCTCGTTCACTTAGACAACCTGAGTATGCGGAGGACTCTTTTGATGGCGAACAATCTTTCGCAGATGGACAATCTTCTGCAGATGGACAACCGGAACAAGCAGAGAGCGCTTCTGATAGCGAACGATCTTCCCTCGTGGACAGTCTTCTGCATTCGATGGCTCTCCTCGACACACAACCATCAACATCTCTCCAGCCCCTCGCCCGAAGTCGCCCATCCACGACCCTCCACTCCCTCAGCTGAACACATCTCCTCTCCCGAACTTAGCTCACCTATTCCATTCACCACCCCATCTGAACGTGGACATTCACCTAGCGTCCACGAAAATCGGGATTCCGATCCCTTCGCCGCCTCTCCCTCTCCTCACCTACACCTTCGAGCTGAAGATTCCCTTCCTCGCCCGAGTCGGTCTTCTACATCTGACTCGTATCATTAATACGAAGAACAACAACACCACACCCACCATTCCGCCTTTCCTTCCATCTGATTTTTTCCATGGCCAATGCTGGTCCAGGTATGTTAAACAATGGCCCTTCCATCTCCGCAATTGACTAACAAACCACCCCTCTCACCAGGTACCAATGGATCGCAGTTCTTCATCACAACTCCCAACTCCCCACCTCGACGGCAAGCTCTTACTGGTCCAATCTCATAATTGTAGGAGTCTGTTGGAAGCTCTTCTCAATTTTGTAGAATTACTTGTGTCGTGGTCTTTCTCAACCATTTCGCTCCTTCTCAACCCAAGTCTTCTCTGCTCCCCTACCCTCCAAGTCGAGGCAGGATACACTCGAATTGCGGTTCCTCAAATGAACAATATGCCGAACCTTTACAACGTTCAGAGGGACAGGCTCCTGATTGGCTATTCCCATCGTCCATCAAACCATTCTTGGTGCGAAACAAGCTTTATCTCCTAACACGCCCGACAAGACCCTGGAAGGAGCCAGTGCCACCCAGTCGCAAAGCCAGATACGTCCCTCACCGTTGTCTGAGGAAGCAAGGCCCAACTTAGAAAACGATGACGCCCTCTCCGTTGATCTTGTGACAATGTTACGCGACTGAACCCTGACCAACGTCGTAGGTGGAGTGATCATGTCGTCGTCATACTGCACCTCCATGGATCCCACAGGACATCTACGGCGAAGAGAAGCCTGCGGATTATTTTGGAAGACAGACCGGCAAAAATCGAGTCGACCATATTACGCTGGAATGCTTCATCGTGTTGTCGGAGAAGAAGGCTAGGGGGACAAAAGAGGAACTGGATAGGATCGCCATCTTCCTTTCAGAGAGAATTACAGCAACCGCTGTACAAGTCGACACGCCAGGGAGCTACTTCCTTTCCTGACAGACGCATGATTTAGAAGCATAACAACCGCTGTACAAGCCGACGCGCCATTTTTCATAACAGCTGCGGAAGGTATTGACTCTTTAATGAACCACCCGATGCGAAGTGGCAGAAACACCGAGCCACACGATGCAAATCGGCAGAGACGCCGAACCACGCAAGATTACGGAAGGTGTTGGCTCTTCAATGAACCACACGATGCGAATTGGCAGAGACGCCGAGCCACACAAGATTAGAAGCATAGCAGCCGCTGTACAAGTTGCTACGCCAAATTTGGGTGTCAATATGAGTTCATACTCTTCAGAGAAAATAATGAAAAGAGAAGAATTGGACAAGATCGCCATCTTAATTTCTGATAGAAGTATAGCAGCCGCTAAGCACGCCGATACACCAGCTTTGATCCATATCGCAATACAAGATTTCGAGTTGGCTTAAAAAGAAAGCGACCTGACTCTTCTCTTCCTGATCGCGCTACTCCTCTTCCTGCTGCTGCAGGCCAGCAAGGCGCCCTTCACATCTATCGTTCTGATACATAAGTCGGATATACACGAATTACGGTTCCTCGAATGGACGAAATCCTGAGCCTTGATCTCATTGCCCATTTAATCTTTCTTGGTTCGATCGCGTCGTCGTCATACCGCACCTTCGTGAATCTCACAGGATTTTGGTCCCTTTCCTGACCGTGGTGGTTGTGCATCCAAGCTCTTGGTTGTGCATGACCGGAGAAAAGATCTATATCCAGAGCCTGACTGTGGTTACACGTCCAAGTTCTTGGTTGTGCAGGACGGGTAGAAGGATGACCCACCTCTCAAGAACGCCATTCATGCGAGTAACAACAATCTGTCGGTCAATATCCAGCGACCAACTGGCTTCATTCTCGACCTTCACACAAAGGTGCACTTATGCCAAGTACAAGCACTTCACAAACAGATCAACTTAAGACTTTGGACGCCGCCCTCTTCGACAGCTCAATTGGACGGAGGCGCACCTATGCCAAGCACAAGCACTTCACAAACAGACTCTGAACGACGCCGCTTTCAATAAATGAACTCCGCGTCGCAGGAAATCGTTGCGATTTAACTTCGCGACTTGGCTACTGCAACCAGTTTCCAACGACCAAAACTAGGACGGACAATCTGATTTCCTCAACAACTGGTCCGAAACCACAGACACCGAAGCGGGTGTAGGAACACTCACCGTCGCAAACAATCAATGTGAACTCGCCGAAGCGATGGAAGATATTAATATATACCTGATTAGCGATGAAAGGTTCGCAAACTCTGAGGTAGTCGAGCAGCCCAAATTTTATCCTGAGCATAATGGATTTTACTTTGAGGAATAGGTTAAGCCAGTTACCTACTGAATCTGATAGTTCATCCTACTACATCCCTTCAGCCCACGACGACTAGTACACCCGGCATGATAGTCCGCCTCCACCGATAATCATCTGATACAGCACAATCACCAATCTAGGAGAAGTCCACCTCCACCCCACCCCAGACACCCATCTCACCGGCTTCTCAACAACCAAACTCCAGATCTCTTCCTCTTGTCAAGCCACCCTCAAAGCCAACTCCTACCGCGAGCTCTCGGCTCTCGAAGAGCAATCCGGCGCACACATCCTAGCCTTCGATCCTTTCTGTACGCAAAACGGGGATCTTTCAAACACGGCGATTGTCTTTATCCAGGATGATCTAAAGCTATAATGAAGGACAGGCGGAATCTTCGAGCTGGGCTGTAGGGGAACAAAGAAATTCTGAGGTTATACAATGGTTCAAGGAATAAGCTCGCTTGCCAGGACGTCTGGCTGCATCCTCATGGTCGCCGCCCTCAGCCAGCTCGCCGGCAACAAACTCGACATGAAGAATTTCGCGCGCGACATCTGCGGCGAAGGGAACTTTACAGATTGTGCTGGAAGGGTTTGGTCAAGCAATAGAAGGAGGGAATTTAGGCGGCCAGATTGCGCAGGAAGTGCTTTAGGAGGCTGGGTGAATTGGTGCAAGGTGTGATGTCAATATTAAAGTTAGATAATAGAGAATATCATATATTCATTGAGAACTTGGTGTCGGTCTATTATTTTGTCACAAGAAATGGCACGTGCCTTGGTACTAACATGGCTATCTATGCTGCCGCCGCCCGTTAGAAAAGAAAGCTCCATATTAGTTAGCTAGTACTGCCTACTAGATATATCTTTTAAAGAATATACCTTAGCACGCGCCTTCGCTTAGTTGTTGCACCTCACCAGATATTGTCCGATTTGTGACGATGCGGCCGTACGCAACCTATACGCAACACGTTACGGCTGTAATCGTACCCGCAAAGCACCTACAGTAGCTAACTAGTACTAGCTGGCTGCTGGTCTATATAAAGGGCTACTTCTCCCCCTTCTGATTCTCTAATTTGAAATTCTAAAATTGTCACGGAATCGATAAGATAGTATACACTCGAGTTGATTATATAAAACCGAAAAGTTTTCGATATTAAATAAACTTATAATTTTATATAGAAAAATCAATTAATTATTACTTCAATTTAAAAGATAAATAATTATTTATTATATTATTATATTTATATTTATTTTAATTTAATTAATAATTTTAATTAAAAATTTATTTTATTAATATTAATATATATTTTATATAATAATAATTATTATATATTTTCAAAGTTAAATAAAATTATTATTATTTTTAATTTTGATTATTATAAATATAATAATCAATTTTTTTTAAATTTATTTATTAAGTTTTTTAATTAATTATAATAAATTTAAAATTTAAATTAATATATTTTTATATTAAAAGTATATTTAATTAATATTAATATTATATTTTTTATTAATAATTTTCTTTTATATAATTATAATAATTATTATCTATTTTCAAAATTAATTATAAAAATTATTAATTATATTTAATAACTTTAAAAATTAAATTAAATTATTATTATTTTTAATTATTAAAAATATATTTAATAATTATAAATATTAATATAATTAAATAAATATATTATAAAAAGAAAGAATTATAATTATATAATATATTTTGAAATTATTAATAATAATTATTAATTAATTATAATAATTTCAAAAATCAAATAATATTAATATAATAATATTTTAAATTTAAAAAAAAATATTAATATTTAAATTTTTCAAAAAAAAAATTTAAAGAAATAAAAGTTTAAATTGATTTGAAAAATAAAGATAATGAAATTAATAAATTTATTATAATCGAGATAGATTATATATCTAGTATATAATCTTTATTAATATAGTTATATAGTTTTATAGATTTGTAATAGGTGTTGCGGCCTGAGGCTCAGGTTGTTGTATACGCTGCGGGTGTATTTTGAGTACGAATCTAGTGAATCGTCATATTTATCGAAGCGTTACAACTTCTTTTTCCTACCGTCTCTAAACAATTCGCACAAACTCACAGCTGTTTCTCGCCCATGCACTGCCGCCGAAAATCTACCACGACATCATGGAATTAATTCAATCAACCATAAGATCATACGAGCAACTACATCCTGGCGTGGTCGTATTCGCCGATGTAGTCGTACCACGGGTCGATGTGGTTTACGCAAGATCGAAAGCAGCATCTGCGAAGACTGGCTACTTGAAAGCTTCACTGATAGCTGGGAGCGACTACAGGTATGTACTGGCCACCACTTTTCATCCACCACTGTTCTCTTAATTAATTCTTCTTCCAGTTTCGAGGCTGCGTCTTTCCTAGATCGACAATTACAAGGCGACAACCACAACTGCAAGGCCAAATCATGTGATGCGAGTCGCTGGCTTCTCGAGCAAATAACAAACAATAACGCGGAACTTCAGCCTCTCCTCTCGAACCTGATTCTGATCAAACCTTTCGCATGTATGCAAAAAACCAATCTAGGCTTCAATCACCTATTGCAAACACGCATCCCTGAGCGTGCGACAAATACAGCACTGATTTTGAGACACAATTCGTCCATACCCAACACCAACTTAAAGAACAAAAACAGTCCATCTCCAGAGCAGCAATATCCACTTGAATTGTCTCGAAGAGTTCCCTGCTCTTTCAACAAGTGCAACTCCTCTTCGACGTTGTGTTACAGAACCGGCTTGCTGGAAGTCGTTATTTCCGTCGAAAAGTTCCCAACAGAGGAGTTCTTCAACCGCTCATACACCGACAACGGAACATTCGTCTTCCCTTCGAACTGCGGGTGAGGCTAAGGCGAGTCCTGAGGACCAGACCGATCTGAAGGCAGCAACAGAAAACATCTTTCGATTTTACTACCAAAATTTGAATTCAACTCCAACCTCTATATTATGCTCGAGGAATCGACTTCTGCCAACGAATGGAGGTGGCTCCATCCATTGTCACTGAGTTTCCACCAATCATCCAGTCTCTCTTTTGAGATTCCGGCTCCATCCATCACACCATCTAATCACCGTCTACAAAATCCAGCAGCAAGCCTTTACAGTCTTTAAAGCCAATTTCTATAAGTGTGCCACAGCCTCGACAACCTCATCAATCTCACCCAGCTCCCACTATCACACCACCTGACCAACGTTCACAAAACCCAGCGTCAACACCAGTTTCGATCATCAAGCCTCAACAGTCTTGGAAGCAAATCGTCCTACTTCTCTTAAGCACATCACTCGTTCAACGTTCATAAAATCCAGCGTCAACACCAGTTCCAATTGGCAAGCCCAACAGTTCTGGTGATCGTACCGCAGCCTCTGCAACCTCAGCAATTTCTGGGTTCCCCCCATCACACCACCTGAACAACATCTACAAAATCCGGCATTGATCCCGGTTCCAATCAGCAGGCCTCAACAGTTTCGGTGACCGTACCGCAGCCTCAGCAACCCTAGCAATTCAGAAACATATTCTCCCGCCGGCCCGATCTAGACAACGCTGTTCACAACTCAGCTTTACAAGAGGTGGAACAAAAAAGAGAGGTGCATCCTGATGTTGGAAGCGACACCATCCACAACTCAGCCTTACAAGAGGTGGAGCAGGAAAGAGAGGTGCATCCTGGCCACAACCCAGGTTTACAAGAGGTGAAACAAGAGAAAGGTACATCCTGACCACAACCCAGCTTTACAAGAGGTCGAACAGGAAAGAGAGGTACATCCTGATCACAGCTCGGCTTTACAAGAGGTCGAGCAGGAAAGAGAGGTGCATCATGAAGTTGGAGCCGGCAATGATGACTCAGTCGAACAGGAAAGAGAAGTCCATTATGAAGTCAAAGCCAATCCGCACCTGATAACCTTTTGATCTCCTCAAATTTTGACCTGACAAAGATAAAGATGTCAAGGCCGATCCGCTGCCGATCAACGTTGGATCCAAAGAGTCCAAATACTCTGCGACTCCGCCGGCGACCTCACAGGATGAGCCATCTCGCATATAAACCAACGGTGGCAAAAGTTTCGCTGCGACCCAACTCTGCAACAATGGAAACTTCGCAGCGACTGTGCACAGTAGACGAGGGGGAAGTCCTTGGAGATCAATACCTCCATTTCATGCTCTTTAAAGAAAATAAGGGCACCATGGAATCTGTCTGCGATAAAGAATTATCATCGCCGCGATAACCCAACTGCGCGATGGTGCACGGCAGACGGAGGGAAGAGCTTGGGGGTCAATACCTCCATTTCATGCTCTTTAAAGAAAACAATCTGTCCGCGAAAAAGACATTATCGTAGCGAAAAGCTTAGGAAGTGATATCCTGGACAGCTTCGTCATCTTCCTCTCTGACAGACGTATTCCCATCTTTGTTTCTGACCTGATAGATCCTGAGCCTGCCAATATCTCATGAAGTCCCAACGCCAACCCTGCAACAATTGGCAGTTCAACATCAGAATCTGTCGATGACAAAGCAGCGACGTGGACGTTTGCATCAATTCGTGCGTCGAGTTTTTGAAGTGCGCTTAGAGACTATAACTGTCTTTGCAGCTTCCCAGAAAAGCAGAGGTAATACCGAGACAAGACAACCACTGCAACGACGGTGCTCAGCAGCAGACGAAGGGAAACTGGGCTGGGAAGTGCTTGGAGGTCATAACTGTCTTTACAGCTTCCCACACAGGGAAACCATCGAGCTTAAGAAAATTTCTGTCTAACTTGTTTCGCAGACAATACACAACGAGTCCTGACCCAAGACAAGAAGAGGGAGGCTGAGGCCGAAGCACAGGACGAGAAGATATTATCTGCCACGGTCATCACCAGCCATGCCGCCCAAAAAATTCCTGATTTCGAAGAGCCCACTAGTGACGACAGTGATGAGAGCTACATTGTCCCTGAAGCCGCATATGACCTGACTGATTTCATCGCCGAGATGGAAGCTCTAAAGTCACGCAAAAGATGAGAGATTATTCACCGGAGCGTCTGGTCACTGGGGTGTAAACATTGGAACTACATCAGCAGCAACAGTTGATCCGAATCAAGGAATTTGAACTCACCATTCGACTTGCGGTCGTGGAAGATCGCGAAGTCGCAATCGAAATTTATTCCAAGGAGCGTCAGAACGATTTCGATGGTAAGAGAGGCCTCTCCATTATCCACGGGTCGATCGTAACTAATTGCTCTGCCTATGTAGCCTCTGTTTACGAGAAAGAACTCGATATTAGTGAAACGACGGGTTGGCGCTAGAAAATAGAGCAGATGACCGATGATATCCTCCTGGCAATCGAACGCCAATCTAGCGACCTTCATAGACGCGAACAAGCGGTCTCTGCACGTTTAACTGCCTTCAAAACACGAAAGTCTGCACTCACGAAACGAGAAGAAGCAGTTAATATGCTCCAACAATCTCTCCAGCCGGTTTTTGAAGGCAGAGTATCGGCACTTACAGAGAGAGAAGAGAACAAAAAAGATCGTAAGCTTTTGGTGGTATTACTGGAGCAAGAAAACAATCCATCAAACCGGCTTTTGAAAGCAGATAATCGGCACTCGTTGATAAACTGAGGGGATTTTGTATTAACTTAATTCTTTACTATACCATTATCTCGTCTTGTTTTGATCAATGTGACGCGCAAACACGTAAAAGTCGCAGTAAATGTAGGCTGCGAACATACCCAGTGGGTGTGTTGGAGATAGCATCACTTTTGAACAGGCTTATATAGTGCAGCAGGTTGGTACGTAAAAGAGTGCCTATAGGCTTAAAGGGATTTAAAAGTATAGGGTATACTTAAGCTTGATTCAACTGTTCTACCTATTTTACAGTGGTAAAGGACCGCCTATTTATAGCCCTAAGGACATCGCCACAGTGTTGGCTACAGGTCCCCATATAGGCCTGTTTTTAAATGCATTCTTAGTACGCCACTTCCTTTAGGCCTTATAGGCCTATATAGGCCTATATGGACCCTTAGGTTCCAACAATCACCCACCCATGGGTGTCTTTTTCCTACCCAGTAGCTGTCACGGGAATTCCCGTCTGAACGGTACGGTACCTTTCCTTCCTGGATAACTGGGTGGTTGGATCGGCGGAGATTGCTGCGCATTGCATATCATCTTGCTCAACAGTTCGGAATCCCTGATGCATGAGCATGAGCTATGTGAGGTAAAGCGAAGGGCGTGTTCCCTGTGGAAGGGACTCAGATAGAGATCGTGAGACTTGTGAGACTTCGTAAGGGACGTGCCACCCCTGTTTCGATATGGGAAGGTCGAAGAAGTCAAAAACCCACCCATGGGTAATCCATGGGTACCCATTTCGCAGCCTAAGTAAATGTAGACTCTCTCGCCCCAGATGGTTTTCATCGGAAATGGAGTGCGGACTATATCTTTTCCGGTTGTACCTCAGGCTCGAAGAAGTCACAGCAAAAGAGGAGACAGCCAGCCTACCTTTATTTTTAGCAGAAAAACACAAAAAGAAATTGGCCAGTTGCTCACTCAACTGCCTACCATCAGGAGGAAGAAGTTATCAGCAGTTGTCGAGTGTCAGGTAATAACTGAGTAGCCAGACAACCAAGCTACTCAGCCAATAATCAGCTATGTGAGAAGGTTATCAGTTTTCTCAACTATTAAAGAATATATACTACTAGGATAAAGAATCGAGCTTGAAAACCTTATTTTCTCTATGTAGTTCTTATAGATGTTACAGTTATATGCCTGATGGATACTGAACATAGTTTGTTCAACGTCGAGCTCCGCGATCGATACTATGGCATGTTATAGCATGGCCTGTCTCTGCGCGGAAATGGCCAAGTTGTGGTGGAGCTAAACTACAACCGGTATTCTCAAAAACTGCCGTGACAATTCCATCCACCCTGCAGATTTCGCCAACGCGGACCTTCCAATGAGGCTCAACACTGGACGAGAATCTGCAAAAGGTTTATGTTTTTCTGCTGGATACTTCACTGGTAGCATATGTGAGTAGCAACCTTCTTCCATTCATTTTTTTTCTGACTAATACCGCGTGAAGAAACATGTGACGATAACGCGAAAAGCAAAGGAGCCGTCGACTCAATGCCGAGTACATCCATCCGTCTGGGAACCTAAACTTCGGATTACCTGGCGATGACAAGCTGCGTCGGAGAAACCTGAGATACTTTCGTCCGAAATGTTCGCATCAACACAACAATCCCCAACAAAACAGTTCAACAAATTACAACCGATCTATTCACTGCGGTGTCATTTCTCTCTATAAAAACTCTCTGAATCCACATATTTTTTCAAAACGACATAGAGTTTTCATGATCTCTGAACTCCTGATGGGTCCTGGTGTGGACTGAGGGAACTTTGGAGATGGCCACTCTTTCCATCAATATCGACATAAGTTAGTACAGCCAACAGCAAATCGATAATACATATTGATAAATCTGTAATAGAAGCAGAAATTCGACAACAACAACGGCAAGCAAGTCGACGACGGCAGCAAGCACGTCAACAACAACGGGAATTAAGTCGACAACAACGGCAAGCACGTCAACAACAACGGGAATTAAGTCGACAACAACGGCAAGCACGTCAACAACAGTCGGCGACAGCAAGTCTTCAACATAAACTACTGAATCTTTCACTCGAAAATCCGCAAATGCCTTCAAAGCCAAACCAGAGGCAGATCGAATACACTTGTCTTGGCATACACAGAATTAAATCATACGAATTGAGACTGAAGCAAGTCCTACCAGAGCTTTCGACATCACCAACTCTAAAGGTAAAGGCGACAACTCCTCCGCTGGCACCTTCCATTAAAATAATCGCGAGACCGCTTCACCTCACATTTCTCGACATACTACACACATCTACCATCAAACCTTGCTTGCGCTAATGAGCGACGTCGCTGGTACACCCGGCCGTTTACTATGCCCATCTGGCATCACCTGTGCTACTGGGCGACGCCACTGCCCATTTGGCATCCAATCGCACGCCTGCTGCCAAGCGTCAGTGCGACACCACGCCGTTTATTATGCGCATGTGACATCCAATCATGCTTCCGCTACACCTGGCCGTTTACTATGCCCATATGGCACCCAATCGTGCTTTCCGGCCGTTTACTATCGCCTCCCAACACCAACCACTATAAAAACGATCTCTTTCTCTTCAAATCAATGTGAGCTTCACCCCCAAACCCACTATCTATATAATACTGATGGGGGGATTGAATTAGCACAATTCCATCGAGGATATTCGACAGAAACTCAACCGACTTCTGAGAAAAGAAGTGCTCCTAGAGCGACACGAAGCATTACAGATGGAACAATATGAATATAACATGGGGGGATATAACTTCATGATCTCTGAACTCCTGAATCGCAGGCCAACAACAACCTGGAGATCTCTGTCGAACGACCGAAAGACCTTTCCAGAGCTCCGTTCGCGGTATTTTATGTCGAGTTTGCTGGTACAGGCCCTGATCTTCCACACCGTGCTGAAATTCGTGGAACAATTCGGTACGAACGTCAAGAAGTATAGCGATTACAGTATTCCAGAGGACATCTTCACGGCGTGGAACAAGTTCCTCCTCTCTCTCGAAAGCTTCTTCTCTTGATTCATTATGGCTAGATACGATTCCCAATAGGCCTTCATGGTCTCGGAACTCCTGAGAGCTCTTAAAAAATCGTCTTTTCCCGGGCAGAAAGTCTGTGAGCTCTACGGCTGCCATAACCGCCGATGAGGGTCGCCAAAGAATGAAAAGAAAGCGATCCGATTCGCCTAGCGATGAACGCCCTGATCGTCGTCGTCTTGCTCCTGACGCCCATCGAGCCGCTCTCTCAACATAGCGCTCACTAAGTAAATTGATCTCTCTCTTTCGGACATCAACGTAGTTGGACATGACTCCCAAAAGACCTTCATGGTCTCGGAACTCCTGAGAGCCCTTGCAAACTCGTCCTTTCCCTGGCATAAAGCCTGTCAGTGCCAGAAACAGCTCTGCCACGACCACCACTTCTGAGCGTCGCAGAGGCACTAAAAGAGAACGCTCTGACTCGCCTATCGAGGATCGTCCTGCTCATCGTCGTCTTGCTCCTGACGCCCTCTCGACATGTCGCTTACTAGGTGAATCAATCTCTCTCTTTCGGATATCAACATAGCTGGATACAATTCCCAATGGGCCTTCATGGTCTCGGAACTCCTGAGAGCTCTTGCATGGAGCATGGGGTACGCTCGCTATTGCCTTGGCCCGGAACTCTGGGGCGGGCATAAGCATAGTGGCTGTCCCGATACGCTGAATTACATGGTGGAGAGAGCTGTTTGGAAGTGGTGGCGTAAGTCTTATTCCAATTTGCTCTCGTTCGAATACTAACTCGATCAATAGTGGGAGAGGAAGCCGAATCACGTCCTTTCCCAGGCAGAAAGCCCATCAACACTACTTCTGAGCGCTACAGAGGCAATAAAAGAAAACGATCCGATTCGCCCAGCGCTGAACGCCTTACTCCTCCTCCTCGTGTTGAACGCCCTCTTCAACCGAACAGAACTACCAACCGCAAAAACAGTGCGTGCAATCCACAAGTCGCTAGCTCAGCTTCCCAAGCCGGTGCCAATCAAAGTGGATGTACGCACGGTGATGTCGGTAGTGTAGAAATTGAGAACACCCAGCCGTTTACTATGCCCATTTAGCATCCAGTCGTACTTCTGCTGCTGAACGGCGTACAATGCTACATCCAGCCATCTGCTACAGGCCGGAATTTCTGCATGACATTCGCAGCGTATCATAAGAGACTGATTCGCGACACCCCGAGTTCTCACTACAACTCCACCCATTATCACAGAGTTTCCACACAATCATCCGGTCTTCTTACGAAACTATGCCCATGTGTGCTTCTGATGAGCAACGCCAATGCTACACCCAGCCAACTACTACGGACCAAGATTTCTGGATGACATTCGCAGACTAATTCGCGGCACTCGAGTTCTCTCCCATTGTCACCGAGTTTCCACACAATCATCGAGTCTCTCTTTTGAAACTTGCTGCGAAAGTGAGACACTCCGTCGGGTCCTGGGCTGAGAATTCCATTTACTGATCTTTCTGAATGACTATGACACCCTCAAGAAGGTGGCAACAATCGAAGCTAATCAACGTCACAGAATTGGAAATATCCATCGGATTCGGAGTACTCTCATATCTAAATCTCACACACCTCATTCTGTTCCTGGAGATGGTGATGTAGGTTGTTGGCCTTTGGAAATCGAACTGCAGTATCTGGGAGCCCGCTATCAAAGAAGCAGAACTAGACGACGTATAATGCCGTCTACCACCTACAAGCAGGTGTCTTCTCCATTGACGAGGCTTGGAGAGTGAAAGTATATGAACTTGCTTCTAAGCTTGGATCCGGATATGCCCATCTAGCATCCAATCGCGCTTCTTCTGTGGAGCGACGTCAATCCCATGCCCGTCTGGCATCCAATCGTACTTCTGCTCCAGTCATACGCTTATCGAATCCACCAACTGAAATCGGACATTCTCCACACTCTCTAGTCCCTCACCTGATCCACCATATACCCGCCACTCCACTCCCTCGCCTTCCTTGCTACTTAGCCTTCAACAATAACCTCTCTCCTCCATCCAACAACTCCATCGAATACAACTTCTCTTCTTAATTCGGTAACTCCACCGAACAAAGCCCCTCTCCTGAAGCCAACTCTCCCCGTCCACTCAACACCCCATCTGACCATGAAATAAATTCAATAACTTCTCTGAGAATTGGGATTCTGATCCCTTCGCCGACTTTCCATCACCTACACCTCGACCTGAAGAGCTTGGAGACTCCCGTGCATTCAATGGCTTCTCTGACGACGCAAATTCCAATCCCTTCCTCACCCTCACCCTATCCGTCTCCGCAACTTAGCGTCTATCCACAATCCACTCCTTCACCGGAACCGAGTCCTTCTCCACGATTTAGCTCTCCTGTTCCATCCAAATCCATCATTACATGCAGAGATCAAGCTGCTTGAGGACAAACATCGACTGGAGTTGAAGAAGCAAGTTGGGGAGCTTCAACAGAGTCGCCAGAAGAAAATCGGTGAACTTCAACAGAGTTATCAGAAGGAGATAGAGGCTCTCGAGAACGCTTTCACCGAAAAAACAATAGAAACGGAGAAGATGGCAATGGTATTGGCGAGAGCTAGGCCAAGTCAATGTACGGCATCGACGCCTTCCAATTGGTCCCAAACGGAGAAAGAGCTGATTTCACTTCCGACATCCTGATGAGTTCGTTCGTTTGGAGAAAAGAGAGCTCGAGGAGAACATGAAAATTGGTACTGGCAAGGTTGAGGAGCTGCAGATGAAACAACTTACCTGAATTCAACGGCTTCTCTGACGATTGGGATTCAGACCCCTGCGCAGCATCTCCCTTACACCTCGAGTTGAAGATTCCCACGCCCGAGTCAGTCCTCTGGATCCGACTCATATCATTTATGCGAGGAATAACCACACCATACGGCGGAAATCTCCCCATCAATGAAAGCGGACATGGGGAATAAATGATAGTTTATGGTATATGGATGGTTCTGAGACTCACTGCTACTTCTTCTTGTATTTATACTCCACTCAGCGAAAATGTAATTGTAGAAGTCCTCTCAATGTTGAATTAATTCTGGTTTGCTCAACCATTCAAAATAACCACAAGTCTTCTCTCATCTTGCATACCAACTCAATTAACTCAACAAACAAAACCATGATATCTTGCTCTTCCCCCATGCAGATGTTGCTACTGAAAAGTACAGCCCCTCCAGTGCTAAACTTCGTAGTCGATAGAATATTTTGAAAGCACAAAGTAACAAAAGTTCTTGGGGGCACAGAGAGATGCATAAAACCATGCGACAGCTCTTGGTGGACGGAGAGAAGATCCCGAAGGCGTAGGGAGATGCGCAAGACCGTGCGACGGCTTGATGGACGGACAAAAAGTTTGCGCAAAACCGTGCGGCAGCTCTTAGTGAACGAACAGAAAGTCCAGAAGGCCTAGAGAGATGCACAAGACCGTGCGACAACTTGGTAGACGGACAAAATGTTTTGAAGGCGTAGGGAGACGGAGGTTTGTGGGGCCACAGGGAACCTGTTTCCAGTACCGAGCCTCGATGCGGGATGAAAATCCTGAAGGCCTAGAATCGTGCGACAATCTCTCCCGCAAACGGCTTCCTTCCACATACAAAGTCGAACTTCATCTGCAGGAGATGCGCAAAACCATACGACAGCCCGCGGTGGATATCAGAAAAACCCGAGATGCACAAAATCGTGCGACAGCTCGTGGTGGATCCTGAAAGTCCAGGGGGACGCGCACAAATTCTTCTGCCTCAAATCCAATAATGATTCCGGAGGTCCAGGAGAGATGCACATAACCGTGCGATACCTCGAGACTTATAAGTCCACCCTGAATCTGAATGCACAAGAAGACGCCCACATCATGCGACCGGCGATTTGTGGAAGCGGACATTACTACTTCCATGAATAAAGGTACTGTCTATGGAAGTCCAAGGAGGCACACAAAAACCGTGCGACAGATGAACCGGCAGTGGTGTGCTGAAGTATATATTTAAACTTCCCTTGGAGAACTATCCAAATACTTAACTCTATTTTCGGGTCTGGGGTCAATATAATTGTGACGTTTCGGCCTGTACGCACCCGCAAAGCACCTGTAGCTAGTACGTATGTACTAGTGCTACTGCTGGCCTATATAAGGGGCTGCTTCTCCCCCTTTCAGAAGCTCTTCTCTCTTTAGTTGATAATTCTAAGGATTAACCTATGTATTACGTTCGTATTGCCTCTATACCGCCGGTATATCTTTATAGAACGTTTGTTAGGGTTTGTTGGTAGGGAATTGTAACAGGTTACTTAGTAACCGGATGGTGATCGGGGTCCAAATATAGAGTTATAATTATAAATAAACTAATCACTACCGATCTCTCTTTCTTACTTTTCCTTTCTTTTATAATTGAGAATCTCTTACCAAACTTTGCTTCTCGGCCGAATAATCTCTACTTTCTCTCTTTTATAAATAATTTCTAATAATATTATAATAATTATAATCCAAATTAAATAATATTATATAAAAGTTTAAAATATATATATAATAATATAATTGAAATTTCTAAAGATAATTATAAAAATTTATTAAGTAAATATAATTATAAATAATATTAATTAATTTTAAATAATTATTTTTATTTTATATAATTTTAAAAATTTTATTTAAGTAATTTATTTATTATTTTTAAAATAATTAATTTAAAATTATATATAAATTATATTTATTTAGAAAAAAAATTATATATTATTTATTTAATATAAAATTTTCAAATTATTAATTTAAATATTAAAAATTTAAAAATAATTTCAAAAATATTTATATATTTATTTAAATATTATATTTAATTTATTAATTTACTTTATTTGATTTATTATTATAAAAATTAATATAATTATTATTATTATTGAAATTATTATTTAAAAATATAAAAATAAAATATTAAATTTAAAAATTTCTATTAAATTTTATATAATTATTTTTAATTTAAATTTTTATATAATTAATATTTATATTTGATTTATTTATAAATTTAAATTATTTATTATTTATTAATTCAATTTTGCATTTCGATTTATTTATATTAATTGGTATATTATATAATTA
The DNA here is from genome assembly GCA_002946385.1 of Rutstroemia sp. NJR-2017a WRK4. Classification (NCBI taxonomy): domain Eukaryota; kingdom Fungi; phylum Ascomycota; class Leotiomycetes; order Helotiales; family Rutstroemiaceae; genus Rutstroemia; species Rutstroemia sp. NJR-2017a WRK4. The sequence goes on along the minus strand of NJPR01000017.1, from coordinate 218,707 downwards.
TATTTAGAGATAGCTTGATTAATATAAATTATTTCTTTTATATAATACTTGATTTATTATTTGAAACCTTCCAACTTTCAATAGTCAACACCCGGTTATTTCTATCTGCGAACAACTCGAGTCGCAGAAACGTTTGCTGGCAGGCCGCGCGAACCTCAAACTGCGCAAGTTGATTTTGCAATCCCCGTGACAAAGCATCAATATTCTCATTGGGCTTGCCTGTCGGTTAGATGATGGTCGAGTTAAATCATGATAAGTACCCAGCCCATAGAGCTTGACGGTGACTCGGCTAGTTGGTCGTGGTAAATTACTGGAAATTCCTGTGGTTGCTCAAAACGCGATGGTGAATTGAGCTTCCTCCCGTTCAGGTCTCCATTACGAACAATAACCCGCAACTTCTTTCGTAGATTTCGTGCTTACCTGCGGCAGGGACCATATCCTTGGAAACGTACGCAATCGCGCCCACAATCCCATCTCGATCAATCTGCGAGATAATACAATCAGATGCGTCTGCTTCGACAATAATCGGCAGTTCCGAATCGAAGTGTCCTAGAAGCGAATGCTCCCTTCATTTGGCCAAATGCGCGTTGCCAGTCATCGGTGAACTTCAAGGCGGTGTCCAACCAGCGGGATAACGGCTACGCCAAATTTGGCTATGGACTTCCAGTAGAAGTTTGCAAAGCCCGAGAATGCGCTACGTCTTTCACTTTGTTAGATTCCCTTCACGCAAGGATGGCTTGCGCCTTATTCGGATTCATCTTTACTCGACACGACTTAGCCTTCAGACTTGTGGAATTCGCTCATGTCAATGTCTAGCTGCTGTTCGGGCTTCGAAGAGGAGTTGCGCATGCTTCTTGTGTTTGTGCAGCGAGTTACTGTAAGTCGGAATGTCATCGAAATAAGCCATCCAGAACATATCGAAGTATGCCGTCTAGAACGTGTCGGAGCGTGGTCTGAGCGTTGGCTAAGTCAAAGGACATGATCAGAAAAACAGAATGCCGTCTTCCATTATTTTCCTTCTGCAACGCGCAAACGGTTGAAAGCCGCCATGATGTCGAAATTGGCTTTGCTCAACCGGCCCAAGGTCTCCTGGACGATAACTGTCAGAGCCCGATTCGTAGAGCGGCAACACCGCTGATGGGATGAATGACACCGCTAAGCCTCGGGAACAGCAGTAGACACTTCTACAATTCGACATTTATGCAATTGGAGCCGCTCTCCAAAGGCTAGCACGACAAAGACCTCATTGGGCATTGCCGGAAAAGACACATACCGGTCCTGCGACGAAGGTCCATCCCAAGTAGCACGAGCTTCTCGACGTCTTTTCCAGAAAAGATTCTGCCACCTCCACGACTCGACGACTACAAAATCTAGCTTGAAGGGGTGGACAGCCCATGCTTGACCGGCTGTACGGCGTGTCGCTTGGCGAGCGGGAGGTGCTACGCAAGGATCTGCAAGACAGTCTCGCAAAAGAACTTCATGCATTCCCTGCTGCCTCACACGGCATCTTCGTGCAGAAGCTCGGACCGCGATTCTGTGTTGGCTATCGAACCTTCGACAAAGAACCGCTACCCGATCCCTTTGACTTCGTAGCAGATGGATTGGGCGCTCATGTACAAAATGCACTAACTTTGGGGTTTGGTTCGTAGAGGAGTATTGCAAGTCAAGTTCAGGCGTGGGAGTAGATAGCGTTCAATATAATGAGCACCAGACACCAGTTTCTCGTTGTCGTAGTCAATGGTGACTCGATGCTTGTAAACCCACGATCGGTTTGTGGCAACCTCAGTTGGTCGCAGCGTCTCCGTGTGGTTGCTTTGTGGGAGGCTTTTCCACTATCGAATGCAGTCTTGGTGAATCCAGTAGGGTTAATGATGTAGGGTAGCGGATCTTCATATCGTGCACGAGATCTCTGTGAATGTATCCAATCCAGTCATCAGTTTCAAAGCACCCTTGGGCATAATGTCGTGATACAGTGCTCCCAAGTGGGTTGTTGACGCTCCATCCAGAAGTTGTCAGAGCTGCGATAGATGCGGTGTTCCAAGGAGCGACTTATCTTCGGGACAATGTGTTTCCGGAAGGCGAAGATCTTGATCGCGAAGCAGATCGTCCTCGGGATCAAGATGATGTAGAGGATCTGGAGTGTTTGCTATGGGAGCCAAAGCCAGACTGACGTGGCAATATGTGGTGCTAACACGAATGCGGCTTTTCTTCTAGGTGGAATCGACGGTGTCAATCTCAGGGATAGTGAGTACGTCCCCTAGAGAATGGCTACAGGAATGTTTAGATCACCTAGAGCAGGAAGGTGTTTTCTGCTGCGGAGGAAATGCTCGAACGGACAAGGTTAAAAATGACCGAGAGCCAAGCTCTACCGAAGAGGACGTTCGGTCTGGAACTGGGGAGGTTATTGAAGCTCCTCAGAGCGATGGGAATACTGTGGAGGTGGGTAATAAACAACCAGTGTATAGTTACTGATTGGCATTCACGTTTACTAGCTGGAGGACGTTGAGAGGACACATCAAGATTAGGCAATATTTCCACGAAATCCATCCATACCATCACAACCCCATCATCGCTTGTTTCTTGTGTGTGCGTCAACGGTCATCTCGTAGCTTTCACCATTATCCCCCCATCCTATATTTGTGAACCTCGCATATCTTTATCGTACATAATAACCACCTCACCAGAGGTGATATCCAGTTGACTTCAAAACCTGTCGCCCTGCTCGCGCAGACTTCTGTGCTGTTTTGGCGACTCCGGGGCCTTGTGAGCCCCGCCGATGTATGCCTTGCACCGTGGGCCATTTGTTGCCAGTCCTCCCTTCTCTTCTCCGCAACAACCAACCCACTAGAACTGATGTCACATCCCATTGCGCTACTTGCGCAGACTTCTGTGCTGTCCCTTGGTGAACCCCACACGTGCACGCCTTCCGCGTGTCGTTTATACTCCCTTACTCGATATGCTTGCACCAACACATATGGCTTCTTGTTGTCCCTTGGTGTACACGCCTTCTACGGGTGTCGTTTATATGGTTTCTTGTCCCTCGGTGAGCCCCGCAGGTGCATGCCTTCCATAGGTGTCGTTTGTGCTCCCTTTTATCGTGACTGCACCAACATGTAGGGCTTCTTGTTGCTTCCGCCACCGCGACTGTAGGGCTTCCTGTTGCTTCCGCTGCGAGTGTATGACTTCTCGTTGTCCCCTTGGTGAACCCCGCAAGTGCACCAATATGTACGCTTGTTGCTCCTGCCGCAGCTCCAACGACATGTATGGTTTCTTGTTGCTTCCGCCACGACTCCACCAGCATGTATGGCTTCTTGTTGTCCCCTTGCCTTCCGCATGTGTCATTTGTACTACTTTCTATCACACTGACATGTATGATTTCTTGTTGCTCCCGCCGCCGTTGCACAACATGAATGGCTTCTTGTTGCTTCCGCCTCGACCGCACCAACATGTACGACTTCTTGTTGTCCTCTTGGTGAATCCCCGCAGGTGCACCAACGTGTATGGTTTGCTACCTCCGCCGCAATTGCACTTACTTACAGTGCTCCAGCTCTCGTTGAACCGTCTAATCACCTTCCAAACGGCGCTCTCCACCATATACCAATTCGTTGTGAGGAGTAAAATTTCATTGGCGAGAGAGAGAGTTGCATTAATAAGGAACAATAAAACAGAAGATATTCTTTTAATTTCAGGATATTGACAAGTACTGTGCTAATAGTGACCTTGATTTATCTGCCACTCAGAACCAAAACCACTTTCCATCAGCCAGCAACTCTATCGTTTATTCAGGCACACCGTATTCGCTCAACAGAGTCGGGACTCCTACCACCTATCCATCACTGGGATACATCCCAAACCTCGCTTTGAGAACAATGAGAAGATCTTGCAACTCCATCGTACCTCCATATCTTTCGGCCATTTCCTAATTGACAAGTTAGCAATGAAGCCAGTTTTTTGACCTGAGATGGAGTTTCAACTTACAGCATAGATGATACTGCGAGCTTGATCCAGAGTGTAAAGTGCAGAACCAGCGTCAGGTAAAGGTCTGCCAGTAGCTTTACCCGCCCGAACAGAAGCAGAAGAACCTTCAGGACGAGACGGCGAGGCAGGGGTTGTGGCAGCCGTAGAGCTGCTTCTGCTTCTTACAGGCTTTATACCAGGGAAAGGACGACCTCTACCAACTAACAAAACAGTTAATATCCGAACAAGAATATATTAGCATCTGGAGGACCTACTCCGGGTATCCCAAATAGCTTTCTCCACCAGGTATTTCAGGGTCTCAGGGCAGCCATCATGAGTATTTTCACGCTGGAATTGTAGCCAAAAATATCGAGCATCTCGCTCCATCGTCCCAGGAACCGACAAACAAACTTTCTGTAATTCTTCCACCATCATCATCCCCCATTGAGATTCGTATCCAGCCATATTGTATCAGGAGAAGAAGCGTTCGAGAAAGAGAGCAGGATGTGGTTGGTTTGATTGCTTTCGATAATAGTATTGCTTTCGATTTCGATTTTGCCGTCGATTTCGATTTTGGTGTTGATATCGAAGTGGTGAAATTTTAGAAATTCAATGTTCCCAAGAATGCCTTTCACCGCATCTAGGCTAACCGAGACCTAATTCCCAATTGGGACACGCAGTAAATGTTGTGATATTGCAGTGAATTTCCTCCTTTCGGCCATTTACGACGGCAACAGACCCTAATTGCTTAAAACAGTATAGTCTCCCTTCTTTCATCGTGATATTTGAGAAAATGTCTTCATTTCGTTCATACAATGAACACAAGCCGACTCTTCCTTGCCAGTACATCTCTCCAACGGACTTTGAGCTCTTTACTACTCTGTCAAGAATATCTCAGATAATACGAACTCTCCATTACTCTCTTCCACATTCCCTCCGTCACCCTGTGTCTGTCTCTCGGGCTCGTGGAATCCGCAGATGTACGCCTTACGCAGTCTGCCATTTATGCTCTTCTTCCATTTATACCATCCGTCGCCCCGTTTCTACCTCATCGCGGCCCCTTTGACTCGTGAAATCCACAGCTGCACGCCTTGCGCATTCTGCGATTTGTGCCCCCTTCTTCCATTTATATCACCTATCGCTATGTTGTGGTCTCTTAAGCTCGCGCAATCCGCAGATACGGGCCTTGCACATTCTATTCTCTCCACATCATTGTAGTCTCTTGAGCTCGTGAATCTGCACATGCACGCCTTGCGCAGTCCACCATTTACGCTCTCACATTCCCTTCATATCAGCCATCGCCCTTCTTGTCGCTTGTAGTAATTGATGAAAGCCGTAGATCCACGTCGCTCACTCCCCCTTGCCATGTAAGAGAAGACGTTGATTTACGCTCATCCCGGACTTGGCATACTGTAACCAGGGCACCTGCACATGTCGGGATTTTCAGTCCGAGTTTCCGCGCCAATAACATGTCGAGATATGAATGGATTTTCTTGCCGAGGATCGTGCGAGGAGGTCGAATGATGTGGGGTTCCGCAGTTTGTGTTCGTATATCATCGGCATTGCTCTGCGAAGGTTAGCACAACTCAATATTTATTAGATGTGCCACTGGAGTTGTGAGAAAGATGTCTTAGCGGATCAAATTCGCGACCTGAATTGTGCGCCCCAACCAGAGTTGCGTGTCAAAGTTTGCGACAACGTGTGTGTGGATTGGACGACAAACATCACAGTCTAGACCGCGCGCTGAAGTGGCTCGGCGGTTGCATTAAGATTCGCAAGATTGAAGGATAAGATGAACTTATATCCCGTGAAAAGAATCAAAGTGTGCCAAAGTGTAGCTTTTGACGCGACCGCTCAATGCTCTTTCCCGGGGTTGTGCACAGTTTGGTCTCACATGAACACGTAAGATTACAGGAATTTCCATTCAAAACGACAATTTTTCTAAATACAAATACAATCAGAATACTACCAACGCCGTCACCCATATTCAGTCATTTATCAGTACCAATATCCACCCCCCTCTCCAGTACCAAATCCCCACATCAGCAGTATACCGAGCCCGAACTGGTTGGCCACATCCCTTCCGGTACATCAGAATTGTCTGGGACAGGCGCACGGTATGGATGCGGCAGGTCAGGGTGCGCGCGCAAGGCGTTCAGTGCCGCCGCCGTCAGTGGTTGGGAGGGTGTCATCAACACCTTTCTGATGTCCTCAGGGATATCGTCAGGAATCTCAAGCAAGTACTTCAGGAATCCGCGAGGGATTCCAGTTCTCTTCTTCTCTTTCTTCTCCTTCTTCTCCTTTCCCTCCTCCTTTTCCTCCTCAGTGTCCGAATCAGGATCAAGAACAGATCTCAGGTGCTCTTCAAGGAATTGGAGGAGTTGTCTCTCCACTTCCTCTTTCTCTTCGCTCGTGACGATTGGGCCACTGCCTAGTAGGCAATCACGATCAAGCATAGGTTTCAGGTGCTCGTCAAGGAGTCGGAGTTGTTCCTCCAATTCCTCTCTCTCCTCTCTCGTGAGGACTTGGCCACTGCTTAGTGGGCTTTCGTCAGGAATTTTGTGCTGGTCGCCCAATTGGCTGTGGAACGCCATACTGTCAGGGATTTCAGAGTGTTCTGGCCAGAGTCGTTTCCTTAATCAATTAGTACGGGGTGCTTAAAAATTCGAACAACTCTCTTACTCTTGGATATCAGTCTCTGACCACGCGCGGTGCATAGGCTTTCCATCAGGATATTGGCGTCTGTGCCAATTGCATCGGTTGCAGTGTGGCTTCAGGTCTATTTTTCGTCCAGTCAGTTATTGCGACCAATTAAACAAGCATGATGAGTAGGAATTTTACGTACAGTTCTCAGGATGCTTCGCAATTGGGCTCGCCACGGTAGGTGATTCCACCATCTCAGGTTCAGGTGACTCGAAATGAAGAGCAGGATTCATATCAGATGGAGACAATGAGGGTCAGGTTGAGATTGAGGTTGTGAGTGTGAGTGTGAGTGTGAGTGTGGTTTGTGATTTGTGGATGTGGATGTGGATGTGGATGTGGATGTGGATGTGGATGTGGTTTTTTGGGTAGGGTGAGGAATTTCGACTTGTAGTAACGTTGTTTTTTTTTGAATATCGTTGTCGGGCCAGTGTGTGTCACGTGGGAAAGGTTTGGCGACGACCGCTAGGGTGTATTTTCCATCTACAGGTGTTAGCTTGGTTGTCTAGGATAAGTATCCAGATGATTTTGCATCGCTGCTCTATTAATTCATGTAACTTTGGACAAAAGAGTGTATATAAGCATGAAGTTATGAGGTCCCAAGAGCGACGCCGCTTCTGAAAAGTGACAATTGTGGTCTATGTAGCTGGCTACTTCACAGGAGTCCATGCATGTCCATGCTCTTATCGACCTCGCCGCTCGTTTCGGGAAGAATGCCATATTATCCTCAACGTATTCTCTTATCATTGAAATACTCATATGGCCTCTAGACGGTGTATACTATGAAAACTATACTTGTTTCTGAGAATATCCAAACCATGACATGCTCACTTCTCCTCCGCCATCCATAGCACGACCTCATGAAAACTCCAGAAACGCCATGGTATACGGTATCCCACAATTCCTACCAACCCCGCAATCCAGAGCCCGTATACGATGATAGATTTCAAGGTCAGCTCGATGATCCACATCCTGTATATTTTCTTTTGTTTAGGAATGGACAAAGTGGTTCCCAGCCATCTTGAGGTGCATGCTCAAGGAGATTCTCAGGCAAGAAGGTAAAGAATACCCAAGAATATGAATTCTTCGGTGGGACAAAATTTGTCATTGGGCTCTACCATCTACCAGGAGGGGAGCAGACATGCTGGTGGGCTGCATAGGAACTCATCGTACCAAGGCAGAGCCACAGCGATGTGGACCACTACTGTTACCATTATATGTATCGAAAACATACTCGAGATCAATAAAATAATTGGTTCGTCCGTCGCTCTACACGAATTTCATGGGAAACGGAAGAGGGAACAATGCCACTTTTGGTTTTCTCCCTCTCGAATGCTAAGTAAGCTCTGAGAATGTGTTAGGTAGAAGCGAGAGGCGTCACAATTAGCAAAAGAGAAAGTAATTAGCAAAGAGAATATGCATTCTTTTATTTTAGAAAAGAAAAAAGAAACCAGCCAATCTCTCACACAAGATTGACTAACCGTCAGAGTGATGAAGTGTCAGAGTGATGAAGTATCAGTAGCTGAATGGCCAGACAACTGAGCCATCCAGCAAATATTATCAGCTAAGTGAGAAGGTTATCAGTTAGACCAACTATTGGGGAATATATACACTTCCATTCACCATGCAAATTTCTCCAGCAGGGGCATTTCAATAATAATTTCTCACTTACCAAATGATGATGTAGTTTAATGGAGTTAGAATCATAACGATAGTCGGTACTCGACATCTCTCAATTATCCAGAACTGATTTAAACAAGCAGATGTGGATAATCATTTAATTATATAGAGGTTCTTTCCAATTTCACAATTATCACCAAGGCAATTCGCCGATAAGCCTGCATATTGGAAGCAGCTAAGAAAGGTCATTAACTACCGAAACCTCATCTATATACATACTAGTAATTTCCTCAAAAGACGATCTCTCCCTCATTCATCATCTGTGATACTATTCTCCAATCCTAATCGTACAATCAAATAACCATTTCCCTCCTACTATATACAAATACATAATTTTCCAGCAAGATCAAAGAACATAAAAAGATCCACCCCCCAGCAAGTACCACCCCCAGCAAGTACCACCCCCCAACAAGTACCACCCTCAATCAATCCAAGAACTCAGAAGAGTCTGAACTATCGTCACTTTCATACTCGGAAGGACTGACATAATCAGACTTGCTATCATCGGCATTCTCGTCAATCAGGTTGCCCATCTCCTCCACCCAAGCTCCATCATTGTCATCCAGGTCATCATCCTCGTTATTCGGTACGTGCGAGTGTGATTCTGGAGCCGAAGCGCCATTGCCATTGCCATCGACCTTGGCTTTTGGCTTGCGCACCGCGTCGTGCTGGCTGAAGAATGAGTGATCGGCGGTTAGAGGTTTTCCTTGGCCGAAACGACACTCCATATTCTTGAAGCGCCTGCCTAGGTGATTTAGAATCAACGGCACGGCCTGTGGTACCTCCCAGTTTGGCATTGAACTTCATGCAAACGTTGGAGCAATGAGCCATGTTCATCATCTGTGATACTATGCGGCGTCAAATGGAGATATTGACCTCCAAGGTCTTTCCAGCCGAGTTTCCCCTTCGTCTGCTGCTGTGCAACGTTTTTGCGATGGTATCCTTTCATTCATTACCACTGCATAGGTGAAATCCTTTGGTTTCACCTTCAGCATGCGCGACTTAGAAGAATGACGGACTCCATGGTGTCCTTCTTCTCCTTGAAGAGCGCGCGAAATGAAGATATTGACCTCCACGTTCTTCCCAGCCAAGCTTCCCCTTCGTCTGCTACTGAGCACCGTCGTTGCGATGGTTACCGTGTCTCGGTATTGCATTGGCATTACCATCTCTGGTTTTCTGGGAAGCCGCAAAGACAGTCATAGTACCATCCCCCGCCCCCCAGTCTCTAAGCGCACTTCAAAAACTCGATGCACGAATTGATGCAAACGTCCACGTCGCTGCTTGTTCTGAAGTTAAACTACCAATTGTTGCAGGCTTGGCGTTGGGCTTCTGCTGAGCCTTGACCGCAAAAGCCACATTTACTATCTGCCAGACTATGAGTCCGGGGAAGCATGCGAAACATCAACGCCGATGACCATAGTAGGTCGCGAGAAGAACCCGGGGAAGTATGAGAAACATCGGCGCCATAATCATAGTAGAGCGGCGCAAGTGTTTTAGAACCGACGACACGGCCAATGGTGTCTCTTAGCTAGGTATTGACCTTCAGGTGATTTAGGCAAGCGCTGCATCCCAGCTTGACATTTACCTTCATGCAAATGTTCGAGCAACGTTGGCCGGCTTAAGATGTTTAGAATCAGCAACACAGCAAGTAGTGTGCCTGAGCCTTGGCCACATGAGCCATGCTCATCATCTGTGAGAGTATGAGGACCGGGAAAGCATGCGAAACAGCAGCGCCGATGACCATAGTGCTTCCCAGCTTGGCATTGACTTTCATGCAAGCGTTGGAGATATTTTGCGGCTTTAGGTGGTTTGGCGACACGGCAAGGGGGACCTCCTAGCTTGGCATTGACCTCCATACAATGAGGTATGTTCACCTGCGAGACTATGCACCCGGTGAAGCATAAGAAACATCAGCGCCGATAACCGTAGATCGTGAGAAGAATGGCTTGGGTGGTTTAGAGCCGGCGATAGGAAGTGGTAGTTCTCAGCTTCATGATTGGCGGCCTAGGTAGTTAAGAATCGGCGACACAGTAACTGGTACCATTGACCTTCACGCAAACATTGGAGAGATTTTTGCGGGCTTGGGTGGTTTGGCGACACGATGAGTGGTCCCTCCTAGCTTGGCATTGACTTTCATGCACGACAAGTGGTACCTCCCAGCTTCGCATTGACTTTTATGTAAACGTTAGCGGGCTTTAGGTGGCTTAGAATCGGCGACACAGCAAGTTATACCTCTATGCAAACGTTGGAGCAATATGGGAAACATCGGCGCCGATGGCCATGGCTTGGGTGGTTTAGAATCGGCGACACACACAGCAAGTTATACCTCCATGCAAACGTTGGAGCAGTATGAGAAACATCAGCGCCGGTAACAGTAGAAGAAAAGCTTGGGTGATTTAGAATCGGTAAATGGTGTCTCGAAGGTCTCCACTTCCAACCAGCTGCATGTTTCAGTTTCCTTTGTAGACGATGTTCGTTCTGTTGCTCAAGGTCCATCTGCCGAGTAGGTTAAATCCTCCAACCAGCTGCATATGTTTCAGTTCCTTTCGTAGGCGATATTCGTTCTGTTCGACCTGTTCGGCAGCCTTCACCTATATACGCTTTAGCAATGCTCGTTCTATCGCTCAAGGTTTGACTTACTTGGCAGGCTCCTCCAACTAGCTGCATACGTTGCAGTTCCCTTTGTAGGTGAGGTTCGTTTGTCGCTCAAGGTCCGTTAGTTGCCTTCATCTCATCCTCTGCCTTGCTCCTGTATTTGTCTAATCTCTTCAGTTGATATTTCTGGGTCTCACCTCGACTAGAAGAATTGCATGATACTAGATTGCCAGCAGTAGTAGCACTATTAGTTAAGTACACAGGTGAAGGTCGAGTAAGTAAAAGAGGAGTGGGAGGATTGTTCAGGACGATAGGTACCCTCAGGCTAGGAGCGGGAGGAAATCGGAAACTACATTTATAGGGGAAGATATCCGGATTAGCCCACAGGAATTTTTGCCACACTATAAAGATATCTTCAGAATAGATATATATATCGTACTTACTATAGTTCAAGTAGAACTGATCTACAAATTGTATTAAGAAGTAGATATCGGTAATATTCTAGTCAGCTCGATAATCAGGACCTAGAAAGTCGATGGTGAATATCGAGAAGGGAGCCGCCTTAAATCCAGTTGGTCGCTGGATAGTAACCACCAGATTTTTGTTCGAGGGAAGGCGGGGAAACGGATGGTAGTGCTCTAAGTAATAACTTTCGGAGAATGGTGTAGTCGTCAATGTCCGTCATCAATTGGCATAAGTACAGTACCTAAATCAAGTAACGACTTTAGGAGAATGCTGTAGTGGTCAATGTTCAGTATTCGAGCCAGTTTGATTGCTCGTGCCGGAACTTTTGCTACAGACATTTTGACTGCTCGTGCCAGAACTCTTGCCACAGACGTTAATCAAGCCGGTTTGACTGCTCGTCCCGGAACTCTTGCCGCCGACCTTGTTCGAGCCAGTTTGACTGCTTGTGCCGGAACCCTTGCCGCCGTTGGCTCAGCTTTATTCGAGCCGGCTTGACTGCTCGTGCCGAAACCCTTTCCGTCATTGGCTCAGAATGAGTTAGTCGAGCCAGTCCAATTTTTTTTCGAGCCAGTAACTCTTGCTACTAGCTTAGGATAAGAAACTCTGGTACGTATGAGGTCGCTGGCGGAGTCGCAGAGTGTTTGGGCTCTGCAATGCAAAGTTGAGTTCTCCGTGACCGCTTCGGCTTCAGTCGTCTTCAGCCTCCGGATGGACCTCTCTTTCCTGCTTAACCTCTACTGAGTTGTGAATAGCGTTGCGGTACGACCTCCGAAATTGGCTTCTTCAAAGAGTGATCGGAACTGGTGTTGACGCTGGATTTTGTGATACTGAATGCTCTTCACGAAGCGCATGACCTGAGGCTGAGAGATTGCAGATTGACCAGCCCGACATCGATTAGCTGCGACATCCTATGCGGTCTGATGGTACGAGAGGTGGGCTCTTGTTGGTAACTCTGCCGCCATAACCAATGGTGGTTTGAATGCATAGCTCTGCCGACAGTCTTTCGTACTTGCATAGGTGAAATGCTTTGGTCGGTTCTGCTCGACGGTCCTTGGTACATGCAGACGTATACATTCTCCACTTCCCAATAACTGTATACGCTTTTTCAGTTCTCTTTGTAGGCGATGTTCATTCTGTTGCTCAAGATTTGACCTGCTTGGCAGCCTCCGCCTCCTGGCGTTTCAGTTCCTTTCGTAAACGACGTCCGTTCTGGCCGCCAGCCTTCGGAAGTCATGGAATTGGTTGGGATGAGTTATTCGAGCCGATCTGCTCGTGGCGAAACTCATAGCCCTGCTCGACGGTCATTGGTACCTGCAGAAATGATATCCTTCTGTTTGCGCATGATGGTGAGTAAGAGTGAGCCAGTGCCGCTGCCTATGCGAAAGCCTTTGATTTGTTGGCTGGCGTCTGGTTCTACTCGATGGTCCTTGGTGCTAGCTGGATATGCTTCAGTTCCTTTCGTAGGCGCTGTTCGTTCTTTTGCTCAAGGTTTCACCTGCTCGGCAGCCCTCACTTCCTCCATTCTCTTGATCATGTGTGTCTCAAATTCTTTCGTTTCAGTTCCGTTCGGAGTTGATGAGAATTTTCCGTGAAATAAGAGAGACCATACTGTTTTAAGCAATTAAGGTCCGAGTCTGTTGCTGTCGCAAATGACCGAAAGAGGAAATTCACTGCAAATTCTGCAATATCACAATATTCACTGTATATCCCAATTGGGAATTAGGTCTCGGTTAGCATGATATGGTGAAAGGCACTATAATTCTCGCACCCTTGGGAATAATGAATTTCTGAGATTTCACCACTTCGACATCACAACAAAATCGAAATCGACAGCAATAGCGAAAGCAATCAACCCAACCACATCATCCCGAAATTGTCTCCTGATCCAACATGGCCAGATACGATTCTCAATGGGCCTCCATCGTCAACACATTCCTGACAGCTCCTGCGTCTGACAATAGTGTGGTCAGTCTGGGCGAAATAGAGGAAACCGCGAACTCCTTTCGTCGAACATTTGAAGGCCAGAATTTGCATGGTGGCGACCCTGACATACTGACATATATGGTGGAGAGAGCTGTTTGGGATTGGATGTGTAGGTCCTCCAGATTCCAATGAAATCATATTCCGATATTAATTATTTTATTAGTAGGAGAGGAATCTGACGCTCGTCCTTTCCCTGGCAGAATGCCTATCAGTGCCAGAAACAGCTCTGCCACGACCACTTCTGAGCGCCGCAGAGGCATTAAAAGAGAACGCTCTGAATCGCCTTTCGAAGATCGCCCTGCTCCTCGTCGTCCTGCTCCTCGTCGTCCTGATTCTGAGGTCCATCGAGCCACCCTCTCGACATATCGCTCCAATTCCCGGTTCGAGGCGGTATACTCTCAACTTCCTATCTCCTCAGTAGACGAGACTACGGGTCAGTTCGAAGAGCTGAAGTACAAGCTCCTGATAGGTTCCGAGAGACCATCTGTACCTGATTGGTGTAGATCGCCGACTCCTGTTTCACGTCATGGATGGACAGATATTTACGTGACCATACCGTCTGACGGGCGGTCCGAGAAGATCTCGGTCCCTGTTTTCAGCATGGTAGTGGTCCATCCAAATTGCTGGTTGTGCCTGACTGGTAATAAAATGACCTACATCAAGAGCCTGAAGCACGCCATTATACAGGCCAACAACAACCTGGAGATCGCCGTCGAACGACCGAAAAAACATTCCAGAGCTCCATATGCGGTGTTTTTCGTCGAGTTTTCTGGTCCGGGCCCTGATCCCCCACACCATGCAGACATTTCTGACATGCAATTCGTCCTGAAATTCGTGGAACAATTCGCTTCGAACGTTAGGAGATATAGGGATTACAGAATTCCTGAGGACATCTTCACGGCGTGGAAGAAATTTCTGATGGTCAACCCAGGAGTATTCCCACGTCAGCGCAACTTTCGGTTCAAGTTCGCTCCTGGTGCTGGCTCTGCTCCAGCCGCTCCCGCCCGTCGTTTCGATCCTGATGCTGCCCCTGCCCCTCCGCAGCTTCTATCTTACACCGAATGTTCAAATAGCATCCGGGTCCGTCCTCACGCGATGCATGGTGCTTTTTCTGTTGCCGCAAGCCCTAACCTGATTCCCATCCGCTCTGCCCCGAATTCCCCCCGCCCTTCCCCGATTCCCTCCCGCCCTGGATCATCCGCTCCTTCTGCTGAGCTTTCTGCTCCTTGTCCTGAGCAATCTTCTGCTGCTCGGGCGGGTAAAGCCACCCAGAGACCTGTTTTGGGAGCCGATTACACCCTTCACACTCGCAGTGAGTTCTATGCTGTAAGTTTAAACTTCGTCTCACCTCCGAATATTTGATTGTTAACTTATCATATAGGAACTGAGTGAGAGATATGGAGGTACGATGCCGTTGGAGGATCTTCTGATTGTTCTAAAATCGCGGTTCGGTATTTATCCGAGCGATGAATAGGTGTAGGAGTGTTGACCTGATGTACCTGAGGTGGCTGGTTGATGATAAATGGTTTTTGGTCATGAGAATTGTCAATATCCTGAAATTAAAAGTATATCATCCCCTGTTTTATTGTTCCATGGTAGAGTACTGTGGGTGCAGAGAGGTGCTCAGTGATAGATCGAGCACCGAATACCGGTACAAACTCGTCATGATTCTGACCCCATAACTCTCTCCATACATGCTAAACCATCCTTGACCAATTTGCCTGTCTCTCGATCCTTATCAGCATTTCTCAAGCCCTCCCTCCAGATCTCCCACCTCTCGCGATTAAAACCCTTCCACCCCTTCTTCTCATACAAGTCCCCACCAACTCCAGTTGAATCAGGCATATCTCTCGTATTCACGACATTGACCCATAACTTTTCCGTCGCAAATACAAGCCACCAACATGCCGACCGAATCGCCAAATCATTACTCTTTTTTCCCTCATTCTCAAATACGTCCCTCAGAACCCGTAGCGCGAAAAATGAGAAATCAAGAGCTTCAAACTCATCTAGTCCGGTACTGGTGCTACTTGTTGCTAAAAGTTGCGCTAGAAATGCATTGTGATTTTCGTAGGAAGTTTTCTCTGTCTCTGTTGATGAGGGGGAGTATACGTCTTTGTAGAATGTTAGTTTCGTGACTACGATGAACAAAACCGAGGAGGCCAACAACGAACCCATATCGAACATATTCCGGGCTTCCCACCCAAATCCTGGCAACTGTCTCCAATATTCCATATCATAATACTTCAACACGTCCGACTGACTCGTCTCTCCGTCCACAACTTCAATTTTTTGCAGCCCAAGGATGAACTCAATTAGTTTAGATTGTTGGGTAGGCGGTGTACGAGCGACGAGTTCGAAGAGTGCACACCATGTGTGGTAAGGGTGGTTTTTCAGGAGGTCAGATTCACTTGCGGAGGACGTCTTGCCATTTGCGACAATTTCCTTCTTGGCATCAGCAATTACGTTCGAAGTGAGAGCCGAATGTGCGTCGAGAGCGGAAGATACGGTAGAAGATGGGTCTTGTACGAGAGGTAAAAGAAGTACAAATTGAGGATATTTTTCGATGCAGGCGATGTTTTTCAACTTGTTTGCCTCGTATGCAATCATTCTTTTTTGTTTGCGAGACCGAGGCATATTGTTGTAGAATATTTAAGATACTTGTGTGATGTACAATTGTCAGGAGGCGGAATAAGGAAGTTGAGGCTTAGGAATAAGTCATCCGAGGATAGAGAAGCGGGGCGAATTAGGCTGACACTGTTGGACCTGTTATTCCGCCGTGTGACTATGGACTACAGGAGAGATTCACCTTACGCGAATGCCCTCATTTCCACTTGTTCGGATCGTTTCAAATGTACAGAAGCTCATTTAATTAGTTGTAGCGCGCCCATTAAAAGGACCGATAAATGGTCATCTTTCGTGTATAAATACTGTTCCTTATGACCCAGTTGGTAAGTAGAGAATCTCATCGCTTTGCTAACTTACAACTGTTGTTTTTTCCAGACAGCGCGCGGAGATTGGTCCATCGTGTCAAGTGGGGCGAAACACGGCCGCCCTTCGTTCCATCCCCCACCGTGATCTCCGATCCAGCAGTCGAAGAGTGTATCCCTCTCATAACAACAAGATATCATCCAGCCTTTAGACCAAACATGGACACAGACATAGATTCTCAAAGGACTCCATCTCTCCCAGCCACGTGGCCACCCAGGGACATAGACATAGATTCTCGAAGGCTTTCATGTCTCCCACCCAATGGTATCAAGCCGGTCGACGAGTACAGTGCGTATCGCGTTCGTGTTTGTCGAACAGAGGACAAAAAATCCCTCATTATTTACCCCAGCTTATATAGACCTCGGAACGACCCATTCTACGAAGACCCGGACGGGTCTTGTCATGCGTGGCAGAACCAGGAGGATTCGATGGATCAGATAGAGTGGCTGAAGAAGATCCATGAGGTAATTGGGTCGAGTGAACCAACCACGCATCCACGTGTACAGAGGTCAGTGTGTATCCGGTGCAAGAAGAGTTTACAAAGCTGACTCATCTTCTCAGGCTCGTGGAAATCCAAACCGAAGACGGACTTCCAGTCGTTGAGTTCGTTGAGAAAGGGGCTCTGTCTGACTTCCTACGCGCGAATCCTAAGCCTGTCGTTCCGTCTGGCAAGGGATCCGAGAACCTTTTGACTCTCAAGTATGTTATCATTCTCAGCGAACAGCATTTTTAAGAAATATCGTGGACTGACAACTGGCAGACTTCGCTGGGCACTAAACATCGCTTCGGCACTGGCCTTCTTACACACCAAAAACATTATCTTTGAAGGACTGTCTCCAGATAACATCAACCTGCGGCCCGACCTCTCTGCCGCTCTCGTCAATCTAGACGTTGCAGGTTACAGAGAGCAATCAGGGAGCGATGGCACAGCAGACGGCTACGGAAGTCCCGACTGGCATGGAAGCCCTCTTAGTGACGAGCCTGAAACCTGGATCAAACCTTCGCAAGATATCTATGCCTTTGGATCGTTGCTGTATTACTTATGGATGGAGGATGAACCTTGGGCAGAGGAATACAATCTCATGGATGATCTCGAGGAGAATGATCTGGATGAGATTATTAGAAAGTGCTGGGTGAACGAGTTTGGCAGTATGGATGAGGTTGTGGAAGCTGTGAAAAAGCTTGTGGCGCAGGAGGGGCTAGAGATGAGTGGCGAGGATGATATTGCGGTTGGTGCTTCTGTTGAGCAGTTTGAAGCCGCTGGGTGCTTTGCAGAAAGGTGCCGCATCGAAGACGCTAACAAGTAGGTGTACGTGTAGCATTTCTGGGCTAGATGAGAAAGACGGCGCCTGTGGAGGCTAATGGGGCAGGCAAAGCTATTATCCGTGCTGATATAACTGTGTTTGAGATTCCTGGAGATGTACCTATGACGGCTAAGGTGTCAAGTAGAAGTAGGTTTCTAGCGGAAGGTAAAGGAACACTTGGCAGAGAGGCTGCGAAGAAGTAATCGTCAGGAGAATTATCATTCATGCCCTGGTTTCCACGCATTTGCCCCCAAACCAAGTACATGTGACAACGCAGCCGCGCACTTGCACCCAGCGTTACATTATACCAAGCACCCCACCATCACCAGTGCACCATCATCACCACTACACACCAGCGTGCATCTTAGCCGTAATCCACTCGGATTTCAAAGTCGTCAATGTTGGAAGACTCGTATCGATGCGGCTGCGCCGCGCTTAACCTACACACGAGTCGTGCTTGCGTGCATACATCACAGCACATTGAAACCAGTATTTGCCCGCATTCGGTGTAAGATACGACAGTTCAAAGGAATGAAAAAATGGCGCAGCAAAGCTGATAAGAGACACTTATGGTTGTATGCATTTCGCAAAGCCTATCAGCGAATAGAAAAGCAAGTCCTCAGTTTCACCCTACGATGTACCATGAACAACAGCATCGTCCTACCGGCATAGTGGAGTCTCATAGGGCAGTGACTGCCGACAGACACAGCCCCCAATTATCCATTCTTCCGGACTGCGGCGGGGTATGTGGTGGGGTCTCTTTGGCGCCTCTCCACGACCAACTACAGTATGAGGGTTTGCATAATTCCCACCACTCCCGACGAGTGATGGAAGGCTAAGGGATGATCACACCTAAGCGCGTGATACGATGGTGCATTGCAATACATATCTGGACTGAACCACCTCGCAGCCAAATGAACTGTTGGTCTGGTACCAATCAAACATCTATTTAAAGAATTTTGTTCACAACACTTGTTGTTATCCCATGCATTTCGTGTTGTACAAATACATGAAGACTTCATAGAGTGGTGTGCATTTTGCACTTGTCTACTGATCATGCTCTACTGGGGGCGATGATGTTTTATACTTTAAGGTGCCTCGCGGGTACTGTTCTCGTCGCCGAGAGGTTTGACTGTTGTCCCGACTTATATTAGAGGGATCGGCCTTTCTTATTTGGTCTTCAGCAGTAAGGTATCATGACCGTAAATATTCCTGATCTCGCTGGAGATGCCTCGGCCGACGTTAATGATTCGCTTTTCTCTGGAAACGTCGCGTTGGTTTTCACTAGTGTATTCCTAGGAATACAGGTAATATGTGTCGCTCTACGTTATATTTCGCGCTGGTTGAGCACGGCGCCGTGGGGACTAGATGATATACTCGTCGTTGCATCCTTATTGTTGAATGTCGGCCTGGCCGCGCTCTCAATCGGTATGATTCAAATTCCTTTTTCGGTTTCGTATACGTGCCTACACCTCCCTCATCGTCGCCGGTGCCACTTGCTACTTGATAGTCCGACGGAGAAGGCTAATACTGCCTCTAGACGGTGTCAAAAATGCAGGAGTCGGGCATCATTACCTGTACCTCGAACAGAACAAACCAGATACATTAGTACGCTGGCTCAAGAATCAGTACGCAATGAATATCATCGACCTACTTGCGATCAGCTCACCTCGGCTTGCGATCCTAGTCTTATACCGTCGTCTGTTCGTCGCCAGAACGAGTCGGATATACATACACTGCCTCATGGTCGCCGTCGGGGCATATGTCCTGATTCTTGAACCCATCGCGATTTTCCAATGTTGGCCAGTTTCGTCGATATGGGATCTTGAGAACAAAAATCCAAAGTGTATCAATGCGAATGCTTTCCAATCATGGGTTGCCCTTCCGATCATTCTTACAGACATAGGGATGCTTGCTGTACCAATCCCGGTGATCTGGAAGTTACATATACCTATGCGACTGAAAGTGGGGTTGACGTTTGAATTCCTGATAGGAGGTTTGTAGGTTTTCCAGACTCAGAACATCCAAAAGTGTCCTGCTGACTTAGTGACAATACAGCGGTCTGATCACATCCATCCTGCGATTCTCGATATTCATCCAGATAAACGACACTGAAGACCGCACATTCATAGCACCAGAGCTCCTGGTTTGGACGTTGTTGGAGCCGGGTTGTTATCTCATCTGTGCATGTCTACTCATGTGCCGTCCTTTGCTTGAACTTATCGCCAATTCAAGGATCATACAGGGTCTCAAGAGTTGTGCGGGCATAGGACATGTAAAAGCCTCGTCGCCGAATAATCAAGGCCCAGCAGAGGATGGAAGCGTCATTCAAATGCAGCACCAACAACTTCAGTCGGGTATCGAAGCCCAAGGGTTCCAGCGCCTTGGTGATTATGATGAAGTAAATAGGACGCGACTGGCAATCATGGTTCAAAGGGAGTTTGGCCGAGAAGAGGAACAACGAGGTGGGTATGTATATGTCTGAATTGGAAAAATTAAATGTGATTAAGCTTGAGCTGGTCCTCGGTATTTTCAGTTGCTACAATATAGGCGAAAGAGTTATGTCCAGACATGATCTTGTAGAATACAATTATCCAAATTCGTAGTAACACAATCATGTGTGGCTTGTCTTCTTTCGTTCGGGGTACGCTGGCGTATGTCGTTCGGCCTTCACACAGACGGCAGTGTTTCCGTAATTTGATCCGGCGGACAACACGCGGGACCGTGCAGCATTCGAGCATATGCTCCAACGGAAGATCGTGGCTCGTGTACGATTGCTCAACCGGATCCTGCCGGCCTAGCGATTCCCGTCAAATTGAATACTCCTCCACTTACAACACTACTGCTGCTGTCACCAGTAACCCAACCGGGTACATCTGCTCCAAGTCCCTCCTTCTCAGATCTATCCCGAATAACTTCCCAAATACTCGGGAATCCTGCATTGAGTGGTCCTCCTCTTTGTTTGGCTCCTAGAATGGCAAACTTTCCTTGCGTGTGACTAATGAAACCTCTCAACAATCCCTGCTGCACTAAGCTGGCTACAATACTTTCAATATCCGAAACATCGGGCAACTTGCTACCCCAAATCGTCCCCTGGTGCGTTGACACCCTTTTTAAGCCTCCGGGAGGTTTAACTAGGTCTGGCGGGGTGATGAACATAGTATTCATATGCGTCCTCCCTGACTGCATCGCTTTTGTCGTATCCAGGGGCCTCTCCCATCCCTCAAGAACCTTTTGGCAATATTGAGCCGCAACGACTAAATCACTAAGGTTGAGTGTGGGCGCCTTCTTCGAATTTGCATCGAATGGCCACGAGTATGTCAAATTGAGGACGCGCCTTGCGAGAGACCTCCACACATAAACTTCACAACGGTAGAGGAGGGGAAGAAGGATGCCTTTCTTGAAGAACCATTGTTCGTTTCCACCCTCAGGGCCTAGAGCATGCTTGAACGCAACAATGTTGCCCAGTTTGATGGCCTTTACGATAGGTACGAACTTCTCGATCACACCCGAGGCTTCTGGACGGGACATAAAAGGGCGGGAGGGGAATCTGCCCAAGATCAGATTAGAAGAAGTTAGATATATGAGAATCAGTCGGCGTTGGTTGATACACTGCGCATGACATTGATCGTACGCGGCCTGGAGGCTGCGTTGCGCAAGATAGTAGTGTGTGTTCGAAAAGAAGTAGCGACCTAGATAGTATAGATATGTCACCCTCTGGCTAGCTGGGTAAAGCTCCAGAGGTGGCGAGTGCTGCGTGATGTTGGTGATCAATTGATTCGCTAGTCGTGTTTTCCGGCACTATTTCACCACTCAGCATAATCATTCGAGGCAGCAATAATCGAGTCGCCATACTTGGAAGAAAAGCTTAAGAGCCAGATTCGCAAAGGAATATATGCCGACTTTCTTTCCCTCTGGTCGTCCATCTGATCCAACACCGTTCCTGTTCGCAGTTCTTTCGGTCAAACAAACGGTAAAAGCTCGTTGGATTGTCTCTGCGGTTCCCTCCACCAACGTCTTCCTGGTTTCACCTGCGTCGACGTCTGCAACTCTCCGCAATCTTCTTGTGAGGTCCGGTCGTTTGTCAAGAGTCATAGCAAGCTTCGCAAGTGCGGTAGATAGTTGGATCGCAGTCGGGAGTATTATTATTCCATAAGTAGGATTGGATAGAGCTGCGAGACAAGTACTGGAGCGCATCCTGTTAGTTGAATTAAGAGCGACTCATGGTGGTGACTGGCTTACCTAGCCAAGCTTGTCAGTTGGGAATGGGTCTCCAACAAATCTTCAAAATCTACATCTCTCCAAAACTCCAAGTAGTCTTTCATAAAGGCCAAAAAGCCTGGCCAAACATTCCCATCGTCGTAACTGGCATTAGGATCATCGGGAAGCAATTTCGCTATTTCACGTTCCAGCACATTGCTATCTTTGAAGGATGTCTTCAACTCTTGACTGAGCGTGAAATATTGATCTGGAAGGGGCGGTTCCACTCGCAGCCATAGCTGTAAATTGGCTGAGTCCTTTGATCGGAGGAATTTGAGGATCGATTCGAGGAATTCTTCGAGGATTGCCATGGTTCAATGTACTCGACCAGTAAAAATGGAATTCAGCGATATGTGATGGCGAAGTGATGAAGGCGAAGATTTGCAGAAATCATCATCACTGTCTCCGTATAGATACAGTAGTAGATCTTCTCATTGTCGACTCTGACAAGGCTTTGAGAACAAGGAAACATTTAGATGCGGACGCGCCTGGTTTGTTGATAGGGCTTGAGCTCCAGAAGCGCTAGTGCAAGGCTGTCACTCTGTAGCCAATCAAAACACAGAATTATGCGAGGCTAAGATTCGAAGCTGGACATCATTGGACTTCTTTTAACACTGCTACTCGTACCTCCCACGGGCTAAATCGCCTTGCAAAAGCCATCTGAGCTCTGTCCTGCGGCCTCCTAAGTGGGGACTAACAGGTATTTCCTACGAATGGAGTGTATTAACGAGCAGCTTGCGCATTCTGATCGATTATGGCAGCACTGGTGGGCAGAACTTACGCATCTACAAGTCATTGATGCCAGCTCACGAGCTGGAGGTTATATGTGCTCGATCATCTCGTCGACGGCATTTTTTTAAGCCCGACACTATCGCAAGAACTCTGCGCGGTCATGGTATTGGATATCTGGTAGGATCTTGTTCTACTACAGCTAGTCCGAAGCATCCAAACCAACCACGTCTAATTGAGTTCGCGAGGTAGTTCCGGGAGAACGGCTCTTTGGTCTTCAAGACAGCGGATGATCAGCAACAGGAATCCGCAGGAAGTGAGCTTGCGAGCTTCCAAACGACTCGGGCTCACGTCTCACGTCCTCGCGTAGCTTGATGAGGCCTACCGCAGGTATTTGGTCGCTACGGATGCAACTGAGTTTGGGCCACGAACCGCCGTAGTCATTTGCTTCTGGAACGACTGTAGCAAGTACAATCTTCGTCACTGTGACGCTCGATGTTTTCTTGAATAGTGCGTGTTGCGTTTACGCTTGCTTCATACAATCGCGCAGTCACCCTTCCATAGAAGACCTCCGTCAAGATGTGGAGCCATTACGGCTGATGGATCAGATAGCATATCATGATCCGTATGATACTGGACATACCTACAATAACTCCAGAATAACCTTCCTCCTATCAAGATCCTGCCGCATCTACTCTGATTTTGCATCACAAGTTTGTGAGCGTCAATTAGTGGGTATGGGAGTGCCTTTATTCCCTGGAGATGCTGCGGCACACCTCGGTATGGACCCCTGACACTCAGCCACAATTCTCAGAACAGCGGACTCAACACGTTTGCCTAATCTCTTGGTGGCGACAATCGACGTGCATCAACCTTATGGGTGAAACTGTACCTCGCTCATCCGTACTTTGTAGCCTAAACCACTAAGTACATATCCAAACAAGTCATTTCTCTTCGTCCTGCTCAACACAGTTTTACTGTGCGATCGATTATGACGCGCCAAAGCCCAAGGGTCCATAGACAATCTATCCACCCGGCTATCTTCGTAATTGGATGTCTCTGTCTCCCGTGTCTTGCGGCATACCTACCCTTCGAGCACCTCTTTTCTCGGTGTTGTGACGAAAGGTCCCGAAAACCAACGTACCCGCGTGCAATTCCCGAGCCCCTGGAGCCCAGATCGGTTAATAGTGTCCTTACCCTACCCATACATCTCCCGAGTGAGTTGATTTCCGAGGGCGAGTCGAGTCTCTGGAAGCGAAAACGTACGATCCCACAGACTCAATGTTCACTCATGACAGTACTGCCTCCAGAAATTCGAAAGCTTATTTGGGAGGAGTGTCTCGGAGGGATGACTTTCCATTTAACATATGCTCGTTATGTGGGCGCGCATTCTAGCAAGCATGTACATATAGTGTGTCAAAATCCCGGGTCTCTTAGTCATGAAAGCTGCTTCACTAGGTGGGCAGTGAAGGATTCCATCATCACCAGGAACATCATTCAACCCGATTCGACTGGCAGGCAGGAGCATAAATACTTATCGCTACTCCTAACTTGTCGCGAAGTGTAGGTCACAATGTCTCAATTCCTCTGATTCACCACAGTTCTAATAGAGATTAGATACTCCGAAGCCATTAGCTGCTTCTACTCAAACAACACGTTTGATACTGTTGCCAGCAATGTCCGATATTTTCCCAAACTACTCCTCCCTCAACGACTGAACTCAATCCGGTCGCTTCACTTTAAATGGGAATTCCTTGAATCTGCGCAACCATATCCGCCTGGGTCTCCTCGACACCTCAGGACTCTTAACAACATTGAATCCCCCTATTTAATCTGGCTGAAGACATGGGAGGTCCTAGCTGGTATGGAAAGCTTATCGGTTCTTCGTATCAACCTGCTTAACTTCTTCTGCAACGCCGAACGGCAGACCTTGTCGACGGAAGAACTGACTGCGGTGCTTGAGCCCATCATTAACCTCAAGCCCCTTTCAACGTTTGATCTGC
Organism: Rutstroemia sp. NJR-2017a WRK4; assembly: GCA_002946385.1. NCBI lineage: Eukaryota > Fungi > Ascomycota > Leotiomycetes > Helotiales > Rutstroemiaceae > Rutstroemia > Rutstroemia sp. NJR-2017a WRK4. The sequence continues at coordinate 194,040 of NJPR01000017.1, read as the reverse complement.
TACTGGAGCGTCCACTAATCCCAGTACTAGAATCTGCTATGGCGGGATTGCCTTGCTCAGTCGAGATTGTTCCTCCTGCATGAGGTGTTACAATACCTGTCTCGCTATCGTTGCCTGTATCACTAGACTTTTAGTTGGATGTCCGATTGGGGATTGTAACATGTCGGAGGCTAGACTCACCCCGTTCGACTCGGTCAGAGTAGCCTGTATCATGCGATGAACGATGGAAAGGTTGAGAGAAGGCGGCGGAGACGATAGAGTACAGGAGCAACCAAGCAGTGCTGCCCACTTCTCCATCATAATACAGCTTATTCGTCCTGGAAAAAACTAGCCATTCAGTACACAATACCATTAAGCGCATTGCTATCCAGTTCCATCGATGAGCAAGGACTGACATACAGAACAAACTATATACACATTCTGCCTAAAGTACAAATCACTCAAGACATCATTCCAGCCTTTCATTGTAATCAGTGTCGATGCCGGTGGATGTTAACCGAAAACGATTACAACTACTTTTCTCGGGAGTTTTAGGTCCTAGAGTTGGTTAGACGGTCCTCGGTAGTTCTGATTCGTCGACGGGGTCGCGTACATTGCATCCGAGGTCCTCCAACATAATATTCAAGACATGTAATTTCCGCAACAGCTACGCCGCAAGCTAACCTCGAAATACTGCTCTTAATGTAGTTTCTGCTCTTTCATTGAACATTTACTCCATCAATTTCAATCATGGTGACTTCTGAGCGATGGTGGAAGATAGTTCAGATCGTTCATGACGTTTTGGTTATCCTCTTTTTGCCTATCCTTTTTCCTGTGCTATGTGTACTGGGATGTAGATACAACCGGCGGGAAAAGGAAAAAAGGTTAAAGGAGCGGGAGGAGCGGAAAAAGCCTTGGCCAGGGGCACTCCGTCATGAATTTCTTGACCCTAGGTCTAATGAGAGTGTTCTGACACTTCCCCTGGAACCAGTGCCAGGAATGACCTACCAGAAGGCCACAGCAGCTCAGACCGATTGCTTACTGCTGACGATGTTACCCAAAGAATTGCGAGACATGATCTGGGAGGAGTGTCTGGGCAAAAAAGCTTTTCACCTTACTATGACGAGGGAGGAGTTCACCGATCCCGTCAAGCTTGGAAGTTTCATAGATTGCAGCTTCGAAGATATACAGCATCGAAAATGCTTGGGAATGTGGAGATGGGAGGACGGCGGGTACTGCCACCAACAGACACCAGCCGATGATGGAAAGGACCATCATATCAACATACTGTATACGTGTCGAAAAATGTGAGTTTCCAACACCTCCGCATTTGTGCACATGTCTTTATTCTAACCTGTCTGGAGTTACTCCGAAGCCGTTCCACATCTTTACAAGAGCAACAAGTTTGTGGCTGGACCCAGCACTGTTAGATATCTGCCATATCTTATGGTGCCCGCCCGGTTCGACTCGATCCGTACCTTGCATATCCGTTATGATATGTTTGCTTGCCAGCCTATGATTGAATATCCAGGAAGGCCTATAATTACGCCTATAAGAATGGATCGATTCACTCCGACCACAGAAGAGTATCACGCTATATGGAGCCAGATGTGGGTTGACGCTTGGGGAGCTATCGCGAAAATGAAAGGTCTTCAGGACCTTCGTGTAAGGCTAGAAATTGGGCTTGCTAATAACTCAACTTCATGGGTGCTACAACGCGAAGCCATGGAAGCTATCATGAAGGTGACACAACCATCACGTTTTGTGCTAATCCTTCCATACGGCGTGATGATTGATAAATCGTGCGGTCCTGTCGAGGAACTCCCTTGCACGGTTCTGGTTGCCTCGACTTATGGTCATGTCGCTGAGACCTTTGACACGCCATACGAAGTAATCCATCCGCACTAACTACTTTCGCTAGATGTGTGACTCGAATCTGACCTACGGGTATCCCGAACTCAACATGCGTAACATCCGGCGTCTCTCACAGGGCGCTCCCGTGGGCGCTATTCAATACTGCTCCCATTGAAATGTCTGCAGCGGGTATAGCACCTTACATCTCTATTCTAAGACCAGTTCTCCGGTGTTTACCTAAGAAATATCGATGCGATTATGGAATGCACATCGTCGCTATACTCCTATTTTACCGGAACCGTTGGCGGTATTTTTGGGGTAGAAGAAACAGGCCCCTCTGGGAAAACGTGTTTTAGCTCGTTGCTATTGTCAAATGAAATACCACAATATTCTAAAATATCATTGTGTTTTCATTTTCCAATTGTCTTTGAAGCATTGTTGTCGATCTGTTATATTTGCACCGAAGAGGTAGCTAACCACGATTCGCACATTCGGTTGGCAAACTCAATCCAGCGATGCATATAGCCTTTCATACCTTCTGTACATCTTTATTAATATCTCTATCTCTTTGATACTCCTAACTTCTGTGGCACAGATGTATAGGGAAGGGTGTGTCACAATTTGGAAAGTGTATTAGACGAAGAACGAAAATCTATTCTCGACGAAGATGACTCCAATTTGTCCTAGAAGCGATTTCACATCACAGCCAGATGACTAGTGACTTTGCCCTTCTCCCTTCATTGGCGAGTTCTTCGAATGAAGCAACAGGGCCAAGACTGGGCTTCAAAACCAGGGTATGGATCATTACGGCAGATTAAACTCGGATATCTTCATCCAGACTTGGCATGCCGCAAGCTCGGGACAGACAGGGTGGCTGCTAATGCTGCTTGATATATGCTTGCATGAAGTATAACCCATCCAATCGCTACCGCTCACTAGGTCGTTAGCAGCATGCGTTGCTATTTATTTTGATTACGGCACACTGCATAGTTCTCCAATTTGTATATGACGTCTGGAAGTGCAGATTGTGCCCCACTCCGCGGAAGACTCTTGCGTGAGCTGCTCCGCATCCGCACGACCCCGCATGTCACCCCGCTTCGTACCAACCACCACGAAAAGCTTCGGCATTTAAGACGAACTTATTTGGGTTGAAGAAGCAGGCTTATTAGGAATAGATTAGCCGGACAGTCTTTCATATCGTACTTGCAAGGTTGACCGATGCAATGTCGGGGAACGTCAAGCTGCCAAGAAGCTCTAGCAAGAGTGGGGAAGGACGATCTCTTGAGCTATATAAAGTCCTTCTTGCGGTCATAATTCTGCTTGCGTCTGTGATTTACGCATGGCTATCAAACAATATGGCTCTTCATACATCTATTACCAGGATTTTGACTGCTGTAGTCCTTCCATTGCAGCTGGTGGTCTCCTCGCCGGCACATTGGGGGCCTCCAAAGGGACACTGGCAACATAACGCCGCAGATTTGCTTGTTTCTACGTCAAGTGGCAATCGTAAGCGTTTGAAACTATCTCATTCAGTCGAACAATCTAACGCTTCTCAGTCCAAGGATATATCAACGAGACAACACCCAATGTCCGTCAATTCCTCGGTGTCCCATTCGCCCAAGCGCCAATCGGAAACCTTCGATGGATGCCGCCTACTGCACTCCCAGCAAACCAATCTTCAGCTTCAGTCGATGCGACTAAGTTCGGACTTTCATGTCCACAGTTTGAAGGTGCAAGTCCATCGGTATACAGCACCTATGTACGAGAATTATTAATCAATGGTCCGAATGGTGAAGATTGCCTTAGCCTGAGTATATGGGCTCCACTTTACGTGAACCCGAAAGAGAAACTACCTGTGGTAGTATGGATATATGGAGGTGGACTCCAAACCGGAGGATCATCAGTGCCGTATCAGGATCCATCGAAATGGATCGAGAGAACAAAGTCTCACATTGTCGTGAGCATTCAATACCGCCTGAACATCTTTGGCTTCCCCAACGCTCCAGGATTGGAGGCGCAGAATCTGGGCTTTTTGGATCAGCGGGCTGCTGTTGAGTGGCTCCGAGAAAACATCGCGGTGTTTGGTGGAGATCCTGAGCAGATGATTCTATGGGGCCAATCAGCTGGCGCATTGTCAACGGATGTGTATAACTACGCGTATCCTGACGACCCCATCGTACAAGGATTCATTTGCAATTCCGGAAACGCTCTATTATTTCCCTCGGTAGATGACCCAACGTACAGCAACTTCACGTTTGTCGCCTCCCACTTCAATTGCTCTTCGCCCTCAGGCTCCGCCGAAGACCTACTATCTTGTATGCGGAAAGTCCCCGCCGCAGACATCGAGAGCTTCCTCAAGTCTTACTCCGACTCTCAAGCAGCACCTGCACTATCTTTCTCGGCAACTGTAGATAATACCATAGTTTTCAGCAACTACACCTCTCGCTTACTCGCCGGCAACGTATCTTCCAAGCCCGCCATCTACGGCTACACCGACATCGATACCATCGCTTTCGTGGCCTTCCCAGCCGACCCCTTGCAAGAAAGCGCCAACCGAACCCTAGCAGAAATAAGCTTCCAAAGTTGGATCTGCACCACTTCTGCCATCTCCCGCTACCGAACTGACATCGGGCTCAAAACATATCAATATCAGTATCGTGGTAACTTCTCGAACATATCACCGCTGCCGTGGCTAGGTGCATACCATAGTTCGGAGCTGCCGTTGATTTTCGGCACGAGTGGAGATTTCAGGGGTGAGGATACGCGGTTGGAAAAGCAGACGAGCTTGGCGATGCAGAGGGCTTGGGGGGCGTTTGCGAGGGACCCGGAGAATGGATTGGAGAGGACAGGGTGGGGGGATAGTAGTGAGCAGGAGGGGGAGGTGTTTGGGGGGAGGAGTACGTATGATGAGATGGGAAAGAATGTCGCGGCTCAGTTTATCAGTTTGGCGGGGCTGGCGGAGAGTTGTCCTGTTAAGTAGGGAGGGTGCGCTGTGATGAAAACAATTACTTAATGTTACTACATCATCTATATTCCGATGTTTATACCATGGGTATAATTGTTGCTGCAAATATGGGATTCGAAATTTTTAATTGCTGTCAGTACAAAAGTTTCCGAGAATCTGTGAAGCTAATGGGAACAATTAGATCGTCAACAAATAAACGTGTTGCGTTACCGGGAAATAGTTGTGTTACTTGGAAAGACGCAGACGATATGATTGGTCTTGAAACAGTAGAGGAGGCCTCCCCTTTAATCCAGTATTGTACGGGAGATTTCCGATACTTCTTCCTGACACGTAATTGTGCTCGTTGTCTGAGAGGCCACCTCATCTTTACTGGTCGCACAAACTTGGGGCCTCCTTCTATCCTGCAAGGAAGATATTTGCAGCTATCTTCACAGAGCTAGAGGCCATCCTGCTGATCCGAAAGCTCCCTCGGACCTTGGGTGGAGCGGAGGCCTCCCAAAACCTGTTGATACATATATAGACAACTAACAGGACAACCCGAAGTAGCATTGACCACGATCAAAAAAAATCACTCCCAAAGATATGGCATCCCAGGATAGAAAACAAACCCAAAGCTCGGGAAGGTACGGGGGAGCGCTCTCCGTCCATGAAGTCTCTCAAACTTATACCGATGCTAACCTTGAACAGAGCAGCGAAGAAAGACGCTGGCCGCGAGAAAGCAGATCGCAACGTCAACTCGAATATGGGATCTGGCTGCCATTCCACTTCACGCCAGCTTGTTGAGCCTACTACCGGCAATTCTTCGAGCGTCGATACTGATATGCTTCATTCCGTATCACCTAACAGCGAACCCGCTCACGATATCGCGAAGATGATCGCAAAGCTGGATATTGGCGGCACTTATCCAACTTACGCGGGCTATGCGACCGGCGGTACATCCGACTGGTCAATGATTGACCATGATGTTGACGACATTTCTCGAAGTTACACAGGCTATGCTAGCGGCAGTACAGTTGACTGGTTAATGGTAGTCGATAACGATGTCTGCTCAGCATCAGGATTTGTTTCGGAGAACACCTATCGTGTGGTCCAAACCACATGGTCAGAGAGTGAGGCGAAAAGGAGTTTGTTCATGGAGCATGATCTGTTGGGATTGGGTGCACAGTTCGAATAGGTGGCTCGAATGCGATTCACGGAAGATTGAGGCTCTGTAGAGTGACGTAGCTGAATCATTTAGTTTTGTATGAAGCGGAGAAGATATGTTTGGGTTGTACCTTATCATGGCCTACTTATCTTAATTAAAGCAAATTATATGTGCTCCCACATATCGGTCCACTTGTGAATCAGAAGTGAGGACACACCTATTCGCAACCAATATTGTTGTTGCCACCGAAGTGGATGTCTTGGCAAGCCGACAGCTCGTGATTGCGAGGTTTGATTGGCTCATGTTATTTTGAGGCTTGGTCGAAGTGGGTGGCCTCGAGGTGGCCTCTCGGATAGGCGTTTTTTCCCTTTTGGCGGGGAGCGGAAGGGAGGAGAGAGGAATATTTCGCCAAAAGACCAGCATAACTGCATGCAACGATGTAACTCAACTAACCAGCAAAGTCCAAACCAGAGCTCGGAGAGTTCGGAGGCCACTAGAGTCCGCTCGAGGCCAGAAATTCAGAACGGTGCTAGCATCCATATGTGAAATACGCGGAGGCCACCACCTCCAGCTTTGTGATCACAGTAATATATGACTTAAGTTCTGTTCGTATCTCCATCGAAAACAACTATCGACTCATCAATCAATTTTATCGTTCTCCAACCTCTCAAGAATCAATTTATTGCGTTTTGAAACTTACAAAACGAACTTCGCGTGCCCTTTTTGCATATCTCCGAGAGTATGGTCTACTGCGAGCTACCCCTCGCACTCTTGGACTCTATTATTTTCGTTAATCTCTGATTCTTGTGCGGAGGCTTCTGTCTTCGCATTTTATAACGTCTTCAGACGGCAGAACTTACGAATTCAGTGAGAAAACTTTCACAAAACAGTCTACCTCAATACGTCTGTCTGAGGGATATTGAGTACCAAGCGAGCAACGACGTCAATTTCACTTCATCTGATATTCCATCTGGTATTTCATCTGATATTCCGTCTGTTCTGCAACAAGTTCATCAAGTTACCGAATGGTGGCCTCGGTGTGAGACCGCTTTATCGACAGGTCAGCCGCTACATAATAGTTCGCCGTCAGCCTCGATTGAAAGTGAGACCAATCAAAGTACACCGAGCTTCAGCGATCTAGAAGATCCGGAGCTCTTCTCGCCTATCTCCTCAGTGTGTTCTGGCAACATTACCCCGGCTCGCCCAGCACCTGATCCATTCCTTTTGTCTACTCAAACTTCCGATTTTAAGTTACACGATCGTTTCACCAACATTTACAGCAGAGATTCCAGGCCTTCATCGCCATCCGGTAATCAAGATTTGTGGACGGCACTTTCTTCAGGGTACTTTGTGGCGCAGAATGCTGCTGCTACAAAGAGTGTCGCTCTCGAAGATGGATATCTACAGCATCACGCGCCAGCGTCTAGTGCATTAGAAGCAGGTCTCAATCATCCCAATAATAGCGACCCCTCAACCGTTTCAGCTGTACCACTCATTGACCAGACTTCAATCGCAACAACACTCCAGGTTTTCACACACAGACTTCAATATCAACTGTTCAAGTGCCCGGACTGTCCCAAACAATTCCCGCGTCCTTATCTTTTGACGTGAGTCACAAATCATGATCTCACATTCGCAAAACCATTCACTGACTGTGTATAGCAAGCATACCAAGACTCACACACGCCCGCATAAATGCAAAGAGCAGGGTTGTGTAAACAGTTCAGGCTTTGCTCTAGAGAAAGATCTACGCCGCCACCAAAGGACCGTCCACGAGAAAGCAGACTTTATCCGCTGTTTCTACCCAGGCTGCAATCAGACGTTCACTCGAGAGGATAACCACAGGAGACACATTAACCAGCAACACAGGCTCGATGCTGCCTAACTAAACTACGCATTTCACTAAAGGACCAAGACATACCAATCCACCCGCCGCTCGTTTCCGCATAAATGCACGCCTTCATGGGCAATCTTTACCTCGCCAGGAATCTCAGCCGGCGAGATGAGTATTCGTCGGTGGGTAATTGCCATCCTCAACCCACCCACTGGTACCCATTGTTGGGTTCTCCAACTGTCCCAACCTACCCACTTACCCAATCAGGGGTGTCACACGTGGAGGGCCCGTGGCAGCCAATGGGTAGAAATAATGCCCTCCAACCCATTCAGTGGGTATCATCAGTCATTATTACCCACCCATGGGTGCTCCAACCCGGCGGGTAGGTTAACAGTCTAGCCAGGATGTGTCATTTTGTTTGGTCAAGATTATGTTTGAGTTTTGGCTCAAAGCATGTTTGGGCGATGCTGATCTTTGATTATCACAACATGTCTCCGCTTTTTCCTTCATTTACTTTCCTAGATACCAGTGGTTATGCCGCTAGACATTGTGTTAGTTTAGTTTCTTATCAACTTTTATGTATGCCGGTTTCCTATTACTTTTTCCATGGACGAGAAGAGTGGCAATCCTCCTCCATGGATAAGTATAATAGAGTCGCTGCAACTGTATACCTGTTTCGCCCGATTTTCTCTTGTTAGCTCTTCTCCCAACGCGGGTTTTTTATCCTGTAGCTCTAGGACCGTTATGCACTGGAGCAAAAGGTTTTCCCTGTATCTATGAAGCGCTCTTTCTATTATGCTTTTTACCACAACAACACAGACACTCATCATAGTTTAGACCCAAGAAATATACTATTTGGGCTACGAACGAGCACCCATGGGTGGATAATGGCACCTCTTCCACCTACTCACGAGTACCCATGGGTGGGTCTTCACCCTCCTCAACCCAACCTTCTATCCAATCAGAGGTGGCACGTCTCTAAAATAAGCTCGTGACAGCCAATGGGTAGGGAAAAGAGTCTCTAACACCTCCAACGGGTACTAATCAGTCATGTAAATCCTGCGCAGATCTAACAGCACGCTCGAGGGACTACGACGCAAGTGTAGCGACTGCACAGAAGACCTCGCACGTATGTTATAGTTGAGTCACGTCTTCATAATCTGAACAACGCGCTACGAGCTAGGGCACGCCAGCCGCGCTTTAAATAACGCCGCCAAACCGGCATCCGTTCTCATGGTTGTGACGAGGAGATTCTTATGAACATCAAAGTGTTCAGTTACCTAGATGATCTCCCTCCCCATAGTGCATATATCCACTGAAGTGCAATGTATCCATATTCGTTCCGGGTCGCGAAAAAACCTTCTCTTGTGCTGATATTTGCGACGGGAATACAAAGGTGTAACGTTGAAGGAAGACAAGTCGACGTGATACGATGAAAGCATGCAATGGCAAGGTAAAATAGTTTGTGTCTTCCAATTAACGTTCTCAATCTGGAGCTAGCAACAACAGACTGATGATATACTACACTTAGAACCTAATATGCCTCTCCCTTCTCCCCACCCTCAACCTCTCCTCCCTCCCACCCCTTCTCTCAAACCTCCAAACCCACACCCCTCTTTCTTCCTCCAAGAGCTTCCTCCTCTTCTCTCTCAACAACGAAACCCCAGTCCTAATCCCCTCCACCATAATCTTCTCATCCTCTCCAACCCTTTCCCCGGGCTCTCCTCCCTCCCCATCCATCCAAACACTAACACACCTATCCAAACTCTCCCTCCACCCCGTCATTCTCCCCATCTTCTCTCTATAACTCTCTCCAACCCTCTCCCCCGCCCTCTTAACATCCTTCACAATCTCCACTTCCAGACATCTGAGCTCCGTGAATTTGTGGAGTACATTTCGAATGATTAGTTCCAAGGAAGTGTAGGAGTATGATTGGATGGTGAGGTGGTGGATATGTGGATAGATGAGTTCCAGCGAAGGAGAGAGCGGAGTTAATGGTGTGAGGGGACTAGTAGTTCTGGTGATTAGTTATTTTCTTCAAAGAGGTGGGGAAAAAGAAGTGGGGACTTCGGTAGAAAAAAGGGGAAAGCTCACGGAACAACCAAAACAACTTTCCTCAACTCCAACATATTCTCACCCCGCTCTTCGCCATCATCTTCATCATCAAAATCCTTCCAAGAAACACTAATCATCCATCTGTTCTCCGCATAATAAACATCCCTCGCTTCCCGCCATACAACCATCCACCCTTCCACTTTGAACACTTCCAACAACGCCGGCTCGCAGTCACCCTCCACTTTTCGTTCTATTTTTTCGGCCCTCCTCTTCTTCCCCTTCTTCCGTACCTTCTTGTCTCTTACAGTCTTCGTTCTCGTCAATTTCTTAACCTTGTCCTCGTCCACTAGAGCAAACATAAATATCATCCTCCTAATCTCCGCCGGCAAGTCTCGTAATCGGAAATATGTCTCTTCGCCGTTCTTTCCTCTGTGCTGCTCGTGTGATTCCGAATCCTCTGTAGACTCCCTCCCAACGACTGCAGCACACCCAGCCCCCTCAGTCGCCTTGATAACAGCCCGGAACTTACACAACTCATAGATATTGTTTTTTTGACCGAACCTAACCAGCTCGTCGACTTTCCTGTACGTCATTATACTTTTTTGTCGAAAAGAGTCCTCCCCTCTTATCCTTTTCACTCTTCCTTGCTGGTTCCCTTCCCCTTTCCAGCCACGCACCCTCTGTCGGCCATCATCTTCCCCTTTCTCATGCTCACCTATCCCATTCTCTATCTCCTCGTCATCGTACAGAAATTTGGTATGCTTCGCCCAAACTACTTTTCTCTTTTTCGCTAGGATGAATTGCGTCTCCTGGTGCTGCTGTTGTTCGTCGTCATGCGCTCCTTCTTTTCCTTCGTGTCCATCTCCTCCTCCCCCTTCTACTATTTCTCCCTTTCCTTCCCCCTCTTCGTGTTTGCGCTTCAATTTCCTCTCGCGTTTAATCACTGGCACAAATAAGTTTTTCTTCCGATTCCCAGGCATTGTCGAAATTTGTAGCTGTGTTCGTATTGGTGGATAAGTATGATGTTTCCCGTATTGACGTGACAGCTACGATGAGGTTGTATGCGGTGGAGATCTCGGACCGAATATCAAAGAGGTGTTTTCGGGATTATAAGTGATGAGAAAAAATTCTGACCAGAGTTTGGTTTTTGAATTCCGCAGTACGAAGGTGTGACTAACATGTTGCCGTTTCCAACCATGGGGCTGCCAACTGCTAGTTTGCGATAGACTTCATGGTTTTTTTAGTGACCTCTAGGGTGCGACTACCCAACCTGCTCGTACTAGGCATGATTCTAATTCGTTCCGATTTTCTCTTCCTAATTAGTGTCGAACCGAGAACCTTGCGCACAGTGATATGATGAATATTCTAGCATCGCTCTCGTGGTGCCCAGAGACGAGCTCCTCACCACTTCAAGCATCAAACCTGACCAGGCGCTTGTGGTACCACTTCCGCGTGAAGGCAATGAAAAGTGTTCCGGGATAGCATTTTAGGTCTCCTAGTAACGCCGGTCTCGCACTCGTGAGGTAAAGGAGGTAATTGAGAGACAAGTAGTTACACCAAGCTCCAAAAACAGTTACAAACAACAGTCAAAATGGAGGTATTATTCGCTTGGAGTAAATACTCTCCTCTTCATCTTCCAGCGGGTGCAATTCCCATTGAGTTTACGCCAGTGCATTGCAAAATCACTCCAAGAGACGTAGGACTACAACGACGCCGTGCCATTGATTGACCCGAGTGTACCGGAGACGATAGCTGCATCAAAGTAAGAGCCGGTCGGTTAATCTGCAGCTCTTCCCCCCTTTCTGTCTCTCCAAATCGGCTCCCCATCATCATCAAACTCAGCCCATTCAAAAAACGTACACCCCTCCTTCCCCGGTACATTTCCCGCATGACACATCCAAAAATACCTCCCCCAATTCTCCCTCTTCCTCTGCACGACCCTCAACACCGTCGGAACATTACATTTGCACTTCGGCGTAAACTTCGGATGCAGACTAGCCTTGTAATCTCGATACGTGATATTGATTCTTCGATTTCCCGAAATAGGATGAGGATCGATCGCTTGTGCCGGCGCAATGCTGTGTTTCCACGTTTCCTGCATTTCAGCGTGCATCACGAGTAGGGAATTATGCGGTAAGTGGATGGCAATTTGTCCCTCTGCATCGGCTGAATCTTTGCTTTTCTCTTTCGAATCCGAGTCTTGCGGGATGATCTGTCGCACGCGAAATTCGCGGGCTACACCAAGAGAGATGGATCCGATAACTGCTCGAGGACCAAGGTAAGTGAGCTGATCGCTGTGATAGCCAACGCTCTCTGTTCCACCGTTGTAGCAATTAACAAAAGCTGCGTTTGGTTTCCACGGCTCAGATGACTGGTATTTTAGTTTCTGCCCATTAGGATAATGCTTTTTGATGCGGGTGGCGATTTCTCGATTAACAGCTTCTTGTACTCTGGGAGAGACTTTTCTCATCTGTGGAGTAAGTTGCCGAACATCCTGAGTCACTTAGTAGGTGTCATAAAGATACATACAGAAGACTTACGGTCAATAGGTCGCCATTGTAAATATATTCTGTCTTCTGGGCCTTTTGCTCCTTTAGCCCCTCTACATAGAAACAAGCAGTATGAGGACTCGAAACCACATTATCGAATAACTTAAAAGTCATCCTCTCAAAGGTAGGTGCCTCCTCCAGCAACTCCCTTAATAAATCATTCGCCTCATCAACAGGAAGAAAATTGTGAATGATAGAGCAAGGAGTATGAGCAGCTACATCCTCCGGTGCATACAAATGAAGAGTTTTGCCTTTCTTCGACATCAGCTTTGATCTCTTGGTGGGAGAGGCGCTACTATTATCCAAAGCAACAAATTTAGAAAGAGAACTTTGATATCCTACCGCTCCAGAAGGCTTCTTCGGTGGAGGGGCAGACGAGGAAGTGGTGTCAACCAATGACGATGACGCCTTTTCTACCTCGCCTTCATGTTCGAGTAGAACATCGAGAAGAACTTGCTGGTTGATATTTGGGTGTAATGATGACAGCAAAGCCAGCTTGTAATCTGTAGATTCGTCATCTGGGACACTGAGCATACTGATCTGCTGGAAGGTCTCTTCCTGTTTGGGAGACTGACCATGGAATGACAGCTTCCGCTTCTTCCTTGATACGAAAGCATCCATGATGAGTGGATAAACAAAACTAGCAGCAAGACCCAGGAGTAATATGAGTTGGTGGCGTCTAAGAATCCGAAGTTGTTGCTTTCTGCGGGAGAAGTACTCGGTAGGCAATTGGACGACTGCGCGCCTTTTCCATACATATCCGGTGAATCATCGGCAAAGCCCTTCGGTTCTGCCTGCTTCATCCATCGTCTTACTCGACTAATCTTACCACTCAAGCAGATTACCCTTCATCGGGTCAACAATAATCCGACCCAGCTTCATAGCTCCTCGGCACAATCATAGTGGGGGATGTCATATCCATGCGATAGCATCTGATCCGAACCGAAATTCCTGGTTCTAATTTTCTATTGCGAAATCCTGCACTCTACACCCATTCAATTCCTCCTTTGCGCATTCTCCCGTTCCCATTCCAACACCAATCCGCCAAACCCAAGCGCAAGCAAACCCACCGCAACCATGCTCGAGTTCCGAACTCAAGGATTCAACGGCTACGCCGTAAAATACTCTCCCTTCTACGACTCCCGGATCTGCGTCGCCGCGGCCGCAAATTATGGATTAGTTGGCAACGGGCGTTTATACAGCTTGATGTTAACTCCCAATGGGATACAAGTTGAGAAGACGTGAGTTTTCCTTCGCCCATTCTAACCACACCTATCCACAATCCGCGTTTCATTCCCAGCAATCGACAGCTAACGCGCATCCAGCTTCGACACCCAAGACTCAATGTACGATCTCGCCTGGTCAGAAGCCAATGAAAACCAAGTCATCACCGCCTGCGGCGACGGCAGTATCAAGCTCTTCGATATCTCGCTGTCTCAATTCCCCGTGCAGAACTGGCAGGAACATGGTCGGGAAGTGTATTCCGTGCATTGGAATTTAGTTTCGAAAGATACGTTTGTGTCGAGCTCGTGGGATGGGACGATAAAACTTGTATGAGAACCAAAGCCACAATCTCTTCTTCTCTCGAGCTAAGCTAATAATATCCTCCCCAGTGGTCACCCTCACGCCCCGACTCCATCCTCACCCTCCCCACCCACTCCTGCACCTACAGCAGCGCATTCTCCCCACACTCCCCCTCTATAATCTCCTCCGTATCCTCCGACTCCCACCTCCGCATCTTCGACCTCCGCACCCCCGCCTCCGCCTCCAACCACCTCACCACCCTCATCCCGATCCACGGCTCCCCCGCTCCCCCCAACACTCCCTCCCCCATCGGCTCCAACCGCACCACCTTCCCCCCCTCCGAATGCCTCACCCACGACTGGAACAAGTACCGCTCGACCATCCTCGCCACCGCCGGCGTGGACCAAATCATCCGGATCTTCGACCTCCGGAACCCATCTGGCCCGGTAGCGTTGTTACGGGGGCACGATTACGCGGTACGGAAATTAGCGTGGAGCCCCCACTTGAGCGATACCTTGCTGAGTGCGAGTTACGATATGACGTGTAGGGTATGGACGGATGGGTCGATGGCGGATGCGCCGGGGCAGGGGCATGAGTTGGGGAGGATGGGGAGACATACGGAGTTTGTGACGGGGGTGGATTGGTGTTTGTTTGGGAGTGAAGGGTGGTGTGCGAGTACGGCGTGGGATGAGAGGTTGTTGGTTTGGGATGTGAGGTCTGTGATGGGTGTTTGATCTAGGGGGCGGCTGTTTGAGTAGGAGGGAGAGGGAGAGCGGCATTTTTCAACCGATTGACAACGAGCTTAAAGTCTTTTTGCGCGTATCCGGGAATACAGAAGAACCTAAAACGAACCGAACCAGACCAAAGCAAAAGGGAAGCGAAGAGAGTATGTTGTTCTACGCTATATTATGTTACGATATGATACCACTAATGAGAGCATGGATTGGCGTTGCGGGGCGGGGTGTGGCGTATGGAGTTTTTCTTTCGTTTTCGAGAAGAGAATAGACGTATTGTGTTGTGTTGCTGCGTGTCTAGGGTACTGGTAATGAACGGATGGACGGACGGATGGAATACATAGTGTAGGACAGCATAGGTACACGGATAGTTACATGGATAGGTATAGGAGGAGCATAGCAGGAGCATACGAGGAGCATACGAGGAGCATAGCCATAGGTACAGAATCTCATGTATGTAAAGTAGTTGGTGTCTCTGTTTGCGTCTTGAGGGATTTTATATGCAGGATGAGATGAGATGAGATTAGAGATGTAGAAGCTTCAATTGACTTGATGAGATAGGGCAGGGATGAGGATAGCCAGCCAGCTGGTTGAGAAAATAGCAGATGGAGGGTTTGGTATGATGAATAGACAGTCAATCAAGCCAACACGAACCCATACCCGTACATGTAACACATACGCAAACAAATAAACAATTTCAAGAACTTAGTTGATAGCATGTATCAGTCAAACATAAATAAAGAGTAGAATTTCCATCTTTCCTTTCCTTTCCTTTCCCTTTCCCTCTTACTATCCCTCCTTTCCTTACTATTTAACACCAATTCCAATTCCGATTCAGTTATTGCTTGCTTGCCCTACCCTCTTTCATCATATTGTATCTATCTCCTCATCCGCACAATTGCTCCTCCACCCTCACCCCACCACCCATCCTCTCTCCCCTTCCCACCCCCTTCCAATTCACTCGCTGCCCACCACCGGAAGTACATACACGCAAACATACACAAACACGCGCGCGCAAACTGTCTTTCTTTCTTTCTCTTCCCACATCAATATATTCTCCATCTTCTCCCCTCGCAGCCAAAAATAGGAAGGCGAACCAACCAATCGTCTTCGTCCTCTTTTGTCATTCAGAGAAAAAAAGCCATAATCGCCTCAAACGCCAATTTTTCCTGCCCCTCTCCAAAATTGCTCCGTCCGACCCCATTCCTCACAGGATAGGCAGGACAAGAACAGGGAAGACTCGAAATCCTCTTCCCTTTACATTCGGCATTATGACGCGTACAGCCTGCACCATCACCAACAGACAGAATTCCTCTCGCAGGGGGAAAAGAAGCGAAAACAGAAGAAAAAGATAGCAGTAATCATACAAACATGAGATCCTCATCCCATCCCAGCAGGAGCATCAGCATCAGCATCAGCCAAGCGTTTTTTATACATGAAATATGAAGAACGGAAAAGATCCAAACGGGATAGCGAAGATAAAGAGAAAAAGGATCATACGTTCAGCCATTAGAACGAAGCAGATGGACCACCTCGGTCACCGCCAAAGCCTCGTCCTCCACCGCTACCGCCGAAACCTCTTCCTCCTCCACCACCACCTCTTCCTCCACTGCCACCTCGTCCTCCAAAGCCTCGGTCTCCTCCAAAGCCTCGGCCTCCTCCACTGCTGCCCCCACCGAATCCTCGTCCACCTCCTCCACCGCGGTCACTGCCGAAACCTCGTCCACCTCCTCCACTACCGCCGCCGAAGCCTCGTTCACCACCTCCGCTTCGACCCCCAAAGCCCCTATCACCTCCACCAAATCCTCTACCACCACCACTACCACCTCCGAAGCCTCTATCGCCACCAGCACCCACATCAGCATCCATATCTGATCTATCTCTATTATGTCCAATATTGAAACCTGGCATACGGCTGATGCCCAGTTTTGAAGCCATGCCAGGACTAATCAATGGAGGTTGTTCCCAGCCCCAACCATACTTTGCCCAGTTCGCCATGATTTCACCCATTGATGATGAACTTCCGCCCTTCATACTGGCAAGGGTGGCCATGTATGCGTCATGTTTAATCTCACGATCAACGAATTTAGTCGCTTGTCCAACCTCATTCAGGATTGTTGCGACTTCGCCAGGTAATTGAGCGTCTTTAGACATATCAACCTGAGCAGCTACGATGGTGTTATCTGCCTTGATGGGAAGATCAGAGAGAAGTCTACGGGCTGGGTTAAGTTGGTTCTGAGTGATAAAGATCCAACCTTCACCATCCTTGCCACCTCTTCCGGTTCGACCAACTCGGTGAATATACTGGTCCTTGGCTTGAGGTAGACCAACTTGGATAACGTGTGTGACATTGGGGAAATCCATGCCTCTAGCGGTAACGTCACTAGAGAACAACATCGCAGACCGAGCACGACGGAAATATTCAGCTGTCCTCGTTCGTTTTTCCTGTGTTAGTTTTCCATGGATGAGCGACATCTCGACTGACTTGAGGGAGTCAAGGTTGCGGAAAATCTCATATGCAAGCTGGACTTGTGCAGTAGAGTTGAAATAAACGATAGCTTTGAAATGAGGGCCCCCTTCTTCCTTTGCCTTTTTAATTCCGTTAATCGCAATCTCTGCAAGAGCAGGCATAAAATTTTCCATTCCCTTAGCAATGAGTACTTTTTGAGGGATTTTTTGGTGAGTGGCCACATCACCAGGCTTGACTGTTTGAACAAATTGATAATCCGGCTTCAATGTTCTTCGCACAAGGTGCATGACCTCACGGGGAACTGTGGCAGAGAAGAGAAGAGTTTGACGATCGACTTCTCTACGAGGGGGCAGCAAGTCGACAATCGCCTCAATATCTCTGGAGAAACCGTCATCCAAAAGTCGATCTGCCTCATCGAGTACGAGCGTCGTCAGCTTTGGAGCAGAGACTCGGCTGTATTCGTCTGTCAAAAGATCGTTTAATCTTCCTGGAGTCGCCACAAGAATATGACAACCCTCCCTTTGCATCTTCCTAAGCATTTCTCTCTTGCTAGATCCACCAACAGCCACTTGTACGATGAGATCGGTAGATCTTGTTAATTTGACAGCTTCAACGGCGATTTGTTCCGCAAGTTCACGAGTGGGCGAGATAATGATTGCACGGATATCGGAAGGGCGTGCATTAGAATATCGTTTTCGGTTGGCGAGTTCTGGGTTCTTGATGATAATGTTTTGAATCGTAGGGAGCAAGAAACCAATTGTCTTTCCTGTACCTGTTCTGGCTTGTGCGATACTATAAACAATATATTAGCATATTTCTACTTGTCGTTAATGATGATACTTACAGATCAGTTCCCTGCAACGCTGTATTGATTGTAGCAGTTTGAACTTCTGTCATAGTTTCGAGCTTCATAGTCTTCGTAATCTCATTGATAATATTAGGATGGACCAAATCATGTTCAACAAGTTCATCGAATCGAGTGATTAGAGGGTCGCCTGCTTTGACACCTGTGTTTGGTGCAGCAGCACTCTGACTCTGTAATATCGAAGATACATGAATCCATCTCGATTCGATATTTGATATAGAAGAAGGTCGAGAGAGGGGGGAAGCTGTCGCAGGTCTGATTGAGGAAATTCGAAGTGTCGAGGGGACAGAGCGGAGGACTCTTGATATCGAGGCAGGGCCTCTTCTGCAAGCAGAGAACATGATTAACCGTATTCAATGAACAAACAAGAATTATAATAAACAAATAACTTCAATTGAAGATTGTCTATTCAAGACAATGCAAATTTTGAAGTAGCGAGTTGTATGTCTTGTCGTTGTCGCCGAAATTTTTCGAGGAAATGGACTTAGCAAGATAGAACTTTTTTTGGGCACTAGCGATTATCAGTGCGCTAGTGTCCGCATCATGTGATTTAACCCTCCAAAAGCGGGTCTTTAACAAAAATGCCCCTCATTTTTCTGCGATACCCACTTCGTACGGTACTCATAGAGAAATCCGGTAGCCTCGAGGTAGTTAACTCGTGCAGTCGCATGAGGGTTGGTATTAGCATTCACATAATTATGGAGACTGTGAGGGTCGACAACATGAACGCGAGAGAGTTGTTTGGAAGCAAATGATGAATCTCGTTATGTGAAAACAATATATTGGTCCCTACAAGTATCCACGCAACCGTGATCCTACTCCTATCTAGTCCTTAAAACGCCTGTGACATGCATGGGTATCGTAAATTAATCAACGCATATCTCCAAGTCGACTCCTCTGTACCGAGCCTCCTATCATCTCCTTATTTAGTCTCCTTGACTTCAGCCCCGCGTTTCCCGCCTACAATAGCTAACCCCTCGCCCAAACCATCATGTATACCACCCGTGATACCATCTACAACCCATGTAGCAATGTCGGTGAGTACCTGACCGAATTTCCCATCACCAATACCATATACAGCTGCCGTAAGAGCCAAACTGTGCTTACCTACAGTGTCAACCGTGGTGATACTTCTGGTAAGGAGCTTTTCCGACAACTTGTGGCTCCGTTCATACTGATATGCCGAAGCAAGTATGTATTTGAGATATGGCAACACAAATTGGAACAAAATGAAGAGCTGGATGATGATGGAAGCAAGAGTCTTGTGTAAGAAAGATGGAGGATGATTTGACTGCGAATACTGGCGGGGCTGATCTGTATCTGCTGCGGACTTGGGTACAGGTATGAGTTCCAGAGGGAGAGAAGCCTGCAGACTGATGACTTCCTCTGCTGTGAGATCTGGAGGAAGGGCCCGCAAAAGATATGTCAGAGAGTGGATGTAAAGTTGTCTGGCGAGCGAGGGGTTCCCGTATTGTGGATTTCGCGTTACCGTAGATGATTCCTCGACGGCAAGGGAAAGCAAACTCAAACCTATTCGTGCAAAGATTAGCTTTTATCGACAGTCAAGGAGGAGGGCTACTCACCTTGATTTGCAAATTTCCATGCTATGCCAGTCTTCATTTCGGGTAGCCCCAACAGCTCACGTCTTGCTTTTGTTCGAGGAATGTCTTCTTCCGAATACAATGTCTCGTCGGCGAAATAGCTTCCTGACTCTCCACCATCACTAGACGCCGTAGTCTGCCCAGCTCCATAGAGACTTGCTGGCGGATATCCTAGTTCTGGAGTGGTGGTTCCAGTGCTTGCGGCCTTTCTGATTCCCTGAAGGCCCACAGAACTGCGAATAGATGGGATTCGCAGTAGGCGTGATTGTACCACGTTAGGAAGTAATGAGTAAAGCATCGAGGATTCGCGGGTATCTTGGTTAAGTAGTGGAGCGAGCTGTTGGTAACGAGGCGAGGGGTCTAAATCTTGACTCCTGTATGACATTTTCTTCGGGTTGGAGTAGGTATTCCTGTTCCGGAAGCAAAGAGCGTATGTAGATTATGTGGGAAATGGATTTCGTGTCGAAAGTGAAAATCTTCTTAGATTATATATATAGTTTCAGACGATTATGAAATGGACTGAGCTGTGGTTTAGAATAAATCCGGAACAAAGAATATGCGGCTAGAGGACGGCTAGACCAAGGGCTCCCGCTACCGTACCGTACCAGAAAGTTAGAGGGTGTTAAAAAGCTGTAGGAAAGAAGATATTCATGATTTCGTGATATGTTCATAAAGTCGTTTCTCGAAGTAGAAGGTCATGAAGAATTCAAGCTATGACAAGAGCCCATGACATGAGATGAGAGTGAAAGGGAGAAGAAGTAGCTGCAAGCGATATTTGTAGGTGAGGGCGATAAGGAAGATATGAGTAAATACAAAAACTTTGTTACCGCTTGCATCCGCTTGCATGTGAAAGTGGTCCGGTCCGATGGCTCCGATCACGTGGATGGAACATGACCAATCATTCAGTAACGTGTCTCTAAAGGGACCAAGTATTTCCTCGTTCACCGGAAAGTTCAGTCTTGCTTGCCATATGAGGGAAAGTTGGATGCATACACTAATCCAGTACTTGGGTATTTGCAGGTTGGTACAGAGACCCTTAGGAATGTGTATATTTAATCCGACAAAAACAACCGTTGCCATTATCGCATACCTCGTATCCCGCAGGATCATTGGCCGGATCCGTTAACCTTATCTCGTCGCCCTGTCGCCCAAAATGCTGCTTTCCAAATGGCTGCAAACGAGTGCATTACTCCGGTACAACATATTGCGGATCTCGAGCTCTGAGATAACTTTTCTTGATCTCAATATCATCCCATTCTACTCCAGCAATACACTTCAAGTTGACAGGAACGAGGTTTGCCCAGATGTTTTGTACATCCTTCGACCAGGAATCTAGCTCCTCCTTGGTAACCGTAGCCGGATTCCTGTCGATATTGACACTGATGCCACAGGTAGAACAAAACCTGAAAATATTGTGCTTTGGACCGAAGGAATAAGTAGTGAGGTTCGAGGTTCCATCAAACGAGACCTGATCTTTCTTGGGATAACAGAGGATCGTCCCAAGCTGTGTGGACTTTAGTAGTCTGCTGCATATTGGGAGAGTTCAGAGCTGCTTACTCGAGTGCAAATACTGCAGTTGCATTCTTCAATTGGTATATCTCCGTCCGTAAGTGAACCTGAGATCTTTAACGCGATCTTCACAGCGCCGCAATGACATCCGCCTTCGTAGATTTTCGGATCTTTCACCTCAGCAGTTGGCAATGTACCTGTAAACTTTGGCGCAACGTAATGAGGTTCACGCGCAACGTTGTCAAAGATGGTACTGATTCTGTCAGTGGGAAAATGTAGCTAGTTCTTGTTAGGGACTTACGGCTTGACTTCCAAACTCCATTGGTCTATGTTCTGCAGAGTAGCTACCTATGGTACGCATCAGCTTCTGACCGTATTACCACAAGGAACATCCTTTCCAAGTTACATTGATTCCAATATCCCTCCCGGGAGGCATATCTCCTCGATAGCCTTGCACACTTGTACCACATGTCGGGCAGAACTATTCGTGATGGTGTTAGCAAGTCTACGCCTATCACGAGAACGAACACTTACCTTATGTGCAACCGTGCCAGTTGCGAACGTATAGTCCTTCAAGCTACCTTCCCCTTTCACGATTTTGAAGCAGCCAGGACCAGGAAAAAGCCATTGATACCCTTTCTTAAAACAAATACTGCATTTACATCTGGTGACAGCAGTGATTTCTGGGACGTCAATTGTGAATTTGAAAGCCCCACAATGGCAATTGCCATGATATGCCTTGAGTTCTGGTTGAGTTTCTGACATGTTGGACGAGGTTGAGATTGATTTGATGTTGAGGAAATGATTGTTGTAGATTTGTGCAGATGAAGAGGGTAGTAGTAACTCGAGATGCTCGAAAGGCGATTCTTATAACACCGTCAAGTCCATGCATGTAAGGGGCATTTGTTGAGTATGTTCCTACGGGTCCGCAGCTGAAGTCATCGCAACGTCCTTCTCCACACGTTCTCCAGAATAATAACTTTCAACGACACACGACGTAGAAGTCGATCGTCTTCGCTCCTTCGGAAGCTCGAAACATCCGCCCTCCCCATGTCCCATCTGACTCACGCCGACCGTTGAGATCAATTCCTCATCTCGACAGCTGCAAACGATGAGATAAGAAGAGCGCACCAAAAATGTTGAAGCTCTCAACAGAAACAACGCGGTCAGGATGAGCCATGAATTTGATCGCATGAAAAGGACTTTCGGAGCAAAAAGTTGCAATTGCAATTATTGATCACTGATCAAGCCGACTCCAAGTCGAAAAAGGAAGTTGCTCTCGGCCAATCAGATGAGGTGTGGGGTTGCTTGGCTGTATTGCCTTTCTTTCCACGACCACAACATTTCTGTTGCGCAATTTCGAACTTGGAATACGGTGACATTGGGGACGAGATGAGTTGAGAATTTGAGGTGGACGTGATGAATGTAATTGAAATGAGGATTACCTGACAAATCGGTCTATCGGGTACAAGCGTCCAATCTCACCTCGTTGAGAGAGATCTCGAAGATGGTGGGGTCAGAATCTAGTAAGGTTACATCGCTTCCAGCCACATCTCCTTTGTCCCTTTGCTCCCTCTTTTCTTTTCCAGCTGCTGCAATTGATGCTCACTCTGACCTATCATCTCGGAGGAGTTGTTGAGGCTTTCCAATCCTTCTGCACAACAGCCCACGCTGGAAGAAGTCGTCTCACTCATGGCGTTAACCCCGCCCATTGAAGATTCGACCCCTCCCCTGATGACAAGTCTACAGGACACTATCTCGATAATGCATAACTACTTCCGTACCCGCATGAGACGAGCATAGCCTATGCACACCAGTTCATCTAGATAGTTCAGAATCGTGCTTCCAAGCCGTCGCTACACAACCACTATCGAAACCCAAAACAACAGAGTCCAGACAGAGAGCTTTCTTCATCAGCCCGCTCATCGGAAACTTGCTATGCAAGATCATGAGCTTGTTCTGCGGCTCTACAGTACACATTCATTACGCGGACATATGTTGTCGTCGTACCCCACGAACCGGGATAACGTCCCATGCATATGATTACCACATAATACATACAATACAATCTACTACTGTACCAGCCACATCATGCTTATGGTAATCCTACCCTGTATCTGAAGCCTCCCATGAAGCAGCGCATCGGATTCCGTAATCTATATAAGTATCAAGCCCTCTTCTGTTTTTCTCTTTTCTCGGGGCTTTTCATCTCTCCAGATCTAAACAAACTACCCCAATAGTGACACTAAGTAGCGTACTCTAGCCCCGGCAACCAACTTCCTCAATATAATCCATACACTTCTTACCTTACCCAGACACATTCAGAAGTTTCAAGTAGTTCTTCTTCAATTGTGCAATCCTACAAAACGCAAACATGAAAGTCCTTATCGTAGGTGCAGGCATTTCTGGGCTTTCGGCTGCGATAGGCTTGAGAAGAGCTGGTCATGAAACGATTGTATGTATGTTTCTTTCGCTGTCGTGATTTCATGCTACTAGCTTGAATGAGCTTAAAATGAAGCATTCATTGTTCTATTTGAGTATATGCAAAGTTCTAATTCTTTAAAGCTCCTCGATAAATCCTCCCTGTCTCAGGAAGTTGGCGCTGCAATTCGTAAGTAGAACTTTTTTCGATTCAATCTGGTGGCATGGCTCTTTCAATTCATTGCAAATTATCTCTTATCAGTGTAGTACTGGTTGTGTCGCTATCCAAAAACACCAGTCGTTCATATAAAGCCATCAATTCCCCTTCCCCCTAAACTCGACTTGCCCGCATCACTTTACCCCCATCCCATCCCTCCCTTCCTTCTCCTACTCCCTCCTTCCCCAATTCCGTCTTCCCTCACCACCCCACTAACCCCCTCAGACGTCCAACCCAACGCCTCCCGCGTCCTCCTATCCTGGGGCTTCAACACCGAGCGCGCGCGTTTCGTAACCGCCACATCGGGCCTTTTCGCCCACGCAAAAGATCTCAAACCCATCGACGAGCAATTCTACGACCATCTCGAGAGCGAATACGGCTCCAAGTTTTATTATAGCCATCGGGTTGATTTGCATGATGAGTTGATGAGGTTGGCGACGGGGGAGGAGGGAGAGGGGATTCCGGCGAGGGTGAGGAATAGAGCAGAGGTGGTGAGGTATGTAAGTGGAAGTTTTTTTTTTGGTGGGGGTTTTGAAAGAGGGGGGGGGGGGGGGGGGGTGTTGTTTGTTAAAGGAAATAGACCTTCAACACCCCCCCCAAAAAATCCCCCAAAACCCCCAAAAAAAACCCCCACTAACACCCGCCCACCCAGAACACCGAAGCCGGATCAGTAACTCTCAAAGACGGCACCACTCTCTCCGCAGACCTCATCATTGGCGCCGACGGTGTGCATTCCGCTGCAGTAAAAGAAGTCGTGGGATTCGATAACCCGGCCATCCCCACCGGTGTCACTTCGCTTCGTACTCTGATTCCGATTAAGGATATTCTGGAGGATGAGGAGTGTGCGGATTTGATGGAGGGTTTGGAGGGGAGGGCGTGTTATTATGTTATGGGCAGGTCGAGGGTTATTTGGTATCCTTGTAGGGGGTGAGTTTTTGTGCGTTTGTTTTGAGGTTCTAGGGGAGTTGATGGTGGGGTGTTGGGGCTGGTTCTGCGAGGTTCATGCGATGGGGACGAGAAGTGATGGTATAAGAGACAGTGCGAGTTCGATGCTAATCTGCATATCCCAACAGGAACGAAATCCTCAACCTAGCAATCATGTGCCCGGACATCGAAAAGCTCGATGCCGTAGAAGGTAAGCTCTCATTCATCTTTTTCTCTCTTGCTCTACAACACTAACCTCCTACTTCCAACAGGTTGGAACATTCCCATCGACAATTCCGTCTTCCTAAACGAAGCTCGTGACTATCATCCATCTCTTCGAGCTCTTCTTAGGTTTCTATCCTTCTCCTCTTTTGTCTTCCTTTTCTCTTTGCCAGCCATCTTCTCCGCCTTACTAGTTCAGTCTTATGCGTGGTGCAAAGTAAGATATCTAACGAAAACCAGAAAAGCACCAGAAGTTAAGCTATGGAAACTACTCTTCCGTGCCCCGTTACCTACTTGGCATAAGGGGAAATTAGTTATTATCGGTGATGCGGCGCACCCGATGTTGCCTTGTATGAATATTTCCCTCTTTTTTCCAAACCCCTACATCCATCCCACACTCAAAAACCCAATACTTACCCCCTCCCCCATCTAGATCAAGGCCAAGCCGGCGCACAAGCAATCGAAGACGGTCTCGCTCTTGGTCTCCTGCTTTCACATCTCCCTCCTTCCCCACCCTCTTCACCATCCAACCCCAGCCTTCCTTCTCCCCCTCTTTCTTCTTCCTCCTCCTCCTCCTCCTCAGAAATGAACAACCACCCCCAATTCACCCACTCCACGCCCTCCATTACCCCAACCATTCTTGAAGAACGCCTCCAGTCCTTCGAAAAAGTACGCCGCAATCGCGCGTCCGCGATGCAGATGTTTTCGAATGTGGGACAGGATCAGGGGGAGAAGGTCAAGGAGAGCGCAAGACCTTTTGTGGAGGAGGGGGTTGAGGTGCCTTGTGAGTTTTGATGTTTCTTTTGTTTTATTTTGGTTCAGTTGGTGTGTTGTTTGTCGTCAAGGGGGGGTTAGGGGATTATGGATGGATGGCGGATAGTGGGAAGAAGAGGGAGGGGGAGGGGTTTGGAGTTGACGGAAGAGAAGCTAACGAACGCACAGCAAACCCAAAAGAATACATAGAATACAATTTCCGGCATGATGTACGGAAGGCGTGTGAGCAGGAATTGAAGAGGATTGGGGCGGTTTCTGCTGAGATGTAGAAGGGAATGGTGCTGGCGAGGACGAAGGAAAAAGGAGGGGGTTGATAATTAGGTAGGAAGTAGCTACTTGTCTTGCTGATGGCAGATGGTGGGGCGGGTCGACAGGTGGAGTGCTGGGACTGGATAGATGGAGGACGGTAGATATTTATATATAGACGTTGATTGAGTCGATCAGAGCAGATTAACTAGAGTCTTATAAATGAGATAGTTAATGAAGCGATGAGAGTCAATGAAGAGCTGCTGTGTGAAATGGAATTTCCTCTCCTCTGCTCTGGTCTAGGAGACAAGTGTCTCCGGGAAATCACCCTCCCTTCCCGGAAGTTTTGAGTTAAGCCGAGGAAGATCAAACTAAGGCTTACGCATATATCTGTGAAGTGAAGTGAAGGTATTTCTACATACTTGGAAGTTTGTGGGTATGGAATATAGAAGAAGATGGCTAGAGGGAAATATTGCAATTTAGGAGAGCGTTGGAGGAGAAGAAGCCACAATATTCATGGTAAATGAAGATTTCTTTGTACAAACCTTAGTAGGCGCCCTTCAGAGCATGGCTGTAGACCCCAAAGTGGCGTCATCCTTGAGAGAGCTATGATTGTGATGTTTGAAGACCAGGGTGGAAGTTTCATAGGAGTATAGAGGAGGGATCTTGGGAGGTTGGAAGGTGCGAAGTTAGTAGTTATATATGGGGGAGATAATTAAAAGTGTATAGGTCTAGTAAAGACTAAAAAATAGACCTGGAACCTTGATTTGGAATTTGAAAGGAAGCTAGGAGATTTATGGATGGAGAGACGAGGTAGTCCAGTGGCTTTTCGAGGTTTTGGATAACAGAGAACTTAGAGAGAAGGAAGATGGTGACGGTAGAACCGTCAGGCCCCGTAGTGTTCTGTGGAGGCGAAAATCATTTGATAAAACATAGTTAGTAGCTCTCTTAGGAGTGGTTTGACTTTTTGGATACACATTTTGCCGGCCCGAAAGTTCGTCTTATGACTCTTATCTGGCTTCTGCGTTATATGCCGGGCATTAGCATTTACGGGCGGTATGTTGGTATACCAATGCATAAGATGCGGCTAGTCTTTACCATTGATTAGTATTCAAGCAAGCTGTATGGCCCTATGGGCGTGGAGGTATTTTAATCTTGGTAGAACTACTAAGTGGTTGTTGGCCAAAAGCGCATCATGTAACCGGAGAGCACAACATGATGTATATTATGCTCTCAAGCCTATACTACTCGTAAAGTTATCCTGAATTGAGATTAGAATGGTGAAAAGCCGTAAATGTAGCTTCGCATCGCCCACTCGCGTTCATGGACTCCAGATTGGTGGAATGTTAGATTCTCTGCATAAATTTAGCTACAAAAGTTGTCCGGTGGTACGGACACTATCATGTTGAATGAGTTTTAAGGAAAAAAACTGCCTTTGAAAGACGTAGATAAAAGGGCGACATTTATAGAAACTGAAAATAGACTTTTTTTCTCCTTTTTCTTTTCTTCGTTTTTTTGATTGATTTTTGTGTCCAGCATGGCAGCCGGTTCAGACGTGATCGAAATTTCAATAATCTGGTGAGGAAGCCCAATCTAATATTACATAAAGAGCAGAATTATGATTTCGAATTGGCAGGCATAGGAATCAAGTGGAAAGTAGGAGATTCGGCATCAGTCCAAAGGTTCGCTTCCTCCTTTCCTCCTTCATTTCCCTGAGCCATTCGCTAAATGGAGAGGGCCCTGGGAGAAGGGTTTAGCACCTCCCTGAAGCTTGGATTCGGACATCGGTTGCCCCTTTGGGTAACTTTCTGTATTCTCTTGGTGCTGTACAAATCTGCTATCATATCGCGAGTTTATCATAGGGAATTTCTGCTTGTCGGAACGAGCGTTTCCTCCGGCGCCAGTTTTATCAACGTTTGATGTGCCCTTACCCACATCTAGTTGACTACCTCCTTTGTCATCTACTTGGAGAGGGGCCGTTTTCGGGACAGAGTTGACACCGGCACACTGTCGAAGCCGAACCAGATGCTCTGGATCAACTCTGCCTATCTTTAACACTCGACTGTAATGTTCTACAGTGTATATCTTGCCGAGGTTGATACGTGACATCGGATGAAGTACTTTACAATCGTTGTCGTCAGTATTTTCAACGATAACCGGGAATGGCTCCACGGTCATCTCCTCCTCTTTTTGAACCATTGGTTCTGTCCCTTTGACATATACTGCAGCATGCTCCTCTGCGTTCAAGCGGGGTTTAAGTGCTCCTTGACCGCCATAAGTGTGCACCGGTAAGCATAGACTGTAGCCTTTCCCTTCCCGAATGACAACGAAACGTCGTATCTCGGAGTAGACATTTGTACCAAGCCATGCCTTAGTGACTTGGTTATCTGTCCTGTATTTGATTTTGGTTGGCTCGGTCCACAAGGTCATGAAAACCCTTCCAACCGTGAAGAACCTAGAGGGCTTGCCAATCTTGCAGAAACCTACCAATCATTAACTCCTAAGCATGGAGATGTTCAGATTGTAAAGCTTACGGGAATCCAAGCTCTCTGATTGGTAGGATGGCGGTGTAAATGTTCCTTGATATGTTTGCTGGACCGATGTCACAAAGCTTGCTGTAGTCGGCCTAGATCTTTGATCAGGAAGCCATTGGAATACGTTGTATGTGCACTGGTAGCTGTGCTCGTACGGATGAGCACCCGCTGGCGCATCATATTCTGGAGTTGACTCTCTCGTCAAGTCATGTTCAGGCGGTAAAATATCCGCTCTGAGAAAATAGCATAGGCCCACACTAGTAAGTGATGGAGTAGC
Organism: Rutstroemia sp. NJR-2017a WRK4; assembly: GCA_002946385.1. NCBI lineage: Eukaryota > Fungi > Ascomycota > Leotiomycetes > Helotiales > Rutstroemiaceae > Rutstroemia > Rutstroemia sp. NJR-2017a WRK4. Next base: position 165,342 of record NJPR01000017.1, on the reverse strand, counting down.
AGTCCCAATGTCATGACCAGAACTCGCTATCTCATAATCAGTGCTTTGTGGGATGGATTCGGGAGCTACTGCTCGTTAGTATGGTAAAGTGAATAGGAGGTATGGAACAAACTCTGTAGCCCATAGGGAAGTAGCGCATCCTGCTGCAGTTCGGGATAGTTGCTGCCATTTGTCTTCAGACCACTGTAGTCATGAACCACTCTCCAGCCTTCTAGAGTTTGATGATTCAATTCCTGTTTGATTTCATACATTTAGGACGGGTTGCAGTGAGTAGGTTCACTGAATGAAGTCCAATTTCTGGCAAAGCTATCTTGTCTCAGCGGATCAAGGAATTCTGGAATGTCTTCTCGCTCGTCGGTGCTGGTAGTATATAATAGCACTAGTACGTTGGCAGATGTGTAATGCACCAAATTATGGCTGGCCTAAAGGTCTATTTAACTATATGATCATCATACCAGCCTTGGGTCCACTGTGACCAAGGAAAACGTGACTCTGTACTACCACACTTCGCCAGTTAGCAACCCATGCTTCCCACCTATCAGCTCACATCTACACCGACAAACTCAAGAATAGATCGCACACCACCCGGCGCCCAATAATTTTCATATCTAGTCTTACTGTGAAATGGCAAATGAGTGCTAATAAATACAGCGTGTTACTCTCCCGAGAGGCTGAAAATTTCCGAAAAATCCCAACAAGACATCACTGGCGAAGCTGGAATATGTATTCCTGTTGCTCGTGTCCCCGCATATGCAAGCGCATGTTCACGAGACAGCCCTGCATGTTAGGTTTATCCATTAACCTCTGAAAAGGCCGTATATTTCTGGGTCGTGGTCACCACCCTTCCTTCCGGGCGATTATGCGATAGCAGACATGGATACACCGAGTAATGACGGGCGTTGAAGGCTTGCATTGCCATGTATTGAGTAGGCAGATTTAGCTGGGAGTCATACCCAGCCTCCTTCGGTCTGTGCTTCCATAGGATCACTTGTCCTCGGCGTCGCTCTCATTTCCAGAATCATCAGTTACGCAGAAAATAAAAGGCAAGAATCGTTGAAGCGTGACAGACACACGGTCTCCTTTGCTGGAGCTTTACTGTAAATTTTGGTGCTCTTGCATATCCATCGGCCTCGCGAGTCAGAACTGCTGTATGAACGAAGAAGAAGGGGGAGAAGAAGAAGAAGCGTAGCTGCTGAAATGTTTTTTTTATCTATATCAGCGGAGAAGTTTCTGTTCTCCTACTTCAACCTACTACTTCAAATCTTCCACACCAAAGGTTACGTCAAGAGAACGGAGATGATGAAAAAGCGACATAACTGTGCTGCCTGCTGGGGTAGAAAGTCATCGGTATGAAATCCCTCGAAGCACAAGAAAATTACCAAGCTTTCTATTCTGACTCGTGCGGCTCTAGTGTGGTCATGCCAGGGGAGATGATCGCTGCAACCACTGTGTGAGAAAGTTTAGAGCAGGGACCTTGATTCCACAAGCCCAACCGCTGCGATTATCTGGTGAGTCTCTGGTAATCTCTTCAAAGGATTGTAGGTGGAGTCTGGTGGTAGCTGAGCTAACAAGTTTCAGCACTGCGAGAGCATCTTCTCCGGTCGGAGGCTTGGCTCGATTCCGGCACAAACATCTCTGGCTCTACAGTAGACATACGAATCCAGACGGAAGACAACCAGATTTTCAATAGAGATTCGCACTATGTCAAAAATCTTGGGGATGAGAATGCAACTCTGATGCAGACGCTCGATGATGTTCTTCGTCCCCTGTTCGCAGCCAAGCTAGATGCCAAAAACAGGGAAACTAGGTACATTCAAAATGCCTGCTTCGTGGGGGGCTATCTAGGTGTACTTGGTCGATGTGTATTTCTACCCGTGGAGCTTCCTCAAACATTCATAAATGGTGTTGCCGGAGGAAGTGTGGCGTCACCCAGCATCGAGACACACGTGAAGTACCTGATGCTGCACAGGATCTCTCAATTCACGGAGGATATCCTCATGGCCACTCGAATGAGTGAGAACGCCCAGTCTCCAGTTGCCTATGCTGCTGCTGTAGTGCTTGACTTTGAGCTACGTTCCTTTCAGTCATTCTCCAGTGCTGAACCCTTCACTGCCCTGCAGGTAAGAAGTATCCTCCTCCGTCTACAATATCTAGCTAACGTCTCTCACATAGGCTTTGAGCAATGGGCAGAACATATTGTTGAACTGGGTCTGCGATGTTCGACGCGAACTCCAGTCACGAATCTACGAAGGCTGTCGCAGATACACACCGTGGAATTCGGTTGTTGCTGGTTCGCTGAAGACCCTTCAAGAGGGACATCACAGCAAAAGACGTGTTTGCATTTCAATCAGCGAGCAGCAAACCTTTGTACCTATGATTCAAACCAACCAATGGCCATACCAGACATATGCGACGGATCATGTGTCAAGCTGGCAAGATCCTACCGTCAGTGTTGAGTACTACGCCTCTCAGAGCTCAGCTTATCTAGGACAGAGTGACAATGTCTCCTCTCTACGTGGACCCAGTTCATCGGCGTATATGGCAGTGCCAGAAACCAATGGACTGCCAACAGGCTTTGAGAACCACTCGCAGTTTGGCACAACAATCTCATCGCCGTTTACAACTGGAAACGACATTACATCAAACTCTGGGTATGCGGCTAGACCAGATTATATGGCACCTCCCATGCATTCATGGACCCCAAACTTCGTCCCTCGCGCTGATCAAAGGTCTACATATATGTATTCATCGTCGACTGATACTTCTAGAGGCATTCAGCCCTCGAATGCCGCGTTTATTGAGGATCCTATTAAGTATAATCCTCTGTTACATGAGCATAGGTTTGGGGGTGAATACCCATCTGATGTCGAGCTGGACGATTGATGGTTAATTATTTATGATAAGACGCTCTATACTGAGCGGCCAACTTTTGTCTTCTTTTCATGTCACTCTTTTATACAAATTACAGATAGCTTTTTCTTCTTGGACCCCATTCTACTGACACTCAAGTCAACTATCTGGCTAGAGTGCTTCGTCTTGTATCTGGATATCCAACATACCTCAGACCCAATTTATATATATATATATAGGATTTACATCGTTAGCCAAATCCTCACAAATCTTCCTATCGCTGCATTGCTCTGTACTGATTCTTGTGCCATCACTAACACCATCTCCCAAGCCAAACATTATCATCCCACCCCCTTAGTCTACCTATCTTAAACTCCCGCATAACTATCCCGTACACACTCAACAGCTCCATCATCACGTCCATCACCACGTCCATCACCATCTCCATCTTATCACCTCCTACTCTACCTATCATATCCTATCCTATCCTATCTATCGTATAGTAGTAACATATTCATTCATTCATTCATCATCCCAGCAAACTCCTCATTTGATAGCATGATATCAGATGTTATTCCATCTCTATCTCCATCATCAGGTCTAGAACCAAATATTTCGATATCTTTTTTTCGCGTCTTTCTTTGACGTTTCTATTTCCTTCCTTTCTTCGTACTATTTCTCATCTCCCCCTCCCCCCAACACCTAATACCCCCCCGACCCCCCAAAAAAGAATCCCTCAAAAAGATCCACCCCACCGCCCGCCCCTCCCCCCACCCCATTAACATCCGCCAACCCCCCCGTAAACCCCGCCAACCCATTCCCATCCCCCGCCATGCCCCCCAACCCCATACCCATCCCCTCCCCTCCTTCTCCCCTCGCGCCCACACCCCAGCCCTCCCATCCCTCCGGTCCTTCAAAACCTTGGAGGAAGTCCATTCCCGGCGCGTTCTGGAAGTCGAAATTGAAGTTGTCAAAGTCGTATGTACCAGCACCTCCTCTACCCTGACCAATCCCAGCATACGGCGATCCTGCTTGCCCTTGTCCCTGGGAAAAAAGACTCGGATCTAAATTCCCCATCCCATTATCCAGATTCGACAACGGCGGCGAAGTAACGCTCTGATCTGGAGAATGCAGTGCTTGACTCCCCGCACCCCCCATCTGTCTACTCCCGCCACCTCCCACCTCCTTATTACTGTTCCTCGAATCCGGTCTCTTAAACTGTTGCTGATTCCCTCCTCCTCCTCCCCCTCCTCCCCCCGCCCCACCAAAAAGATCATTCAACCCCATATCAAACTGCGGTTTCGGTCTCTGCGTTTGCGGCGGCCTGCGGAACTGCGATCCGTTATGTTTATTAAAGTAATCATTCCCCGCATCCTGCTTCCTCGCGCTCGAACTCGTCCCAAACCCCTGCGCCGACGACCCGAACCCCGTCGTCGACATGCACATCTGCACCGTCGCTTTAGACATGCGATCGAAGGCATCGCGACAGGCTTCTGCGGGAGGGCATTTTTCGATCAAGTCGCCGAGGACGGAAGTTGCTGCGAGGATAGTGAAGTCGACTTCGTCCATTGTCTGTACGAACATATCAATCACATTAGTCCACCACACTGGAAATTTATACAGAAGAAGAAAAGAAACCAACTCACCAACCGACTCCTCACAATCGGCGAATGCCAAATCGCATACAAAAACGAGATCCCCGCCATAAACAAATGATGCGTCGCCAAAAACGTATAATTGACCAACCGCACGCGATGCAACTGTCTATACAACCTCAGCACTCTCTGCCCCGCCTCAGCCACCTTCAGGAAAACCCTCTCTTCATCTTCTCTCAGTTCCACATTATGTATACTCGGACTCTCCACCTCTTCACTCGTACTAAACTCGCCTTCAAACAGCGGCGGAACACTCAAACTCTGTCTATACAGCATAATCACACATTGCCAGTAATTCAGCTCCAGGAACTCTGTGGAAAACGCCACGCCAGTTTCGCGTTTGGTAGGGGCAGAGGACTTCCATTCCCAGAGTCGTTTATCGATGTCGATGCGCCAGGAGCGGAAGCTGTCGAATTTGGACATGAAGGGGGAAGGCAGCTGCGTGTGCATATAAGGGTTGCGTTGATTGGCGCCGCCCATGCGCGCATGCAGGGCTTGTTGATGTTGGAGGACTTGCAGGATTTCGGATTGCAGGAGCCGGAGACGGATGTAGTGGTAGGTGACGTGTTTGTAACTCGGGCCTGGGACGCCGGGGTCTTGGAGACCGGCCGGGGTGATGTATTGGTCTTCGAGGAGGGAGGGGAATTCGGTGGTGACGACTTGGTCGGTGATACCGAAGGGGCGTCCGACACAGGTGGATACGAGCCGGTCGAGGGAATACGTGCACCACCATAATCGCCTCCTGTAATCACGAATATACTCCCGCCGACCACGTTCTCGAATGGTGCGTTCGCGCTGCAACCGCGCAGTATCCTCATCCGTCTCCTTTTTACCCCTCGGAAGATCCGCCATCGGAACCTCGATATCGTTCCCATCCTCATAATGCAGCCCCAGATCGACCGCCAAGCGCACCGCAACCCCAATGATATACCACAGCCCCGGCGCAACCGGTCTCAGCAGCGCAAAACCCGCCAGCAGCAACACCGCCTGTAATTCTTCCAACCCCCCACCAAACCCCTCCGTCCTATCCGCCGAACTAGCAGAGCTCAGACACGATTCCAGATGCACGATGGCTGAAGCGTGGTACTCTTCCGGCTGACTCTGTTTCCCCGCATTAGTGCGCTTTGACGAAGAAGAAGCAGAAGTCGATGACAACGCGGCAGCCCCTCCCTCAGCACGTTTATCCACCTTTTCTCTCCCGCCCGTATCCCCCAAGAAGATGCCCGCCCCAATCGCAAACACAATATTCAGCATATAAAGTTCGCGCGGGGTGCGCACCCTCTTCTCGTCCGTTTCGTACGCCGCTTCAAACATCTTCATAAACTCTCCGCGGTGCAGGATCGGGATCTGAGGGTTCGCATGCTCAAAGTAAAAGTCCACCAGGCGTTTGCCTACATCGTAGTCCGGGAACGGCGCCTGCTTGATCGTGGGTTTGGTGTGCAGTCCGAAAAACGAATCGCGCATCGAGGTTCCTCCTTGCACTGCCGATTTGGTGCTGCCTGGTGGTCGGGAAGGTCTCACTCCGCTCTTGTCACTACTATTTGTGCCCGAGACCGAAGATTTCACTGCTGCGAATACCACTCGCGCAAATGATATGCCGGATGTTGAACCCAAGTATCTTGAATCCGAAGCTCCCTGAACCGAAACACTTCCAATATTCGAGACCAATTTGTTCAGCTTCTCAGACTCATCCTGCCTTTTGTTCCAACTAGCATCATCTTGCGCCTGTTTGCGAACTAGAGCTGAATCCCCATTAAACGCCGATCTGCCATCGTCGCTAGGTGTTTGTGCCGCTGCAGGATCAACCCCAGGTTTCGAAGAATGTTCCAAGACTTCGGCCGGCGCAAACGAAATGTTATTCTGCTGTAGTAACCCCTCAAGATATCCTACTCTGGTCTCCAAATAAAACACATAACTGCCCACCAAACTATCAGCTCTTATACCAAAAACACCATCCCTTATCCCCCCTACAATCTGACTCACTCACCTTCTAGGAATCTCCCTCTTCGTAATCGGATCATAACCCACACACTTCACCCCCGCCTTCTCACAACTCGCACAACTCGGCAGCCGCTGATCACATCTATTCTTGCGTAACCGGCAGCGATTACATGCGCTGACGTTGCGGAAATTGCTACTCTGCCCCGCCTTTGCCGATCCTGTTCCCGCCTCCGTCTTGACGACCACCGGCGAGGGCTCTTCGGCGCCGGGGAGGCTTTTCGGACTCGTGGTTTTGAGCGTGGGAGACGATTCTGGGGGACTGTGCCGTGCGCGTTTGTTCGGGTAGCCACTGCTGGGTGCGGGCGGCGAGTGCGTGTTCATCGTTGCTGGGGTTGGGAGGTGATGGGTGCTGGAGGTGGAAGTAGGCGCGCATGCATGTGTAGAGTTGTAGAGAGGTAGGTAGTTCAGGTCGGCCGGTCGAGTGAGTGGTGGTGGATTCTGCGCCAGATAATCAATCTGCTTCTCTGCTAGATATCCCAGCCGCGCATGCAATCCAGTCTCTGTAACACAATCCTATATCCTTCTATCCTCTCTCATTCTTTCCACCCAGCCCTATCTCGTCTCGTTTCGTAGTGACTTTTTCTCTGCGCCGAAATTTTCGCTGCTGGAATCTGCTATCAATCGATCAATTGCCCGATAAAAGCTTCGTAATCGTCTCGGCAAAGATTAGATAGGTACAGTAGAGGTCTCACAGTCTACAGTCGAGTCTGTCAAGAATATAACTTATGCCAAGGGCCGCTCAGCTTAAAAGATAAGATTCTAATCCGCACACCAAAATCAATATCGCTGCAATACGTGTGTGCTAAGTAAGTAATGAACCAGAGCCGCGCCTGCCAGCGTGGGGTGCTTGCTTGATTTCCTTCCCTGCGCCTTGCCTGCCAGGATACCAAAACAATGCAGAACTACAACTCCCACGTACTGTATCACAGCAAATAACACCAGCATCACAGCAAGGAAAGTTGATCAGGCAGGTCCCGCACCCTTCGAGATAGGCGATAAAAAAGTTGCGCTGAATGATAAGAGCTTCAGCGAATAGCGGGCGGCCATTTCGAGATTGCCCTGTGCCTAGGTATCTTTTTAGCGTGGGACAGATCGCTCGGTTGACTCGATAGCATCGAGTAAAAGGATTCGGGATCTGGCCGGTGCAGGAGAAGAGGGCATTATCTATGAATTTGAGGTTTGTATGGAATGGAGAAGTGTGGGTGGAAAATTAAAATAGGGGGACATTTGTATTGGGCTTCTAGTAGGATGTAGGATGAGTAGCTGTATGAAGATGAGGGGAACTGGAGGGCAAGAGTACTATCTTCTACATCTGAGGTTCCAGATCATATCGAGATCTCTGGTAGTTAACCTTGGCATCCAGGAACAAACATCCACAAGTAGACAAGACAAGACAAGACAAGACAGACAAACGAAACACATCCAGCAGCCAAAACATCATCATGAAGCATAATTATACGATAGAATTTCCTACTTATGAATAGAATCATCAAAGTAAAGCTACCTAACGCCCATATAATATGCATCCAAAAATCCCATCCGGTGGTGCAACCCTGAAGGTTAAAAATCCTGCACTGCAGTGTTTCCCCCCTTCTAATCCAGCACCTGCACCAGCAAACCATTCCAGTATTGTGAAACCTAGGTACCTAACCCTCCCATACCATACCAGACCATGCCATGCCGAACCATACCATAGCATACCAAGTACCATCCCGATACCGTTCCCATCCCATATCCCCCTTTTATCGAAACTCCAAATAAAATATATAATGTCCCCAACCATTTATTGATATAGGAACTGCTTTGCCTGCCTTGCCTTGCCGGGCCAATCCACCTCAAGCAACCAAACCAAACCAGAAAAAAGAACAAGCATAACCCGCGGTTTACCGTTTTCGCAAACGATCCTTTTTTTCTGTGTAGTTCCTGTTGCGCCGGAAAAGAAGAGCAGCATCGCCGTGCTGTATACACTGAAAAGGCATAAGGGATATCTAGCGTCGAAATAGTAAGAAAAATAAAAGAAAAAGTTTTGAGCTGAAAAAGACATGTCGCCGACGACATAAGAAACAAGATTTTATACATAAAGTCCTCCTGGGGTCGTGATGAAGAATCGAAAAGTTGAAGTTGCTCTGAGAAAAGATAGAAAGATCGTTGAAAGTCGTGAAAAAAACAAGATGCAAGAAGTTTGACATCCGTTTACATGATTTCGTCGACAACGCTTACTCTTCGCTCGGCACCCGCGGCAATTCCGGAATCCGGTGCACAGTGGTCGAGCATTTGGTCGTCGAAGGCTTGTTCTTGATCTTCGTCGCTCTTCTCGTCGACGTCCATTCTGCCTCCCTTGTCGGTCATGTTGAGACTGATGATAGCGCCAATCATAGCGATGGCGGCACTGCACCACCATGCAAGACCGGAGTATCCGAGGCTAGCTCCAGTGGACAGGAGGAATCCAGAGATGGTGGGTCCGAAAGCGCGGGAGATGCTTGCTGTCGATGCTGCGACTCCGTTGATTGTTCCCAACATGAGGAGAGATGGGGCCGAGTTAGTCAACAGGATGGCATTGCTGGGGTAAGTCATGGTCGAGAAGGTACATTTCCAGATAACGACTGCGTAAAGTCCGATCATCTTCAGGTTCTCGGGAAGCAATACCAAGTATGGGGTGACAATGTAGAGAATGGGATAAGAGATGGCCATGGTTCTGAACAATCCGAGAGCTCCAAGACGACGGACAACAATTGGGAACAGGAAGATGGTCGCAATCATGGAATACAATCCTTGTACGGAGAGGACGACTCCCACATCCGAAGAGCTCATGCCGTATGTACCGACAAATTTGAAAGGAAGCTCTGGGGGAGGGAACGGCGGGGCATCCTTTTCCTGTTGAAAGGAGAGCATGGTGGGCAGCATTGAGTCAAAAGTCATTGTGTGGCTGAAATCACGAGTTAGTTTGGAGTTTAACCAGGAAAAAGGTGTGGTAGCAACTTACTAAGCCAAGATACCATAACCGATAATATTAATGACGACCTGCTTCGTAAAAGCTTTGGTTGCTGCAGGTTTGGCCCTCACTGGCATAACAAACGTGTCGTTCAAATCCAACGGTTCTTGCGGATCCTGGGCTGCTGCAGTCGATGGTAGGGCTGGTGATCCTTGGGTGGTGCGGTATCCTGGGGGTTGATCCTCCGAATCGTCATTCAACAACGAAAGGATCTCGTCAGCCTCTGCCACCTTTTCGCATCGTGAAGCTTTTGACTCCGCACAGCGCGCGAATTTGCTGATAATCCATTTGCCTGCCTCCAATCCGGGATCGCGACGATATTTCTTTTCCGAGTGGGTTTCCTCGAGGAATAATATTCCGACCACGACACCGCAAGTTACCACAACCGTACACACGAGGTTAGGCAAAAGGTAGGGGAAGCGCTCCCAAATGGATCCGTGTTGGAATGTCGCTGGCCAATTGACGACGGGTCTCGCCAGCGCGCCTCCGAGGGACGGGCCTAAAATTGATCTACAGATACAACATTAGCATGAAAGTTGAGAGCTGACAAGAGCTGACAATTAAGTCGCAACTCACCCCAGGCACCAGACAAATGGCATAATCGTGTATGCGCGAGCTGGATGACATGTCAGAACGAGGCTCCTAACCCAAAATGATACATCAACTTACGCTGATGTTCCTTCACTGTGACCATTTCGGCAACCGTGGTTTGCAAAACACCAATATTCCTAGAAGAAGCAATTCGTTAGAAACACTATTACCAAAACCATGCATAAAGGGACATCCGAAAGAAATACACCATACCCGTTCAAGAGGCCACCCAGGGCGCGTGCCAATAACGCAGTTGGTAGATTGGGCGAAAATCCAAAGATGAGCATGCTCAACGCCGTACCCGCAAGCCCCGTAAGAAGGACCGGTTTTCGTCCGATTTTATCGCTCAGTCGACCCCACGCCACTCCTGACGAGAACTCTGCGAATGCGAACGCCGAGGTGACCATGCCGCAGTACATGAATATTTGCGCATCGTTGTCGGTGATGTGGAAATCCTTGACCATGAAATATATATAAGGGAAGATGGACATGAACGCAATTGGCTCGCAGATTCGACATAGTGCTGTGCATTCCGGCGGGTTAGTATTGGGCTGCGTGCAATGCAATTGGGAGGGGGTTCGAAACTGGAGAGGGAGAAGGAGGCAAGCCACAAGGGAGATGGTTACACAAACATACCCAGGATTGTCATCTGCTTCGTGGGGAACGGAGGGGTCCGCCTCCGCGGTCCCGTCTGTCCTGCCGCGGGATTCATTTTCCGCTACACTCTCTTTAGAGCTTCGGTGTAGGGTATGTATGTAGCGAATTGATGTTGGTAGTTGTTGTGTTCGACCCGAGTAATAGTAGTTGCTTTGACGTGACTTGGCTTGGCTTTGACCTGGCCTTGACTTTGGGACGACGACAATGTAAAAGATTATAACTCGAGGATGGTGGGGGGAGAGGGAGGAAGTTTATATGTTTCGCTCTCAGACACGATCTTCCGTTGTTGTTGCTTATGTGGTGTAATCAAACTTTATATGAACCAGATGGGTAGTTGCAGCAGCAGGAAAGTGGATATAGAGAAAAGCAAATAGTGCAGTAGCTCGGTCTTTCCTTGATAGTAAAAAGAAAGAAAGGTGTCATGAGATTCCAGAAGACCCAGAAAAGTGATGAGTAGTATACGGCGGATGTGTATGTGAGGTGAGAAAATATGTATGTATGTATGTATGTGTGTGTGTCTGTGTCTGTGTCTGTGTATGCAGTAGGTAGCTGGAGCTGTAGCTGACTGACCGCTGGGTGGGACCTGTCTGTATGTCGAATGTTGTATGTCTGTCTGTCTGTGTGTCTGTGTGTCTGTCTGTCTGTGTATCTGTCTGTCTGTCTGTTGATGTTGTATGTTGTATGTTGTATGTCTTCGGTCTGGCTGTTGGTCTTTCTGGCTGTCTGGCTTTTTCTACAGTCAAAGGCAAAGGCAAAGCATAATCAAGAGCAAGCACCGGCGTCTTTAATACAGTTCAGGTTTATGTATGGGCTTGGATTGTTCATCAGGCGGTGACGAGGGTGAGAGCTTGCTCTATTATTACCAGTCGTGGCTCATCCGCTCCCATGCTAAGGCCATGTTGAGCGAGCGTTGTTCTATGGGGCGCACACACGGGTTTGGGCCTCTGTGCCAGAAGCCGTGTATCAGACGGTACTACCGTATCCACCCTTTCTATGCCCCGGCATTTGTCTCCGTGACCCGTTGGGCTAAACAGAGGAGGGAGAATTTTAAAGAGGGGACGATTATTTCGAAAAATTGTTTGCAGGCAACTCACATGGAGGGAACCCTGCCCATTTACCCTCCCTGCTCTGTACCTTTGCCCCTGCTCTGCCCTGTCACTCGAGTTTGGGAAAAAGTTGGGTCCAGTTTCCAGTAGCGCGTGGATCAAGGAACAGATACCAGTAAGTTAGTAAGTTCAGTAAAAAGGCTCGCAAGGGCCTTTCCTTTTTTTTCCTGCTTGCGGCGGCGGCGGTGTGTGATGATGAGTGATGAGGTACGGTTATGCTTGTTATTGCTTGGACATAGCACAGCACAGTGCTTCGTATGATGACATGACCCTATCGCTACTCTGGTTCATGCTCTTCTGGGAATGGCTGTGACCGAAAGCAGGCTGGATATTCGGGATTGTCTGGATATTACATTAATCATCCGTAACACTTCTCCAGTGATGTTATTGATGTTGGTTAGCCGTACGGCGTACGGTTACGGTTCATAATTTATGCTTCCACTCCACTCCACTCCCCTATTCGGGTACTGTAGGTTCCCGAGGGCGTTGAAGGTAGGAAAAGGCGACATAATTACACAGCTCCTTCGTAAAATAGAGTTTATTGGAGAATGAGATCCCCGGAAAGCTTTCCTTGTGGTCGATCACCCCCTCTATCTAGACATCCAGACGTCAATTAAAGCTGGCGATGGGACCCAAACGCTGCCTGGGACTGCCACTGCGACGGTCCAGACAGCCCATATAGCCATCCTCTGTCCAGCCATATGTACCGTACCCTTACTACATGCAATGATTTTCAGATCACGATCATACTGTATCATCGAATCTACAAGGGCACTTTCACCTCGCGACGCTTTCCTCGTGTTCGGTCGAGCATCCCGAGCCAAACGCCAAGTGCTGGCTCATATCCGAATGAAGGAGGTTATGCGTCTTCTTAAGCTCACACCGGCCCAGGAATCGTTCCTGGCGCTGTGCGAGGCCATTGTGGGAAGGACAAACCTTACGCTTTCCCAAAGCCTTTTGCGAACGACGAGGTCTGAGTGGACAGTGCGGATAATGAACTACGAGAGCGAGTGGATGATTTCTTTCCTCATCGAATCCCAGAGTTGCAGCAGGAGGCGCTGAGCGGGAGAGCGAAAAGCCAGCCCTAACGTTTTTGTCGTCCACCACCCGTTATCTCCACGAGCTGATACGGACGGACAGATGCGATGTTCCCACGACGCGGCTGCTTGGCCCAATCCAACTCTGACCCGAAAAAAACGAGGTTTATAATCGTTCCTTTTCATGTATGTGTATCCGTTCCCGTACATATGAGCTTTTGCGACATGCGGGCACCTTCGTTATTCGCCGATTTCCCCAGTGTTTTCGTACGTAGGTTGCATTATTCTCCATATCCATATCCATATCCATATCCATATCCGTATCCATTCATCCCCCCATCCCTTTCCACTTTTGAAATTCAATACTCGAGTATCATAAGTTAATGGATGATGATTATCACCTCGGTAGCGTTGCCACCCTTCCCTTCTTGGTACGTTTGTACGTCTCGTCTCACTCTACGCCATTCCCTAAAGGCGCTCTAAGCAATACAAAGAATCCAAGCGTCAGTCAGCATGTCATGTACAGTCAAGGCGTAGATTCACTGGCACGGCGGACGGTACCCATCTAAGTATTCTGTGTAGATCATATACCCAACATAGCTTAACAGCAATACATAGCACTGTGTCGAAATATATTGAGCTTACATGTTCCTTACCATGCTGCCTCGCCCGCTGCAGCGCGCAGTGTAGAATGTTGGTACTTTGCACAGCGATATATTCAACAAGCTAAATAACCTAACTTGAATGTTACACCGAATACCACGTCCACCAGGATAAAGCAAGGGCACCCCAACCAGCGCGATAGAACATCGAAGGATTTTTACTGGGGATCATGTCCCGACGACCAGAGATATGGAAAATGAGCCCCCCTGTCCCATCCAAGTCCTGGCCTCGTTTTCCCTCTCCCCTCCATCTCGCTACCTGAAAAGTTCCTTGAAAGCTAAGGTTTTAATGATTCGGAGTTTGACTTAGAGGCCTTCTAGTCCAAACTAGTCAGGGGTTGGATGAGAGGGCTGAGCCACTAGGATTTCCCATGTCCAAGATCACTGAATAAACGAGAAAAGCTAGCTGGGCTCTCGCGCTGTTCCGGGACATGGTGATACGGCTGAAAAAAGGCGAGGCATGCCCCAAACCAGGTAAGATTGTTGGCAAGTTCCTTGATGGCCAGGGCAAGAGAGAAAGGGCAGGGCAGGCCAGGGCAGGCCAGGGCAGGCCAAGGAAAGGATACAAAATGGGCAAGCCAAGACCCGAAAGGACAAGGAGAGTGACACAAGTAAGAAAATCGAAAAAGAGGTACGTACGCAGACCTTTAGCATGATCCATAATGACCGAAAGCTGATTATGTACATTGGAGAGTGGGTTTCAGCACTCGGTATCGTAGTGACGGTATGTACGTCTTCCTTTCGGCTGTCTTTTCTGGACAAGGACACTTTGGCGGCTACATGTTTATCTTCATCAAAAAAGGTACACATGATTACCTCCATACAAGATGTGGCAAGGCCAGATAGGTTGAAGTTTCCAAGAATGTTGCCTAAGCCGACCTTTTCGTATGTAATACTTGAAATTTTAATTTACCTGATATTCGTATCCCCGATATATGCGGCCTGACAGTATGATGTCGATATGTACTTCGTATATACTATACTGTATGTAAAGGGGGAAAAGGAAAAGATTACGATTCTACACATGATATCGTAGTAGCCGTAGGAGTGAGTGGTAGTCAGAGGTACGTAGGACTCGAGTAAGCATACAGTAAGCTGTGTTTGGGTTGGTTAGAATAATGTTAGTTGCACGGTACGGAGTTATGGAGCTGGCGGTTGGCAACATCTAATGAATGGCTCGATAGTATGATTGTAGGTCATCAATAGATAGATAGATCCATAGATAGTCCTCGAGAAGAAGAGAGCTGCAACAAGCATCCGGAACCAGACGCAAATCGGTAGATCGTCCTACACGGCACGGTACAGTAGTTACAGTACCGTACGTACGGCCAACACTTTCGTACCCTCTTGTGAGTACAGCCAAAACGAAGTTGAAGCTTTTTTCGTATGTCTCCTTCCTGCACACTGCACGTCCACTTCGTGGTATGATCTCTTCATTTCGAATTAAATTCTCCGTTTTGAAACTAAATACGTCAATATTCATAACCCACAGGCTACAGCACTCCACGAGCTGCGCAGCAGCACCAACACCAGCAGCATCCACCCCGAAAAAAGTGTAACTTGGTAACTTGACTATCTCAGATTCTCCATAAAAGCGGTCGAGGATCGGGTCTCTCTCAGCAAGTGACCGTTAGAGCCGCGGAATCGGGAACACAGGGACAAGGATTAGAGAAGAAATGAGAAGCTTCGAAAAGTTCCATGGACGAGCTGACCGGGCCTCGCAAGCTCCATATTCCATGATCCGTAAATGAAATGACTTCTTAGTGTTACTCAAAGTTCGTTTCAGTAGTCGTGTATCGTATAAAAAAGAATGGAGCTGCGTTGAGCTAGAAGGTGTCGGGTGGAGCTGAAGCGAGAAATTCGAGCAAGGGGAAACAAGGCAACACCAGGATTTGTTTTTTTTTCTTCCTGGGGCGAATGGGGAAGATGGGCGAGGGGCAATTGCAGATAGTTACTCGGGTCGGTCAAAAATAACTTTTTTCAGTAGCATACTTTTTGCCAGCTTAGAAGAGACTAGACGCCTTGCATCGACACCGACTGGGCGAGGCTTGCCAGTTGCAATGAGCCGAGGATCGCGGATAGATGGAATCATCATCTACGCCGTAAGGTGACTAACGAAGGGACAGGTTGTCTAGAAGGAAAAAGGAAAAAGGAAAACGGGTGTTCCTTTCCTGCCACGTTTTTCGGGTTTTGTTTGTGGCACCCCATCTTCGATTAATGATGACGATCATTATAGGGGCATTTTATTTTTTGCCATTTGCCATTTGCCATTTAGCTGCCCTCTGACTGCTCGGGTGGAAGAGCCGCTCTGGGTTTAGACGATAGCTGATCTGATTGGCGCTCTGGTTAGCTGAAAGGGGGCTCAAGCAAATTCCAGTAAAACATGATGAACCACCAGAACTAAGAGGACTAATCATCTTAGTCGGCAAACCTTGGAATTAGATAGGTTTCGCGGAAGCTCATCCTGACGCCCGTTGGGGCAACACTTGTGACTAACTTTCACTAACTATTATGCTTTGCTTTTTGACTTGTCGCGGACCTCCCTCGCTCGCTCGCGGGCGGACCTATGATCTGGTTATTGGCGAGATGTTTCTGGTGGATTTTTGATGTGAACTCTGAATCTTGTGCAATGGGTGTCTCGGACCTCAATCTTTGTGTAACCATACGTTCGACCTGGTCCATCTGGTCCAATTTTTTCTTTTCTTTTTGCTGCACTGTGTGTAACTTACGTACTTTCATGTGAATTGTCTAGAAAGGGAAAAGATCATGTGCCTTGCATTCTTGGTCGCGCATCCTCGCATTCTAGAAGGGAGTTTCGACTAGGAATACCTCGGCTACTTCCTAGCCCTGTTCGCCAGCTCGCCAGCTCGTCTGCTATCGGTCTCCATTGATAATGTTACCATGCTGTTCCATGAAACTTGTGGAAAGGCTCTATTATTACTCCCCTCCAGCCTCCGGTACTGGTACTGGTACTGGTACTGTGGCTGTGGCAGGTGGGTGGGCATCTCGCTCAACAAAAAACTTGCCTTTCTTGTTTTCTTGGTTGCTTTAAGACATACGAAGTAACGTTTCCGATTTATTCGAGGTCAGTCAGACGTCAATTCCCCATAGTTCAACCTCAATTGTCGTTGTTGGATGACCTAATTTCACTTTCATACACCGCCAATTTCATTTTTGTTACGAATTTCGTGTTTGTTGTTGGAATTTCTACTTTTTTTCCTGCGCGACGGGGAGGCTCAATCAAGGAGCTTATGTGTGATCATGCACGGCTTTTCCGGTCTTCAATCCGGTGTGGCATCACTTTCATTCGATGCCCAACTTCGAAACAGTTTGCCGCGCAATAAATTCGTTTCGTGATGTCTTTTCGTCGCTGTTCCTTGGATTATCGTTTCATGCCATGTGGCTTGTCGAGCAAATTTTCAGGCCTCTCCACAACTCCAGAGATGGGGATCCCTCCGGATCCGCAGAAACATCGAGAAGAACAGAACACGGTAGTTCCAAATTCGGATTCTTCGTCGCGTGGTACTTAGGCGTTGAGCAGAGGCAACGCGAAGGAATGATCTACACCCGAGATCCTCGTGTATTGTGCTCTTCTGCCTGTTAGAGGAAGCTTCTCCGATGCCTGGGAGTCCCGACGAGAGATTAGAGCAACAGGTTTCATGGGTATGGGATGGCCTTCCGGTGCAGGAGTTGTATGCAACTCAGCGGTTACGCACATCCATTCACGCACACTCGAAGAATGCCGGAGCTTGTTCGCAGTCACCGTTTAGACGGTCAAGGTTTTTTGCTGGACCATGTACGATGCTGACGAAAGGCTGTGCTCAGCTCTGCATTCGGCGATGAAGCTTTTGGACCACTGAGAACTTGCTCATCCGCTTGCCTTATGTACCCCTTTATATGACCTACATCACTAGCAGTACGTGCTTCATATATTCTTGTCGTACGAATGACATGCAGTCCAGTACCTGTACTTTGCACCTACTTCCTAGATTTCGCCTCATTCTCACCGAATAAAGGTGCGTCGGATCTGGGAATATGCAAGATGGACCGTTTCGTTCGATGCATAGACTAAGAAAAGAAGAGATGAATCATTCGATGATCCTACTATAACGCTTCATGCAGCTAGCCATGCAGCGTAACATACAAGCTTGCATATGCATACCTATGCATCGAAGGTCACCCTCCCGCGTTCTTTCTGGTGCCCCGTTTCATAACCACGAGTTCCTACCAGATTGGCTAAAATAAATGTCCCTAATGTGGCATGCAGAGCAAGTGCTGTAGAACGTTGGGCATCGTCTCTTTTTCTTTCCTTTTCACGAGATTCACGCTTATGGAAGCGGGTCTGCGTCCATCGCAACAGCTTCCCGTCTACATGCGGAATGGCTATCCCTCCAATATGCGCCAACACAATCGTACAGGGTGGCATGTTAGATTGTGGTTAGATTGTTTGCATTACCCCTTTGGTTTGTGTGTGGTTGGAACGGGTCGTTTAAAAAATGAGGTACCTTGAACGCCCGGAGATCTGTCTTTCGCCTACTCCCTTTCCAAAGTCCGAGCAGAGGGAACCCAGAAATGCAAGTATCCATTGCAGCGGAAGCCGACAGCCTTACAGATATCCATGGAGGCACGGCACGTCATAGATGCTTGCTGCTTCGATCCCGAAGTTAAGCCATTTAACGTCGGCCAATTATGCATCGATCGCAAGTATTGCTCCCCCCTCACCGCGTTTCTCGACTGCAGTCACGTCGAAAGGCCTTACTTTGACAACGTGCCCTGTTGGCCCCCCCCTTGGCCCCTCCTAGGTTGTGGATTTTACGTTATGTCGTGTCTCGTGGGCAATTCTGAACTGTGGTTCGGAAGATGATTCCATATCCCTCCATCGCCAGATAACCCCTTGTGTAACCACGTAAAAAAAATATGTACCCAACCGAGCGTCCAAAGATCCAAAGAGTGGGAACATTGGTCCTTGGAGGCTGAGGCGATTCATCAATCTTGTATCACACGACTCGTCATACATGGTAGTTCTGCACTATTAAGCTGCATATCTCAATGATCCTTTCATTCTAATCTCCAACGTAGGATTGGACGAGTACAGGATATTTGGACGAATATGGACCATCCTACTCGGTCATATGATTTTCACATGCAATCCAACTGCAAGGCTGAGCATATCATCACATCAATATAGCGGGAGGGAGCTCGAGGCGTTTTGCCCTGCATGGAGGGGAGATCATCAAGAGGGTTGGTGTGCCCGAGGTTGAATCCCGACTGACCTGGCATGTTACGTTGAGAATATGCAAGATTGAGAGAATCGGGCAAATCCTCAGACGAGACTCATGGGGGGGCGGCAGGACGTGGCGTGGAATCTGGATGTGTACCTAGCTGTTAGGATTCAGGACAACCAACCTTCAACGGGCAACAGTTGAATTAATGGCTCTTTCGGGATGCGATTCCGATGCCTGCCCCTCCTCCGCAACGGAATAGTTTGACATGCAAAATGCAAAAGCATGACTCGCCCTGTTTCATGGGTAAGCAGCATGAAAATGCACGTCCAGGGTGAAGAGTGTCGGGTCGGAAACCATTCACTCACCCTTCCGACTGGGAACCTCCACCAGCACGTGACTAGACATCTAGACCGCGACGGATTGATTTGCTGATTATTAATGTGGCTGCCTGGAATTGCAGGCGGGATGGATGAGCGGATTATCTTGATCCGCGACCTTTTCCCAGCAAGGCTTCCGCCCGGGTCCCGACAGTCTGACATAGTGGCGGGGCAATCACTGCCAAAGAAATTCCTAGAACCTGTTGACATAGCCAAAGGGAGAAAAGAGTCATTTCCCGATCAAGACTCCAACATCATCAATAGTCCACGATACGACCATACAAGGTTGATCTTCAATATTCTTTGACGAAATTTCAATAATTCTCCGGCCCATCTTCATCGGCTCATTCTTTTCAATATTTCCTTCCAATATCGGTTTCTTTGAACGGTGATCAGCCCCGGTAAGCCGAGATCGTAAATATGGGCAAGAAACAAGGTGCTGGGGAAAACTCGAAAAAGGCCGCTGGAAACGCCAAAAAAGCTGCAGTCGCCGCGGGCAAGCTGGAAGCTGCGGATAAGGTCAAGGCCGCGCAAGAAGCCGAGAAATGGGGAGAGGGAGCCAAGAGCAACGCGAAGGCGTGAGTTTCCAATCTTCATTCAGCTGCTGCTACCCCGCATATCAGCCGACCTTTTTGCTAACGTAGGATTGATCAATAGAGATGCCGCCGCAGCTAAGAAGGCCGAAGCAGATCGAAAGAAAGCAGAAAAGGAGGCGCTGTTGAGAGAGGAGGAAGCTGCCCTTCCGTCAGGTCCAAAGAAATCCAAGCAAGCTGTGAAGAAATCCGAGAAGCCATCCCGAGGTCTCGACCTATCGCAGCTCGATGAGTCCCCTAGCACGCCATCCGCACTTAACGCGACTGGTATTGATAATGCTCTCGATGCCTTAGACATAACGTCGGGTGCTCAAGAGAAGCTGGATCGACATCCAGAGAGGAGGTTTAAGGCTGCTTATGCCGCCTTCGAGGAGAGGAGATTGGCTGAAATGGATGAAGATGGAAGTGGAAAGGGACTGAGGCGAAATCAAAAGATTGAACAAATCAGAAAAGAATTTGAGAAGCATCCCGATAACCCTTTCAACCAAGCAAGGGCTGCGTACAATGCTTCGAGGGACGAAATGTCCGAATTGAAGCAAAAGGAAATCGCTCGAAAGGAGGCGATTCTGGCGTCTCCAACAACTCCTACCACTCCTGGAACCCCTAAAGGCAATTAGATCTTTGGATAAGCCGCATTTTTGTTCTATTACCCAATGCTACGACTTGTAGCAGGCTTTTTGTTTGGGGGTGACGGGGGAATGAAATGATAACGGCGCTGCACGAGAAATGTGGCGATGATAGACACAGAATGATATCCAGAATGAGAGAACAACAATGGATGTTGAGATAAACATGCCTTATTAAAGTAGACTGCATCCAGCGACCTGCGAAACATTTGTACTACAGTTCTCATGTTTCACATGCCATTAATCGAGATGTTTGCCCCTCTGAAACGTCACTATCGCGGCAAAATTACACCGCTCTCACCTCGAATCTCAAGACCTAGATCCCAAAACAAAACATGCACACTACATGAACATCCCATACCAACCATGGCGCCGCAACGATTATCTACCTTGTCGACTGTGCGAAAACAGCATTTATTAGTAGAATTGTTCGTACCTGCATTTTACCCCAGCTTCGGATCGATCAGCTAATGCGGATACACAGCTCTAGTTTGAAATATGCTTGTCCTCATGGTGTATACATGAGCCTCACTCCCGGCGACCCCACACTTTGGTCGGGAGTCCTATTCGTACGGAAAGGTGAGTTTCTCAGCTGGCGGTTTATCAATGGCTCTATCCTCTTGCGCGCTTGTCAAGTGCTAACGAAAATGTCCGCCAAACAGGTGCCTATGCGCCCTCCATCCTGCGCTTCCAGGTCTCCTTCCCGCCCCAGTATCCCGCTCTCCCTCCTCTGATCACCTTCTCGACTGATATCTTCCATCCACTTATCACGCCTCTTACTACATACATGTATAGCACCGATGCTCAAGGCGACGATGACACGGTTTCCGCTACGGATGAGGAGCGTCTACCGCCGGGGGGGTTCTCGCTGCGCGATGGCTTCCCGGAATGGTTTGGAAGGAAGAGCAAGAGTATGCGCAGTAGAGAAGAACATCAGAGAACGCCTACCAGAGCCGGGATGGGAAGTCCATCAAGTGGGATTTCATCAATAGGTAAGACTGCAGATGGTGTACGAGTGGGCGTCTACGAGATCTTGCGTTATGTCAGACGGACGTTTGATGATGAGTCGGTACTGGATAGAGTTCCGCTGGAGGCGGCGGGCAATCCGGGCGCGTGGCATGCGTGGAGGGCGTATAGGGTTAAGCTGGGGAAGCTGGCGAGGCAGGCGCAGCAGGGGGAGAGGCCCTTGTCGCCGGTTGTGGCGAGGAAACCGGGAGAGTGGAATTGGGATGGGGTGTGGGAGGTTAGGGTTAAGAAGGGAATAGAGGCTAGTATTTCAGAGGCGGTGCTGTATGGGCAGGGGGCGGGGGATGATTTGATTCAGTTTTTGAATGTGGATGCGGATAGGTTGGAGGAAATGAAACGGCTGATTAGGGAGAGTACGGAGGCTGTGGATCCGGGGAGGAGGTCGGTGGGTGCATAAGAGTTGAAGAGAAGGTGGGCTCGGTGATATTAATGGCGATAGTGAGTCTGAGATTGCTGTTGAGACGTTGTGATGCTGGGGTATAAAGTCCTTTTTTTAGCATTGATACCCATTGTTCGGAAATACAACATGGACACATTTTCTTATATGGGATTTCACTGCGGCACAGCACTGATCCTGGATAATCGGTGACTGGGGAGGCGACGGGGGAAGGTGGTGCATGAGGATGCATTTCTTGCATGCTGTAATGATCGCCAGTACATGATCGCCGCGGAATGCACCGCTCCTCATCACGTATAGACCCTGGCGACATTTATATCCATGCGGGTGATCCACGATGCAAGGTGAGTCTATTTTGACTTACTTACTGACTTGTAGCTGTCAGGGAGACGAGCACGCTATTACTAGGGTTGTAATCTATATCCTCAGGGGAGCTTCTAATGACTGGTTTGCATTTTATTCCTTTGGAGTCTCTTACCAGCTCGGACGCCACTGTGATAGCACTACTTATTGGGAGTTTACTTCGACGCGTTGATGGCATCAAAAGTTCCTCAAAATACCTAGAATTGATGAAATCCAAGCGGATCCACAGCAAGAAGTGGTCTGCTCTTGCTTATACGAAGCAAAAGCTTAATAGAAGTCTACTCTCCATTCCTTACAGTTTGAAAATTCCATCTCAATGGCTCGCCACCCCTCTGACAGTTCTGCAGACGTCACTGTTTACTGTTGGGCAGGTAGGTAATGGTCATCGTTCTTGCCTTACAGATAACCACTGCTGCCGCCTCTTTCATCACCCTCTTGAAATTCAATCATAACACCAACAAAACATCACCTCTCATGCTTCACATTTCAACTAATCATCATCCATCATTGCTTTATTACTGCTCAATGCATTCTGTCTCATTCTAGCAATTATTTCATTTTTGGCTATGAATAATACAGGTTCTCCAGTAGGGGCACTTATTGTAGTACCTATTGCTATCTTATTATTCGTAGTATTGATCGCTCTCAAAGCAACCAGTATCTGGCAGTTCATTGTCACATCCGCTCGTCATATTCGTTTCCAATACCTCCCACACATCAGCTTTCTCTGCGGACGAGGATATCGCGGTAAAAGACATCAGGATTCGCACTTTTCCAACACTCAACTTTACGGTGATTCTTGGTGCGATCTGGAGTCGACTGAGGTCGGGAGTTACAATAGCAGGAACTTCACCAGAGATAGATTTATCAATCAACCATCCCCTCTTCATCATCACCACCAGCAGCGGAAATCGACATACGACCAGGGAGATAGCACGTCGTCAGCAGACTCAGAATGCTCGGTCTGGCATCCAAGAAGGCAAAGCAGGCTAACATGGAGTTTCACGAATCCGAGGTCGAAATCTCAAAGCCCCAGCCCTTACGCATCATCAAACGTAGCCAGACCATTGCCGGTGGCAAGGCGGGTGGGCGATCTGGAGCTGGGGGAAGGGATTGGAATGGGAATGGAAATGGAAGGAGGTGGTCCGGATGCTCGTTTGAAAGTAAGGGGAGCCCGCCATTGGCAAAAGACGGACCCTTGACTGTGCATAAGATAAGGAGAGGGAGGGGGAGTATTCTGGACGGGAGCTTGGAGGTGGATATTGTGGATGTGGAGAAGAAGGGTTTGAGTGAGGATACGTTCGGGATTGCTCTTGGTAAGACTAAGACCTGTTCTTCGAACGTCATGGTGATCATACATATGTGCTAATTATCGCCCAAGACAAGATGCATAATCGCGGGGACTTCGATGCTACCCCGAAACCAAATCGTCCAGTGTCACGAAGCTTGAGTGTTGGAAAATTCTTGAAGACTGAACTGAATCGTGGAACTTCCCGGAAAGATATAGGAGAGCAACTCAGTCCTCGGCAGTCATTGCAGTCATTAAATCCACGATGCACACCACCCCTCCAACAAAACCTCGACGGCTCTCCCAAAATCCCTGCGAGACGGCCATCTAAGTCGAAGAATTTCATCATGAAGGCATTTGGTGGCAGAAAAAATGACGAGTCGAAGATCCCCTTGACCCGAAAAGCTTCGACGGGCTCACAGAGCACACTCCTTCGGAGACTCTCTCACAGAAAATCCACTGCTTCAACTATCAGTTCTTCCGTCTCATCAGTAGCATCAAGTCTTGGAACGGTAGAGCTGTCACATTCTTTCGAAAGAAATAGCCAGGACATCATTGATGTTGGCATCAATTCGAGATCATCTTCTTATTACGATGATATCGATTTCTCGTGTCCGGTGACCCCTACTCCTTCTAATTGTAGGGACGAAATGTTCGTCTTGTGTCCACATATATCTGTCACTCCGGAAAGTACTAGTGTTCATGCTGGCATGTGCACATTATGGGTTGCTATCGAGATTACTGGTGTGCTTCGAAGGGCCGATGGATCTGGGGGCTCGGCTGAGATGAGTCGGGCTTATAGTACTCAGAACCTAGCTCCCCAGTACAATGGTGAGCAATATTTTCCATTTTCCAGTTAATTTGGTCCTGTGCTGATACTGCCAGACCTTAGGGGTTATGGAAGCTTGCATAATATTGCGGTAGAGCTCCAGCCCGGACTCGACTGCATTATCATCGACCAGCCGGATGATCTCTTCCAAGCCAAAACTATCCGTGTCAGCGAAACTCTTCTCATGCTAGTCAAGATCGGACTCAACAAGATCAAAGTTCCTGTGTCACATGAAAAAGAGACATCAACAGACGAGCTGATTGATGACCTTAAAGATATCCTAGGAGATACCACCACGAAATATCTCACTATCAAACTCAACTACCGCCATTCCGCCTTCTTAAACCTCAGAGCACCATTACTCAAAGGCAACAACAAACTTCTGCCTCAGCACACCTTACTCGAAACCAAAGCCACAGCCACAGTTAAACGTCACAATCCCTCATCCGCCTGGTCCCCGCGCAACTCCGCATCTCTCAACTCCCCAATCGGGATTAATCCTCTCACCAAAATCATCGAAAAACACTACTCCGCCGAACGCGCTCGCGAAGCGCTCCACAAACTCTCTGATGATCGGGTCAAAATCCCTTACCCGAGACGCACATATGGTTATTCGTCGGATAAAGAGAACTGGAAATCGGAAATCAATATCCCGGCTAATGCGGCAGTCACACCACCGGGTTTGCTTACGCATTCTTTTTCGATGACGGCGATTCCGCAGTTTAATGCGAGGGGAAGTGGAAATGGGAAGAGAGTGGGCTCGCCGGGTGATTATGATCATCTGTTGGATAAGGAGGCGAGGGATATGGATCCCGCGAGGAAGATTTGGTCGCAGATGAGGAGGAGTTCGAGGCCTGGGAAAGGGGGGCATCCGAGGACGAGTATTAGTGATGGGCACTATTTTAGTGCGGATGAGGAGGAGAGGGAGGTGGGAGGTGGGAGTGTGAGAGGGGGACAGAGGGTGTCGCCGGGCTTGATGGGCGTGGATGATAGGAGGATGGCGGTTAGGGATGTGGCGTTGAGGAATAAGAGGAGTGTGGGGCAGGAGTCGTTGAGGAGTATGGTGCCGAGTACGTTTAGTGGGAATGGGGGAGGGAGGGGAAAGGGTGTGGAGGGAGAAGAGGGGGGGAGAGGAGGTGGAGGAGGGGCAATGGGGATGATGGGTGCGGTGGCGGGAGTGGGGTTGGTGGGGAGGAATTGGGGGCAGTGGTTACCTTGGAGTTAGAAGAGGAGGGGAGGGGGATTGGTGTGATATATTTATGGGGGAGGGTAATGGGACGGAGAAAAGAGGTTGGAAAAGGGTAAATGTGGGTATGGAGAGTTCGGGCTGTAGGTGGGTGTGGGAACTGTAGTTTATGTTATGGGAAAGTAATTCTTAGACAGGAGGAAGAAGGTCCGGTTGATTCTTGGTCGGTTTTTCTCTTGATCCTGTGGGGATAGAGTAGGTATGGTAGGTAATTAGGGACATAGGTTATTGTATGAATTTTATTGTTTGCTTTGTTGATGTTGTTGGTGGTGTTGATTGTGGTGTTGTATGTGAATTTGATTTTTTCCGGGTTGATTCGGGGGGTTATGGTGATGAGTGGTAGGTGGGGAAGGGGGTAGATTGGTAGGTCGGTAGGTAGGTAGGTAGGTAAATGAGCTTTGGGGGTTGGTTGGTGCGATTTGCTTGATGGGAAGTACTTGGTTTGTAGTATGGAATTTGAACATCGCGAAGGATGATGTTGGATATACGATGCGGAGATAGTCAGGTAGGTATTCACTCGATAAATGAATCTGAGCAAGTAGGTGGATGTGGATCTTGGGTTGGGAGGTGTGATTGTTGAAGGCTGGGTGTAGAAATAAGCCATTTGTTGTGCGTAGATGTTACTACTTCGTGGGCTTCAGTCACTTAGGCTAGCCGTTGGAGTAGAACAGCGATGATAGCGATGTGCTTATGGTGGAAAATATAGTATTGAATAAGGACGGGTTTTATGTTTGACGTTGACGTTGACGTCTTTTGAGATATAGAGTAATGCTGTTGATTGCTAGGAGGTTGCGAGGTAGAAGATTGAATCATGAGTTCTAGAAGGTGCTTAATCTAAAGATAGAGATAGTGTGATTGTGCGAGACACTGTGATAGGCAGTTGAGGTGAGGTGCGGTGAGCGATAGGTGTTTAATAGTAATGATCCATGTCGAAGGTCTTTCCCATGCGACCGATGGTTCAAAATCCTCGGTCAGTCTCGTCTATTGTTCCACATTCACGTATTATACGATATCTCTACTTTATATACTCGGTGCTGGCCGTCTATGTGATTGTTGAGCAGCCTAGCAAGTGTTAAGTATAGAGTTGAGGAAGAGCTAAGAGGTGGAGACATTAGTATTCACTCTCTGAGAGCAATCAGACGTGGCGTAAGATACAGCGAAGTTGATCACCTGCAAGATGTAACTATCAAGGTTGTTGCCTTCCTCCTATGCTAGGCAATTGACCACTGTGGTGACACGGACTGGGGGTGTAAACAACGAAAGACTTCTTATATTGCGACTCTTCCTGTCTGTTTGCTTTGGTTTTGGCTGTTCTTGTAGAAGAATCAGGGTGACGACGATGGGAAAGAATCCAGAAAAACGAGTATATAAATCTGCTGTTTTTCTGCTTCTTTCCCTCCTTCTTCTTCTTCTCCATATAAAAATTCATAAACACAAGCATCTTGGATACCTCGAACATCTCAAACATCTTGACAAATCTACAAATTTTGGGACGTGAAAAGTTACTCTTCTAGAGTTTTCGAGCGCATACGAACCAGAAAGTCTTGTAACTAGATCGAAAGTTAGAAAGAAAAATCTAGGAAGAGAAAAGATGTCTCGCATGCCACCACCACCGCCATATGAAGACAGCTACGAACTTCAGTCGTCTCCTCCTCCCTATCAAGCCACCGGGAGAGTCTTCAATTCCAACCGTTGGCTACAGCAATGGTATGTTCTCGCAGGAGGAAGAGACCTCAGCGAAGGACTCATAATAGATGGGAGACATACATCCGAATCGAACATCTACCTAGCAGCGCTCTGCGATATTTACGATGCTAGTGCGGACTGGTGGGCGGTTTTGGAGAGGGAGGTCGCCAGGGGTATGGTTGGTGGAGGAGGTGATTGGGTCGCGGTGACGGGGCTGAGGACAGCCTACTTGATGTATGGAAGACGACCGATGAGACAGGCCTGGAACTTGCGAGGGAGCAGAAGAATCGATGGTGAAATGGTCAAGAGAGTGACGGTATGTTTGAGAGAAGTCTTGGAGAACATGAGAGAGGAGGGGAGACACAGGGTGGACACTTTACAGGGGGGTAGGATTGCGGGAGATCGATATATGGAAAGATTGATTTCAGATGAAGATGAGTTGCCTGCGTATGGAGATGTAGGAACCATGAATGGGAGCCGAGGAGCTCGGAGTGGCGGGGGTGAAAGTTCATCCTCTGGCCAATATCACATTGAGCGACAAGGATGGCTAGGAAGAGCTTGGGATGCTTGGATGCATATGGATGATGATGTGCCTGTACACTTACGGGGAACTAGATATGGGCGGTTGATGAAGGATTAGAGATTTTAGAGTGCTGTATGGGATCGGGATTTGGACAAGTGGAGAACGGAAACAGGTTAGAATGATCGTTGGTTTTTTGAATTTATATTAGTATTCGTTGATATTTTGGGTAGAAATTAGATAGATTCGATATCGACTTGAATTATACCAAGTTCGAAGAATGAAGGAAGTCCAAAAAATCATATGTGATCCACCCAGCTTGTGTAAAGCATTGAACTTCCATATATTTGAGGCAGACGAAGACATTCTTCGTCGTCTCGGTCTCTTGAATTCGAGGAAGTGCCACTGGGCTCCTGTACTTGCTTCAGGTAAGTCTGATCCAACAAGCTAGTGAAAGAATGGCCGTTAATATAAGCTACTCTCCTGTACCACATAGATGCGACTAATTCTCCTAAGTAACTTCCCGTAGGCCAATGCTGTATAAGTCATTATTTCCTGCAGTTTCTCCTGTGATCCACTGAGTCTCTAATCCTTTCACATCATCATCGATCAACTCCCAGATTTCGTTTAGGTGTCGCCTACTATTATCAATGACCATGTATTAATTCGAACATTTCCACAAGACCCTATGTACAGCCGAAACCCCTTATAGCTTTCGGATCGGAAATATATTATAGAGAACCACTCTGCAATGCTACAGTTCCTCCATCCTTTATCATAACCACTAGTCTCCACAGAGGAGCATAACGCACAGCTACACGTAGTGCAGATGATCAGTTTTTATTGGCGAGAAAATAAGTAGCCTTTTCCACTTCTTCAGATGGCTACTCTAGTGCACTGCTGACTCGGAGCACACGGCAGGAATTCCCTTCACAGCCGGAGTAGGAGTGAGGAGTGGTGATGAATCCTTTTTATCGTGTTTATCATTCCTTATGCCTACTGTCGGACAGTCTTTCGTTTCAGCATTCGCGAAGCCTCCAATTTGCACGCGGTTTAGCATCACTGCTAAAATGTGATAGATGCAATGCAGAGATCTTATTCCGTGTGCAATTGATTGCCTCAATTGGTGTTTCTGGGATGAAAGAAATGGGTGTTGCATGAATTGCCCTGAAAGCAATGCAGTCGCAAACCACACGATATATCAATCCACAAGAGCCCTAGAATAAAACTCTCATAGTGAAAAAATGGACTCGCGACCTCAGTAGAGAATTCGCTCAAGGGATTTGCTTCGGTTTCGGACTGCTTGCGGTCCAATTGATTGATATGTATTGGTAGTCTTGGATCACTGAACACCCCATTCGACAGCTTCGACAGCTTTGACGGCTGAACCACTGGCCGCTGGTGGGAGTTCTTTCAACATTGATCGAGTCGGAGAGCCAAGGGTCGAAGATTGCTCAAGTCGATCAAGGTGCGCTGGATCAATTCTGCCAATGTTGAGAACTCGGTTGTTATGCTCAACTGTGTATATCCTTCTCAGGTCGATTCGCGACATGGGAGAAATTTCCATTTTGGCCGTTTCTATAATTATGGGAAATGGCTTAACATTCATCTTTTCGTCTCTGTGCACTGGAGCCGACTGTGTAGCAGGGTATAAGGCCGCATGCTCTTCCGCTGTCACACCGCGTTTGAGTGTACCAAAGCCACTATAAGTATGAATGCCCAAGCAAAGGCTGTAGCCTTTGCCTTCCCTAATGACAATGAACCGTCGGATCTCCGTATAAGCGTCCCCATTGAGCCAGGTTGTACTAAAATGCGGTTGACCACGTCTAAGGGTCGTGCCATGTCCCGCCGGTTCAGTCCATAGCATCATGAATACGCGACCAACTTTGAAAAATCTGGACGGCTGTTTGATTACACAGTACCCTAGAGTCGTTAGATAGACTGGGAAAAAATGTAGAACTAAGGACAGCCTACTAGGATCTAGCACTTCTTGGCTTGGAGAGGAAATCTGTGAGGTTTGGGATAAAAGATTTGGTGCTGAAAAATACCTTTCAGCATCATTGTTGTACTTTCTGGGAGTTAAGGAGGCCACTTCTCGTGGGTAGCCAGAGCTGTTGTTGCTCCAATTAGACACATACCCAGGCCCTCGGACACTCATCTGGTTGATGCCAGTCCCGATCTCTGGATCATAAGTGGTCGTCGCACGGGTGGAGTTGATAGATGAGCTGGGCACTGGCGAAGAGACATCTGCAGCGATTGATATCGGCGTTCTGCTTTGCAAGTTCTGCAATGTACCACCGTGATCTGCATTTTCGGTCGTCCCCGTATAAGCTCCTTCCACTGAGTTACGCGATTGCTCTACTATGCTTGGTGGTCAGTCACGTCGAGACTGGAGTATCCGAGCCTCACCTGGCGTGTCATGAGTCTCCGGATGACGATAATCGTATTCAAACAGGCCTTTTGAATTGCGCCGATAGGCATACCAAACTCCTTGTCTGGTGTCCCACAGCCACTCAGACCACCGTGTCGAAAGATCGGCCATCTGTGAGAGAATATCCGGGAGAAATCTGTTGCGAACGACCGTGTCTGAGGCTTCCAACGTCTTTATCCAAGTGTGAACCTCAATTCTGCCCCACAGTGCCGCTTTGATCAGGTGATCGAGAGCCTGCTCAGCTGACCTGGTCAAAATCAAAATCAAATGATGAAAAATGGCATAGGCCTGTGTAACCAAGGCACATTATACATCTTGATACCTTGAGCGGTATTGCGTTGCAAAGTGTTGTCTGGAAGCTCAATCATCCAGCGGGAGAGGCCTTTCTATGCAGCTTTCCTCTTGAGAAGTCCATGAATAATCACCATCTAACGGACGAATACCCAGTATACGGGCGACAGCTGAGGGCCGCACCAAGACACACCCCTGCCCATCTTTATTATGGTACAATTTAACCGGGCCGCGGCCCTCACTTGGAGATATATAGACTTGTGATAGCTCACCTCCTTCGAGGAGAAGCAACAGTACTTCCTTCCATCCAGACAGCTGTGGTATGCCTTTGAACGCCCCCAATTGTGCCTTTTGTTGGCTGAAACACCAGAAGGTATGCACATCTTCTATCTATCATACCTACAAGGCTGACAGCCAACAAAGTGCTCTCATAGAAGCAAGAGTTTGAGCCGATGCAATTACTGTGTGGATCACATAACTCCAGGATTGAACGATTCACGAACCTTAATTGACGCTGCAGATCCATTCCCAAAGACAGGTCCGTCTAGTGCATTATCCCAATTCCTGGGTCAGAGCTAATTCACGCTGTCCAGAACTTCGAGAAGCACTCCTTCCGATCATCGCTGGTCATGTTCTCGATACAGATGCAGCTGATCTACGTACCATAACTCTAGACCTGCCGATGATAGATGACCTGGCCTTGACTCGGAAGATTACTTCTGAGTATTCGGGGAACTTCGATATCAGAAACCAGTCGTTAATGAAACCTTTCAACGAGACATTTCATCGCGAATTCGCAGCTAAAATCTTGGCGAAAGATAACACATGCCCTTATGTTGATAATGCCTGTCTAGCTGGGGCATATTTACATATTTTTTGTTCTGCTGAGTTTAAAGAGAAAGGGTGTAGCTTCCGAGAACGTCTCAATGAAGAAGATAACGAGCGGTACTCCATCGAACCCCATTTGAGGTTCTTAATGCTATGCAGGATCGGCGAGCTCGTCGACACTGTTCTCAAAGCCATTCGAAGTCTTGAGGGCGCAGAGTCTGAAGTTGTGTATGCTGCAGCAGTCTTGCTCTGCCATGAAACGAACTTCTATCAAATATGGCACCATATACAACCATGTATGGTTGTATCATCTCATACTTAACAGAACACTGGTTAATTCATATAGATTAGCAAAGACATCCGAGACATTTTGGGAAGATGGTTCATGTCAGTGGCACGCGAATTGGAAGACCATGTGCGTGAAGGCTGTGCAAGACATCAGCGATGGAACGGCGTCTTTATTGGCTCACTGAAAAAGTTCAAGGGACTACACAAGATCAAAAGCCTACTGAAAATCACGTTAAGCTTGCAACATCACAGAGTACCCTCGCTTGAGCCAGAAGAATGGCCTTCGGAACCGACTTTCGCGAGTGAAGATTATCCACCACTGCCAGACTTCCTCATGCTTCATGGTGAGACTGATCCGGAATTGCAGCACGATGCGCTCTTGCCGCAGTGTTCGCTTGCACAAAGCCCTACGTCACTTTTAGCTCTTTCCGAAGGAGCGAATTTAGCAAGCCATTATCTGGGCACACCCAATTCCTTTTCGGAGACCACGCCTGGAGCCTCGTCAGAATCCCTCGGAAACATGGACATCGACCAGTATATCGATCCTCAACTATCAGCACTCACACATTTTGCTGCTGGACCCTATCAAAGTTCCATTCATGTGCCATTTGAGCATGAATGTAGTATGGAGCGCCTATTTTACGAGAACAACTCTCACGACGCAGATCCAGTCAACGTCACTGATGGTTTTGATATAGATACTAATACTTTTGATTTCTCCAACTTTTCTTATCTTTCATTGCCCTCTCCAGACGATGCTCTAAACTGAGCCACCTATCCGACTTTTCTTTACTTTTTCTACTTTCTTTCTTGCTTCTTTCTTTTCGTTTCTTTCAATATTTCCTTTTCTCCAATTTATCTTCATTATTTCATCTGTCTTCCTCTTTCAATTGTATGTTTCTTTCCTTGTTTCCCCTTCCAATATACGCATTCTTCTGGGTCATCAAAGGTCAAGGCTATTATGCTCCATCTGTCCACAGTCTCCTACGGTCCTACCAACAAAATAGCCGATCTTGGACATCGAAATGAGCGGTCTGTGGGACAATCTCTTTAACGGCAGGATTCTTGAGGAGGGGTTATCTTCTCGTAAGAGAAAAAAAGTGCAATTCATTTCATAAGTCCGACTTTCAGACTTTCTTTACAATCTGTTCCTTTTCTTCGCCATGTACGCCGAGAATAATGGTATTCAACATACTAGATAGCTTTTGGTTCATTTACTTGACAGAACACTGCGTGGAGAATACGATTTCACTCCATGTACTTGTCCAGAATCATACCTTCCTGGTGATATCATGGCCGATATGTGAACTGATATATGTGTATGGGGATAGGTCACGGGTGTAAGTGCTCACTGCTCAATGACGGGAAGACGTGTAGCACTACAGTCTACATATACACCGATATCATCCGGATTCCGGACCGCAGAAAGCGAGGCACTAGGGGATCAGACGTAGATATTACATATCATATACATCCAGAGTAGAATTAGCCGTCTGTCACGTCGTTAGATTCGGCCAAAGCGCAATTTTAAATTAAAATATAAATATAAACCTCAAACCCACCATTCTACCAAATCACATAAGAAAACATTTTCCATCCTCATTCGCAAACTCCGAATAGAATAAAAATACAGCCAAATAACGTATTTAATAAAAAACTAAACCTCAAAAACAGACTATTTTACCTCGTGCCTTCCCAATAACTATGTTGAAATAGAGTTCGTTAGGTCCAGACCAGACGAGCAAATTGACGTCCCCACCCAGAGAACCCACTTAGTGCATAGACCGTCATAGACCGAAAAACTTTCTCTTGACTTCAGTTTCATTTCATTGCATTGCTTTTCTCCTTTTCTTTTTCTTGTATCTGGATGAGAGAAAAGTTGTCCTCGAGCAAAAGAGCACCGCCAGATTCGTCGTTTGTTGACAGCTTTGGAGATCTCTCGTCTTGAACCTTCAGAGGGCTTAAACCTCATCCTCGGTCTTATATTTTTGTTATTTTGGATTACGACGCGTTTCAGTGCTTGTTCCCAACCAAGAAACCTGTGAAAAATTGGACAGGATGAGCAAGAAGTAAGATCATTGAGGTGGTTAAGAGTGTTGAGCTGGTGAAATCAGGCAAAAAATTGTGTCTTGAGCAGCGGACATTTATGCTGTCTTTGATGATAAAGGATGTTGGAGAATTGTTGGTGCAAACTGTTGGATGTTCATGCATGAAGGCAGATTCAAACCTCTCTGCCATACCACGAAGAACAAGTGTCTCTTTGGGCAGGATAGGGCATCAACAGCTACTACCCCACCTATAGCCCAGGTTATTTTTCACCGCTCTTGTCTGAATCTTGCACTTCGGATCCATCATCTGCAGAAGACATAAGCGGATTAAAGCTAAAGAGTTGCCGCAGTCGTGGAACAGAAGTCGGATCGATTCTGCCTACATTCAATACTCTTACATTGTGTTCCACAGTGTAGATTTTGCCGAAGTTGATTCGTGACGAAATATCAATCTTGACGTTCTTCTCATTTTCAAGTATCAACGGGAAAGGTTCTATGGTCATTTTTTCTCCCGGCAAGAGCTCCACTCCTTTACTTTTGAGATATATGGCAGCATGTTCTTTTGGGTTGACACCTTCTTTGAGAGTCCCTCGTCCACGATACGTATGGATCGGCGAACAAAGACAATGACCTTTACCAGGCTTTATCACAACAAATCGACGTATCTCGGAATACGCATGCGAGCCCATAATTACTTCACTGAACCGGGACCTTTCGGACGCGGGATTCGAGTTGGGTTGTCGACCAGCAGGCTCTGTCCATAACATCATGAAAACACGTCCCAAGGTAAAAAACTTAGCAGGCTTGTCAATCCTCCTATATCCTGTATGAGTTAGCTACATACTGTTCCATCATTTCAGAACTGAGCTTACCAGGATGTAGTACTTCTGAATTTTGATGTGCGACTTCTGGAATTCTAGAAGCCTGAATCTGGGGTTGTGTCAAGCTCGTGACTGCGAGTTGATTCGTGATACCAGTAGCCCCATGTGCGTCCATAAACGGTGATCCAACCATTGTTGTCGATATGCTTGGTGAGTTGACACGAAAGGTGCGTTCGTCAATCCATGGCCCCGCGTTATTGACCATCATAGGATACGTGGGTGCGACCGGTGGTGTCCCATAACTCCCATAAACTGTCGAAGACCCAGACGTCGGCTCGTCGTAAAATGGATGTGTGTATGGACTCATCGGTCGAGGGAAAAAGTCATTTGAGGAGTATTGTATCACCTGCGCTCTGCCGTACGACGCTTGCATGTTGTCAAAGTATGGCATTTGTTGCGGAAGTGTACGAATGGGCCGAGGAGCCGTCGGATACTCGTATGCAGGGTCATCTGTCGCGTATTAGTTAAGCCTCTCGATGAGATATATTTATCTATCAAAGGGGATGCCATACGCTGGAACGTAAGAGAGGATGTGCGCCTCCCTGTGCGATCAGCAGGATTTCGATTTATGACCACAGGATCCGTCCTTGTTCTCTCCGGTGGCAGACGTATACCATCATGACTATCGGCCAGTCCTGTCCATGGCGAAGATGCCAATTCATTATCTTCATTCCAGCTGGCGGTGTTATCTTGATTAATTGTCCTATCCATTGTTTGCGCTCTCAAGGAGAGTTCGTGGGAGAAGGCTGGGGTCGAACCGGCGGCGCAAACTCTCGACGATAAAATTTCTGATCTTCTTTTTGGGTAGAGACTACAAGGTAGCTCTTCTCGCAGTATTTTCGTTCATGATGAAGTTTATGGTTTCGAGTTGGAAACATTTCACCCGATCTGGCCTGAAATTGGGCTCCCGACTCATGATTCTCTCGGCACATTCCGTATCAGGTGACAGGGCTGCTGCTCACGCTGCTTCATGGTATTTACGTGAGGCGTCCAGGGTTGAAAGCATGAAGAAGGCGAAGGAGCATGCTGATAAAAAAAAGGTCGAATTCATTTATCTTGATAAGTTTGTTTTGTGCTTCGATGCCGTCATCCAAATGGATTTATACTGTCAAAAGTTGTCGGAAGCTGCCAACGCAGACTTCCTAGGATCCCTAGCAGAAATTCATGCGGCAACCATTCGCCTGTCTTGGCTTGGGTCTCTAGCTTAGATCGAAAAAGCTCGTGGAGCTCCCGTCCGTCCTATTCTCCTCCAAGTCCTCCGAACTATCCCAACTCATCATTACACAAACCCATCAATATACCCCAATGTGCTAGAACCTCGCTATCATTATCCATGGCTGCACAACAAGCGTGTGCTGCTTGCTGGCACAGGAACCGTCCGGTAAGCTCTTGTAGAATCATACTGACCTACTACTCGATGTGAAATACTAACAATCCATCAAGTGCGTGGCAGGAGGTGCGGCCCGATGCCAACACTGCACCCAGCATGCTGGGAACAATCTAACTTTCGTCATTCCATCCGGTCCATTCCCAGAAGGAGGTTTGTGCAAACACAAAGCTACCAAAGCTTAGTATGGGGCTAACGTGGATCAGCAATTCGTCTGAGTCTGTTGATACTCGGACCGAGTCCAAATCTCGACGCAGAAGATTCGGAACAAATCGTGTTCTCCATTACCACTGCGAACAACCAGCAACCCATCTCCACATCGATATACACTGGACAGGCCAATACCCGCAACGCTTTGTTGATGGGTCCACTAAACAGAGGGATGCATGATAAGTTCACGGCGCCTCTAACTGTACAAGCCGGCGCAGTAGACACTGTGGAGGAGGCCCGCATTGCCGGAGGATGGCTACACATGTTCTGCAGCGCCGAGATCGTCGAACAAGTGCAAGAGCAGCTGGATGGTGAAGCAGTTGACACGGTTCAGCAGCTCTGGGTCGAGCCCCAGTTTAGGGCTTTGGCATTGTCGAGGATAGCGGAGCTTATTTCTGCGGTGATAACGGCAGTCAGAGGTGCACAAGGTGTAGCTGAACGGAGGCACGCACATGTAGCTGCAGTAATCTTGCGATATGAGATTACAACGTTCATGAAAGCCCTGGTTGCGTACCCAGATCTTGTAAGTCTATATTCTTCCCAGTTTTTCCCCAGAGGTCTTGCTAATCAGTACAGGTTCCAACGACTACCAGCCAGCTAATTTTGGATTGGCTAGAAGCTATTTCGAATGAGCTGCATGGCCTCATCTGCCACGCCTGCGGTGATATCCAGGCGTGGTGGAGTGTTATCTCGAGTTCTCGAAAGGAGTTCAGAGCATATCGCAGAAAGGAAACGCCAATAGGCATGAGATTGACTGTTTCACGGAACAAGCGTTCTATTCCTTTTCGAGCGGCTCCACCTCCACCTCCGCCTCCAGCCCCTGGATTTATGGGGCTCCCCCCTCCTTTCAATGGCCGGGATCCACCGGTTGAGTTCCCAACCTCACCACCTCCCACGACGACAATCATCACCCCGTCTGAGTCAGACTGGGACATGCTTGGGAATGGAATCGTCAATCCAAGCTGGTTGTCTATACAGTCCGACTTCGTCCCGCCTTTCTATCCCGGGGACCTATTACCTATGTCGCCTACAGTCGACGTAGAAATCAACATGAGAGAATTGCGTTCTGATCCTCGCTACAGAAGCCATTTGGCATACGATCACGAGGATGGGATTGATGCCGATCCATCACAGCATCCTTCTGTGGTTGTGGAAGATGACCAGGATCTCTTGGATGACGAGGTTCTCTTTAAGGACTACATCAACTTTCCGGATGATTCTCCCACCCCTTGATGTTTTTTCCTAAACTACCCAGACGATCCGTTTTCTTATGAAGACGGCACTATTTGTCCATTGGCTTTAAACTTAGCCACTCTCTTTTGGATATAACTCACAGAAAAAGAAGAAAAAAATAGATAGGCATTCAACATGTTACGCTCACCGTTTTGTATAACAGCGGCGGGTAAATTATATATAGAGAATACAACATTCCACCAATCTGCTGTCTTATATTGACTGTGGTGATTGACACAGGGTAAGAAGGGAGCTACTACTAAGATGTGGCCGTCGCTTGTTGGTTTGGACGCGCAACCAGGTAGGTAGATGCCGTGAGGACACCATTCTCCCTCGACCGCTTTCAATATATCACTACTATATGGTATGTCTACTACGAATGCACTAATCTCACCAGAACCATACCTCGGAGTTGCGACTTCGTGAGTGTTGATACATAAACTTATACTTCATGGTACAAGTATATATTCGTGTAGTAGTGAATGAATATTTCTAAGACTATAATTCCAAGGTTTCTCCAATGCTCTATCGTGACATAAGTAATACCACATGCGAATGCAGATCTAGATAAACTGAAACCACCTTCCCTCAGTGCACCGCAGCACTGGAGGGAAATCTTCCGCAATGTGCTGGTTAGATGGAAACTCAATGTTCTGAGTATCATACATCCACACTGTCACATACGATCTCTTTCTACGATCTAGTATATCAACAAGTGGCACGATCTCTTCTCTTCTGTTTTCAACTCCTCTGAAGAAGTTTTGGATAGATTAATATTTTCTCATCTCGTTATCATCCGAATCCTATCATCTGCCTTTCCTACCCCTCTCCCTTTACTAAGTACATATAGATATATACACCTTAGCTCCCCTCATCTTAATTAGATCTCTCTTCTTCTACCTTCCCTCTTCCCTCTTCCCTCTTCCCTCTTCCCTCTTCCCTCTTCCCTCTTCCCTCTTCCCTCTTCCCTCTTCCCTCTTCCCTCTTCCCTCTTCCCTCTTCCCTCTTCTCCTTTGTTCGCTTGCTTGTTCATTCGTCCGTTCTTTCCTATTTATCTATAACTCTCGAAAATACAAGTACGCAAGCAAGCGAAAAGAAAAACAACTCCCCTCTCACTTCTACCTCTATCTCTACCATCTACCTACCTCTGTACCTAGTCTCATTTTTATTCTTCACTCCTTCCTACCTCTTTGCAACCCCTCGGAACTATTTTTCTATATCTATCTCTAAATACTTATATACCCTACTTATCCTCTCACCTTCTTCCTTACCTTTCCCTAGTACCACTATACCCCTCATCCACTTCACTTCCATCCTCTTTCCCTCCGCCTCCCTTCCCTCTTTCCCCATCCACTCCCGACCCCCAACATCCACTCCTTCCCCCTAAACCACAGCCGAGCAGCATTTCTTAGTCTCTAACCATAACACATATATCCCTACCAACCAACACAACGAAGAACATTATATACGATATCGAGTAAGATATAGCCTTATTCACTTCCATTCCTATCCATATTTAGCCTACTTACCTCCATCCCGCTCATTTCCAGCAGACTCATCTGTATCCCGCTCACTTAAGTCTATCCCGCCTACTTACCTCTATCTATACTACCCACTTACATCCATCCAGTATTCCTTCCCTCACTATCCACTTACTGATATACTCAATAATGAAAAATTATTCTATATACAACTTACAAACAACCTTCTCTCTCTCTCTCAAAAATGCCATGTAATTAATCTTCTGGATTCTTAGAACTAGCTACGTGTATATACATATATACAGTATACATAAAGGTATCATATCCCCTCCCGTCCTATCCCCTATC
This sequence comes from Rutstroemia sp. NJR-2017a WRK4, assembly GCA_002946385.1. Lineage (NCBI taxonomy): Eukaryota > Fungi > Ascomycota > Leotiomycetes > Helotiales > Rutstroemiaceae > Rutstroemia > Rutstroemia sp. NJR-2017a WRK4. The sequence continues at coordinate 126,189 of NJPR01000017.1, read as the reverse complement.
CATGCCCTCCCATCATCACCATGTTCTCTTTTCAAGTCATTGGATTTCATCCCATCGAAGATTGGATATGCCTCATCCCGTATTCAGTGTTCAATATTCCATTCGCGCCATATTCCAAGAATTTCCTCCTTTCCGTGCGCCTCTTTCTCCTACCCTTCTTCCCACTCCTTGTATCTCTCCCTTCTCCTCCCCCCTCCCTCCGTCAATTACAACAACCCCCAAACCCCCCCAACCAACCCCCCAACCAGCAACACCCCCCTCCCCACCCCCTCCCTCACCCCCGCATTTTTCTTCCCCGTCGCACTCGCCCCCGCACTCGCAGTAGCCGCCGTCCCACTCCCCACACTCTCCACCCTCGTCACCGTCCCCACACTCGCACTCACCGTACTCTCCGCCCTAGTCGTCCCCTGCACCGTCGTCCCCGACACCGTCGTAGTCCAGGTACTTTCCCCCACACTCGTACTCGTCGTCCCCCCACTACTAACCGTCTGCACCACCCCCGTCGTCAACGTACTCACACCCCCCGTCACCGTCGTCCCCTGCAGCGTAGTCCCCAGCACCGTACTCGCGCTATAAGTCGTCGTATACGTAACCGTGACTCCGCCCAGGGCACTCGCCGGAATGGCGCTGCCCACCCCACTCGCCGTGTACTGGCTCGGAATGGGCAATGTCGCGGTATTAGGCGCAGAGCCTGGGTCCGCACTATAGATATTTCCTGTTGTGCCGTCCGCTTTGGTGAAATTCCCCGACGCGAGATCGGCGTGCGCCCCGGAGGAGGATGTATATGAGCCGCCGACTACAGTGCCGTAGCTGTTGTCCGGGAGGAAGTAGTTGGTGGTGAATTGGTCGTAGCAGAAAGGGAGGTTGAGGTTGTGCATGGTGAGGCAGGCGAGGGAGGAGATGCAGCAGAGGGAGGCGGAGGCGCGGGGGTTGAGGGAGCTGGGGAAGGAGCTGCGTTTGCGGGAGGTGAAGGTTGGGAGGTTGGAGAGGATGATGTCTTCGTATAGGTGCGTGAATTCCGGGTCGCCGATTTCAGGCGTGTTGGAATTGCTGGCGCCGCTGGGTGAACAGAGGGTATATCCTTGTTGACATCCGCCGCTGGCTGAAAGGGAGGATGGGGATGCTGCTGCCAAGGATGCGAGCAGCGCAATTGAGAATTGGTAGTGCATTGTTGCGGTGTTGTGATTGATTGCGTATTAGATGTATATGTATGAAGATGCGACTTGCAAGTTTGTTTTATGTTGGAGAAAGCGAATGGAAGGGTGAGTGAATTGGTGGAATAGAACAGAACTGGCTGGTCAATTGTAGATCTGAGATTTGTGAGAACAGGATATATCCTAGACAGCGATCAAACAATCATAGAATGAATATAGACAGGGTAAGTTAGGTAAGTAGAGTGAATGATAGGTCGGTAGGTGAGTTGGAATAGTAGCGACAGTGAGTTGAAGTTGAGTTGGGATGCGATAAAAGAACGAACGACTGATTCTCTTCTTTTCCTATGTCGCAGTAACGAAGTATTCTCCCCGTGGATATACAGCCGACAGTGCAAAAGATTGAAAATCCTCCCAAGGAGAGAAAATGAGGAATCAGCAAGTTTTAAGAGTAATTTCTTGCTTGTGATTACTTGCGAGTAAGGAAAACGGACAAGAAGAAGAGAAAAATACTTGGCACCACCATCATTATCTACACCTACACCCACCAACACCCACTTTGAGCCCTCTTGTTGGTGGAGGATAACCAAATTTAGGGTGCACCACCTTTCCTGTGCACCATCAGCCATGCGGGCAGTTGATAATTCTGGGGAATGAGACATTTTAGTAAAATGCTTGTTTAATTCCATTATATCATTGGACAGCCACTTCCTCCACTTAATCTGCGCCTGCTAATGCTCGAATACGAGTGGTTGGCCATAAACACCCTCAGGGAAATAGATGACTTCGGAAATAGCTTTTTGCTTCTTCTGTGCCTTGCATCTCGCATAAGTTGTTCATAATACGGAGTACGTACGTACAGTCGGGTGATCTGATTCGATCGGTGGAGAAATGTCATCTGAATGAAAAGGAAAGCGGAAAGCCGTAGCCGGTTGGTTAGAGATGGTCGGTCGGCCCTTTAACCTTACAGTAAAAATGTGCCGGATTACTCGAGGGTTGGAGAGCTAATTGTAGCGTCTGTTGGCTTGATTTTTAGTAACAAAAGTCGAGAGATCTTCATCTTCATTCACACCAAATCTCTAATCCCCTATCCACCGTCATAGAGGAATACAAAATAAACCCCTCACGTCCGTTCGCACACCGTTCCACCGAACCATTCTTCTGTGCACCGGCTTATCCGCTCGAGTCTGTGTGAAGAAACTTACAGTAGCGTTTATGCATCCTTCCAAGGCTTGGTCAGAGTGTTGACGTACAACTCATTTGGTCACTCAGGCAGGTCAGAAGGATGAATTTTCTAGCAAAGCAGAGCAGGACAGATCTGGGCGGAGTCGGACTTGCTTGCGTTGTTTCAGTCGCTGTCAATGATTCGAGCACGAAAGAGAGGGGAAGAGAAGGGGAAAAGATCAGATGATCACGCATGAATACCAATAAGTGCAAAGCTTGAATTTTTTATCGTGCAGTAGTAGCAGCAATTGGTTAGTTAACATTTGTGCAATAGTTTGTTTGTTCATGACTTATGCTGTCCCCTTGATAATTTCCCACCTGTAGCTGAGTTAACGAAAGAGAACAAATATGAGAAAGAAAATTTTGTGTGTAGGAATCAAATAATCTTCAAGGTCTAGCTAGAAGTTATCGATCTGGTGAGACGGTCGATAAATGAATGATTTTGAGTCCCGGCCGAATTGAGTCGAGAACATTGATCGATGGATCGCCATTACTTATTGTATCAACAAATGCCGATAGTTGATCTCCTGTCGAGCGTAGTATTTGAGTTTAAAGTTCCGTGCCATAACTTCCACTGTCTGAAGATCTCCATCGATGTGGAGATTACATTAAGCTTAAGAAAGCCATCTGGATGGCTTCTGGATGGAGAATATTTTTAACCTTAAGAGAGGTCCCTGGATAGAGGCCAAAGATCTTTAATCAACAATAACCCAGAGAGGTAAAAAGCGTGGGTATACATAAGTCTCATCTATCTATTTATTCTTTATAATGCATCTCATTCGTTGATCTTGATCATTCGTGCATGCGTGCGTTTCATTCCTTCATCCATACATCCATCCTTACCCCCTACCCCTTCCTATCCTTATCCGCAACCCAAGAGCCAATTCTCCGCGCCTCCCCATCTCGAGGTCGAAGTTCCTAGATCCATCCAATTGCATTGGCTCATATCCTTATCCCATTTCATCCCCAGCCCTCACCCGCTTCCAACCCCTATTTGTCCCAACGCATCTTTGCAGCATTTGAATCCTCTACTTCTGTCCTCCGGAGAAGAACCACGAACTCCTCTTGTTTGTGGTGCCGCTCGAACTTCCACTACCGGCCTCGTTCTGCAAGCTAGAGATAATAGGAATTTGACCCCCTTCCATCCCCCCACCTCCTCTCAACGGTTTGGCAATTCTGCTCCCTGCTCCACCGAAACTAAACGCGCTTGTTGGGGACCCTAATCCCCTCGTGCTGCCTTGTTTGGCTGCTTCGAGACGTTCTTTCACAGCTGTAAGTTGAGCTTCGAATCTATTTTTTGTGTTAGTAAATATCATCACGCTCAAAGGGGAGAGTATATCCTCACCTGTGATTGGCAGCGGTCAACTTCTCCTGGCTATCCTGCAACAAACTCTCCAAGCTTTGAATTCTCTCATTTCTTGCAATTAGCTTCCTCTCAGCAATGGCAACCTCCTTCTTCAAGCTGCCATTCTGCTCAACCAATTGCCTCTGAACATGAGTAAGTTGTTCAAGATTCCTCTCGAGGAATGCCATCTTCTTTTGCTGAGCTCTGTTATTTGACGAACGGAGAACATTGTTGTATTGCTCTCTGGTCTCATCCAAAGAAATCTCAAGCTCTACAACACGCTCGCAGCGGTTTTGTAGATCGCGCATAAGACTCTTCTTCATGACGTCGAATTCTGCGATTTGTTGTTGAACCGTCTTACCGCTCGCCGAGCCGGTTGCTGTGCCATTTGCTGCACCGCCAACCTTCACACGTTGTTGAAGATCCTCGTTCACAGCCTTGAATTTTTCGATTTCGGCCGCTTTTTGAGCAACTTCCTTCTTGAGATCTTCAACCAATTCCGCCTTAACATCTCGGTTATTCGAATAGGCCTTCTCAAGACGTTCCTTGATTTCAGCGACATCTGACTCGCCCAAATTGCGTTCCAGAAGTTCCTCATATTCTTGCTCAAGTGCTTGAAGACGCTGTTCTAATTCCTCCCTGCGCTTGGTGTTGGCATCATTCGATACTGATCCGAACATGGAGAGCTCTGCTTGTCGAACAATGCCTTGGGTCTCGATCAACTTCTCCTTGATGGCTTGGAACTCATCCGGAGGAATAGCTTCGCCAGCAGAGCTTTGCTCGTGGAGACTGTCGATATGTGCGATGACTTTCTTGATGCTTGCCTCGTTCTCGCTGAAAACATCTCCACCAAGATCGAAGCCAGCCATCATCTGGGCCATTTTCTCAGCCTTCTTCTTCTCTTTTTCATCCAAAGCAGCGCTTGACTCCTTAGCGTTCATTCTAACATTAAGTAATTGTTCCTTAAGATCGTCAAGCTCGGCAGTGAGTTCAGCATTAGCCTCTTTCAGACTGTCCATAGTGATTTGAGCTTCCTTGCTCTCGAACGTTAACCGTTCGAGCTGCATTCTGAATTCATTAGCTTCGCCGGTAAGCCTTTCATTATCTTTATTGGTCTTGGTATCTCGTTCTTTGAGATAGGTGAGCTCCTCTTTAGTATCACGCAACGTCTTTTCAACTGCAGCAATCTGTGTCTCCTTTTCAGAGATTTGGTCTTGAAGCTCATTCTCACGCCGTAAGAATTCCTCCCGCTCATCTTTGTCTATTGGTAGACCCGGGGTAGCTGAACGTTCCGTTATTGGGGTCTCAGCCCGGCTCTCTGTAAGACGGGAAGGAGTTGACGGTCGTGGTGCCCGGGCAGCATCTGCTTTGGTTCCACTGACACCCGCAAGTGGGGGTGCCCATTGCTCTTTCGGCACTGCTTGCCCAGCACGCCACTGATGAACTTCGCCCTCCAAGGAAGAAACGTATGTCTCGAACGTGGTGACTTGTGATTGTGCTTTTCGTAGTAGTGCTTTGAGTTCTGCTGGACTGAGTTCTGCGTTGACCTTGGCTTTGTTCTTGATCGCCTTTGCTCGCATACCAAATCTCAACGTACCGAGAGTTTCTTCGGCATTGTAACTACTGGGAGAGCAGTTGATAATCAAGGTCGTCCTACTGTTTCCTCCCAAACTCTCTTGTAAGATACGGGTGAGCTTCGAGTCTCGGTAAGGAATGTGCGAAGATTTGCCGTCCGTCAGGTTATTGATGACCATACCAAGAGCACTCAAACTCTTGTTGATCTTTTTGGCCTCCTCCAGAGTTTGCCCACTAGCACCAGTCTTGCCTACCTTCTCACTACCAGCCAAATCGACCAAAAATAGTTGACCGCTCTTTGCGGATCCTGTTTCCACATTCTTTTGTGTAATGGTGATAACAAATATCGAGTGCGATCTCGAGGACTCGGCGTTCATGTTGGTTGACGATACAGCTCTTGCATCTCCACCCCGCTTCATGACTTCGTAAACTTCCTGGACGCTTGAAACGTAAACTTCTAACAAACCCTTAACGTAAACCCCTCTATTTTTCTCTTCATGAACCGGCAGATTGTCGTTCTGGGGTTGTAGTAGATCTCGAATGCGCTCCATATAAATTTCCATATAACTGACCCTCACGGTATATTCGATCGTGCCGGGACTGGACAAGATACTTGCGAATATTTGCTCCACGATTCGGGGAATCACACCCCGCCCTTCGTCGTTGTCGAGGTTCGTCCCCATCATGGTATAAGACTTTCCCGCACCGGTCTGACCATATGCAAAGACCGTACCATTATAACCGTTAAGAATATCGTCCACCGTGGGCTTGATAGAGAAGTCAAATACATCTTTTTGGCCAGAGCTCATATCAAAGACTCGATCGAAAGTAAAAGATCCCGAGGCACCATTTGACTACATCTGCGGGTCAGTATCTGGGGCCATGCTGCATACCGTTGTACAGGACACCTACATCAATAGCGCAGGTATCGTCGGCCTCGAACCTAACGATGGGCAGTCCACCTTGCTCATTCTCGATGCGATTTTGCGGCCTAAACCGCGCAACAACCTTGATGGAGTTCGACATGATCGCCAGATGGTCGTTATCCCGGAACGATCATAAGTACAAGAGCCGAACTCGAGAGCGACACCTTTTCACGACGCTTAAGGACAGTGGGTGACCAATATTTTGGGTAACGAAGGCTTTTTGTGCTTTAGGTTGATAAGGGGACGTTGTTGACACAGGGCGCGCTAATTTAATTCGCGTACATAACCTTAGAACTAGAACTGCCGTAGAATTCGTACCAAGGCCCGATGCAATAATATCGGAGAAATTTGTCAATGCAATGCAGTGAAGTGTGCGACGCTCGATAATTCTGGTAAGACAAGGGGAATGCTTGCTTGTATTTATATGGTAGGTATTATATGTTTGGGATGATGAGCTGTTACGACTTATCGAGTGGGCATTACGGAAGTACTGGGAGAAAAAGTACCAGAAATGGGATATAAGTTTCTGAAGGCCATTCATTGGCGAAATTCCTCAACCCCCCAATAAGAATATAGAATCATGTATACCATGAGTAAATCTGTCTTTGACTGTAAAGAACAAATATTGCGGCTATGCTTTCCCTAGTTCTCTTCCAAAAAATCATCTACTTGCAAAAAATAACTCCCTGACAGCATGCTGTTGATTCAACGCCCGAACCCCGCTATCCCGATACTAAAGAGGTCGTAATGTAATAATGTGTGATGCTAGGTGCACTGTGTTTTCCCTTCCACTCATCCACGTATGAATACCCCCCCTAGAATATCCTGATGGCTCTCATTGCTCAACTTTTCTAGTTATCCTCCCAACTCTTCTCCACTGTTTCCCTAACGCGTTTCGTGTACTCTCGTCTGTTGTCTTTGTAGAGGTTGGAAGCTTCGACATTTGCGGGAGAGCCGGTATTCGGATCGTTGAGAAGACTGATCAGAAGTTAGCATACCGAACGTAGACACGGGTATTCCCATGATCGCGGATGTACCTCTGAATACTCGTCAGAACTGCAGCAACATCATATGTCGGGCTCCATCTGTTTTGCAGAATATCCAAACACAACTCTCCAGTAGCGTAAACATTAGGGTGGAACATTTCACTGATGAATTTGACTGCCGGCGGTTTGTTTGGGTATTGTTCGTCGAATGTCATGACCAGTCGGAAAGTACCATCTTCGAAGGGGGTATCGGCAGGACCAATAATAACGGCGTTCCTGGTTGGAAGCTTGTCAGCACAAAGAAGCTTTTCAACTGTTGTTGCATGGGAATGCGTAGAATACTAACCAGAGCATAACATTATCCGCCACAGGAGAGGCAGAGACACCAGCTGGAGGATCTGTCTGCATGCGCTGAAACAGTTTGTTAGTATTGCGATACCAATCATAATTCTATACCCCTCCATTCTTGGAACGAGCCATTGCCACCAACCTTGAAATCGCGCATGAGACGACGACGAGCTGCTGTAGACATGATGGTAGAGTGTTTGAAGCTTTGGAGATGGGTAGTTGGTGTGCAGGATTAGCTGAGGCAGCAGGTGTTGATGATCAAGAAGGGTCGTGTGCGATGGAAGATTTTGGAGTAGTCCAGAATTAGGTGGATTTGATTTGATGTGGTTGATCGGAAGGTTTCAAAATGTAGTGCTCAAGTTGGTCAGAATCCGGCAGCGGAGGATTATGTGGATTTCCGATAATGATAAGAGAGGAGTAATCAAGTAAACACAAGCCGTGAAATTTCCAAATAGCAGTTTGAAGTGTAATTCGAGGTCTCTAATTTGTAAATACACAAGCCAAGAGACAAGAGACAAGAGACAAAAACAAAAGACAATAACACTCCGACTGTTTTCATTAACCCTTCTTTTGCTTCGTTCTCTTTCTCTTCTCAAAGCGCAACTTCATTCATGCACATGCTCACCAACAGGGATTATAAATCTCTCACGTGCTCGGGAATCTTGATGGAAGCGCTAAGCTTGAAATAGGATTAGTTGCCCGCCTTTCCGTTGCTTTCTTCTGGTCCATGGCCCAAGCTCACGGAACATATTTTCTGGGGTGGGAGTGGCAGTGGCTGATGGAATGCTTTCCGTTGTTAACCGCGGTCCCCCAATTTGACATGCGGGTTTGAACTCTTCCACTTGCACTCAGCACCACTTCTTTCATTTCCATAACACAGTTTTCCTCCTTCTCTACTTGCCTTCTACATTTGCATAATACCCCATCATGTTTTCTCATTCTGCTAGGTCATCAATCAAGAACTTGAGGATGTCGAGTCCTGCATCCCGGTTAGCCCAAGTTCAGAGGCAATTCAGTGCTACAACCTCGGCTAGAAAAGAGATTCAGGATGCTTACATTTTGAGCGCATCAAGAACCCCAACTGCGAAGGTGTGCAAGCTTTCTATGCTAACATTTACACGATTCTAACACTTAAAACAGTTCAATGGATCCTTCCTTACCGTTTCTGCCCCTCAGTTGGGTGCTGTGGCAATCAAATCTGCCCTCGAAAAGTCGAAAGTCCCAGTTTCGAAAATAACTGACGTTTATATGGGCAACGTTTTACAAGGGAATGTAGGGCAGGCTCCTGCTAGACAAGCTTCAGTATTTGCCGGTTTACCGCCATCAGTCGAGGCTGTCACCATCAACAAAGTATGCGCTTCCGGAATGAAAGCAGTTATCTTTGCTGCGCAGAACATTCAGCTCGGGTTGGCAGAGGCACAAATAGCAGGAGGGATGGAAAACATGTCAAGAGTACCATATTATCTTCCCCGTGCTAGCGGATTGCCAGCCTTCGGAAATGTGCAAGCGGAGGATGGGCTCATTAAGGATGGACTGTGGGATGTTTACAACCAATTCCACATGGGCGTGTGCGCGGAGACCACAGCAAAGAAGTACGAAATCACACGAGAACAACAGGATGAATACGCCATTCGATCATACAAGCGAGCACAAGAAGCGTGGAAGACTGGAGCTTTCAAGGATGAGATTGCCCCAGTAACTGTGAAGACTCGCAAAGGAGAAACCATCATTGACACAGATGAGGGGTACATGGATATCAAACCTGAAAAGGTTCCTACCTTGAAGCCAGCATTTGTGAGAGATGGTACTGGAACGGTTACCGCTGCGAATGCTTCAACATTCAACGATGGTGCTAGTGCTTTGGTACTAGGAAATAAGGCAATTGCGCAAGAATACGGTGCTGGTTCGAGAGTATTAGCCCGTATCTGTGGCTCAGCGGACGCTGCGATAGATCCTGTCGACTTCCCAGTTGCGCCAGCGAAAGCAGTGCCAATTGCTTTAGAAAGAGCAGGGATTAAGAAAGAGGACGTAGCAATCTGGGAGTTTAATGAGGCTTTTGCAGCAGTGATCAAGGCAAATGAAAAGGTATGTCTTTGACCATGCATTTTATCAATCAAAATACTAACAAGATTTCTAGATTCTTGGACTGGAAAACGCAAACGTGAATCCTCTTGGTGGTGCTATTGCGTTGGGTCATGCTCTAGGAAGCTCGGGATCTCGAATTCTGACCACATTATTACATCAATTGAAAGTCGGGGAGTATGGTGTAGCAGCTATTTGCAATGGTGGAGGAGCAGCGACTGCAATTGTTGTGCAGAGGATCGATAGTGTATAATTATGACTTTTGAGATTTTGGAGACTGGGTAATTGGCCAGCGTTATTGATTTCTTCAATGCCCCCATAGCTTATATAAAGAGGCAGGATGGTAGTTAGTCAAAAACGAAAGCCAAAGAAGGCAATTATGAGTTAGCATTTACATCTATCACATGGATCTTGAATTCATTTCTCGGTCGAGATGGGTGGATAACGATACCCTCGTTAGACAAGGGGGGCATTTTCACATGCAAACGAAGCCGAGATTCTCAGATGATGTGACATCATTCCCGCCTTGACATTTTCCAGACTCATGACATCTAGTCAACAAACAAAAGCTTCCCAAAACTCAAGACTCGCGGTATATCAAACAATATTTTCTTCCAACAATTAGCTTTGGTTTAGGCAGTTAGAGATCAATCGCGCATATATTCGCATACTATACAAGTCCGCAAAGATGGACAATCCAAGTACGTCCCGCCCGGCCTCAGCAGCTCATTTCCATCTACTCCTTCACACAAACCTCCCTCATCCGTCCTCACAGCTCATCCTTAAACCCCCTCCCTCAACCCTTCCTCTTCTCCCTACCTCAAGCTAACAACCTCCCAGAACTTCAAATCCCCCCTATAATCCACGCTCTAACCGAAGGTTCACCCGCTCTTCAACACCAAACCCTCGACACCTATTTCACGCCTGACGCATCATTTTCGCATCCGCTATGCGCCGTCCCATCTTTCTCTCATCTTCATGTGCCGTTTATCGGGGATATAAATTCGAGATGGGTTCTTTGGATGGTGTATCGTTGGTATAAGATTCTCAGTCCGAGGATTGTGTTGGAGGTGGATTGTTCGGGTATGTTTTTATCAGTTTCTGTTACTTTCATTTCCATTAGACCTAGTTATGTAGTTTCTACTTTCTTGGATCATGGTTTATATAAGTGCGTTTTATCTATACTACTCATCAACTAACGCCCCCGCAGAATTCAACCCCGAATCCGCCCTCCTCTTCCTCCGCATCCGCCAAATCTTCTCCCTCTTCCTCCTCCCCTTCTACGCGCCTACGGTCCATCTAACCACGGTCCTTACCCTCGTCCCCGCTCCCGCAGAAAGCGAATTCACCGGGCTAGCCAAGCGCAAGTATTTAATCCAGCGACAAGAAGATTTCTACCAGTCAAACGAAGTGGTGAAGTTTTTCTGGCCCGGAGGAACGAAGGTGGTGAGTCTGTTTCGATGGATTGCGACGGTGGTGTGTATTTTTGGAGCGGTGGTGCTGGCGCCGGTTACGTGGGTCGAGCAGTGGTGGTTTGAGAGGGTGGAGGGGAGGAAGGGAGGGAGGTTGGGCCCGGGGAAGGAGGCGGATGGGTGGGGGTATGCGGGGAAGAGGTTGGTTAATGGGGAGGGGAGAGGGTTGGAGGGGTAGTGGGGAGGTGCTTGTGTGGAGGGATAGGAAGGAGAGGGAATTGATTAATTGGGTTGTGGGAGGGATTTCAAGTGGGAAATTGATACGAATGTTAATACCGTCGACTGAGCAGGTCGATAAAAGTTGAATGCCAAAATAGTCTCTATACAAGGGGACACGTGAGAGGAGTACTACTGTGTACTGTACAGTACATATCGCAAAAGTAATTCTCATTCATGCTTAAACTCAAAACCCGCTTCATTTTCCCAAAGAAATCGAAATACCTACCATCCATCAAGAACTCACCTACTCCCATTTCCTAAAGCAGTGTTTCCATCCCATCACACCCCGAATCCGGTAATTTACGATTGCTGACAACCCAAATACAGTAGCCGCGCCGCCAACGCGGTGTCACGATAATCCGCGTCGTCCCATCACATTACAACTTCACCCAATGCAGCAGACCGCGTATGGCAGAAAAACACACAGTGATTGGAGAAGAGTTTACGAATAGAGACTTATGTAACCTTGATATCTTTTTCCCAATTGCAATGCTGGCTCTTAAATGCTAGGTTGGTTCCACGACTGCTCGTTGCCGTGTAACACTAAACGATACCGACTCCACTGTGCCTCTTCCCCGCATCTGGATATGTCACTGAAGGAATCATGCGGCTTGCTGTTCTAAGGGTGCGGATATACATGTATATATACGAGAGGGAAGTACTGTATGTATTCTTGAGTATTTGGGACATTACGCGTTACGGTTGGGAATGAGGGGTGATGAGGATTGGAGGTTTCATGGCTTTTTCTTCCTGCTTTTGAAGTCCTTCTCTTTCTTTGAACGCAGCGGTTGGATATGGGAAAGATAGCTAGCTGCGGAATAGATGTGATGGCGTACATTTCTTTCACACATCCATCCCATCCCACTCTATCCCGAACCCCGAGATGTCAAAGGCAAGCCAGCTTACCTCTATACCTCCACAAACCGCACGGCGCATATCCTACACATTTCCCCTTCTCCACCGACCGCACAAAACCCTTCATCTGAAGTTCCTGCAACCTTCCCGTCCCGCAGGATCTGATCCCAACATGGATATTCCCCGAATGCTTGTCTTTAATCCGGCGTGTGATGGAGTGTATGCTGTGGTACCGCCCATACCACCTTTATTTACCCACCCATCCACCTCCATTCACCTCCATCTCACCTATAGGTAGGATTCACACTCAATTTTTTTCCTGATGGAGGCTCGTTTCCTGACCCCCAGGTCTGCGGCAATCCCGCGCTTGGTGGATGCCGCTTCTTTGGATGGATCGATGGGATTATATATCCTTGCTTGCTGGCCTGCTTGAAGATTCTTAGTAGTCATCGTTTGTTGTTCTTGTTTTTTACACCTCGAGTTTCTTTTCTGTGCGCTGCGAGAAAGAACGTCGTCTTTCTCCCTTTATACAATTTCCTCCTCACATCACCGGTCTTCTATCCCTAATGCCCTAATCCATCCATTCATACACCCAACTCTTGAGGCGCAAGGAAACAAAAGCAAAAATGCTCTACCCCAACGCCCTCACAGCAATCATCGTCTGCGTCACTTTCGCTATCATATCCGGTGTTGCGGTTAGTTTGAGGACGTATGCGCATAGGGTTTTACTGGGGAATCCGTTGAGGGCGGATGATTGGTGCATTGTTGCTGGGCAGGTGGGTTTTTTTGGATTTTTTTTGGATGGAGGGGGTTTGGAGGGGATGGGAGGAAGAAGGGGAACTGATTGCTAATATCTGTGATCGGGATAGGTGATAGCGATGGCTACTTGTATAATGGGAATATACGGTGCTTGTAAAGTGGGATTTGGATGGCCGTTGGAAGAGGTGGCGAGATTTGGTGTTCAGGAGGATTTTGGGAAGGTGGGTGATATTTCGTCACGGTTCATTTCATATGTGTGGTGTTGGGTTTGTATTTGCGAGTCTGTGGTCTGCTATTTTGTCGTTTCTTTGGGTTGTGGAAATAGGGCTCTTTATTTGCTTTTCTCCAGGAATCTCGTTCTTCTTTCTCGCCTCTATATTCCTTCTCTCCTCTATCTTCCCTCTCTCCTCTTCTCCCCACTCATACACCTCCTAGCACCTCATCTTCCACGTCTTCCCTTCTCTCTTCAACCCAAACTCCCCCTTCCCATTTACCCCAAAACGCAAGAATCGCCTCACGCCTGCATCCACCCACTCAACTAACACACAAACAAACAGATGATCCTAGCAAGTCACGTCCTATGGGCTAGCTCCGTCTCAATGGTTAGAATCGGTCTGTTATTCTACTACCGGAGATTATTCGTCACGAAAGCATTCAGGCTCGCAGATACCTGCATGATTGTTCTTTCTACTTTGTGGTTTCTAGTTGTTGCGCTTGTAAGTCTTCTCCCCTTCCTATAAACCCCCTCTCTCCCCCCCTTTTTTTTTTCATCACGCCACCCCCTCTTTATCCCTCCCATCTCCTTACCCCTCTCCTTCTCCCCCTCCTCTCCCCCCTACCTCCCCCCCTCTTTTTTATCCCCCCACTAACCCCTCCTAGACAACAACCCTCTCCTTCTCCTGGAACACCTCCCTAGGCACCGAGCAATATAGCATCAACTTCTTCGGCTACCTAATCGCCGTCACAACCCTAAATATCGCGCTTGATATCGCGACGCTCGCGCTCCCGGCTTTTGTTATTCGGTCGTTGAGGTTGAGTAGGAGGAAAAAGGCGTGGGTGTTGGGGATTTTTGCGCTGGGGGGGTTGTAAGTTTTTTATTTATTTTGGTTGGACTTGAGATGGGGAGAGGGGGGGGGAAGTTGGTGGACGGAGGGGAGAAGGGAAGGAGTAGTGGAATGGAGGGGAGGGGGGAAAGGGATGGGGGAGGGAGATTGGGGGATTGTGGGGAAGGGGAAGCTAGGTGATTAGGGAGAATTGCTGGCTAATTTGTGATGCGTAACTAGTTGCGTTGTTGCTTCCGGCGCGAGATTATATTATATCGCGGCGTACTACCAAGTTAAGCACCCGAGTCCGGAAATTGCAGGTAAGTTCGCTATTCTCCCCCTAACATCCCTCTACCCCTTCTCATCTTCCCACCCTCCCTTTTACTCACTTATCAACTAACATACCTCCACAGAATCAGCAATCTTCCACTCCTTCCTCTGGGCCATCATCGAGCCCTGCGCGTCGATTCTGGCAGCTAGTTTGCCTACTTACTCGCCTGTGGTGAGGAAAGTATGTTCGTCCGGTTGGGGCAGGTGGGTGGGCTTGGGGCTGTTTAGTACGAGGAGGAGTACGGGGGTGGGGGTGGAGAGGAGTAGGGAGGGAAAGAGGCAGACGGGGGAGGGGTGGAGGGAGTTGGGTGCTAGGGGAGGAGAAGGGGAGGGTCGAGGGAAGGAAATGGGGGGAAATGGGATGAAGGGAGGGAGTGGTTTGGGTAGTGGGTTGGGAGGGAGGGGGAGAGGAGGAGGGGTGCATGAAATGGATGTTATTAAGAAGCCGGATGGGGTGTTTGAGGTTTAGAAGGATTAGTAGGGAGGAAAAATAATAAAGTAATGTTTTTATGAAAGCATCAAACCCTTACGCCTGCGTTTAGGTATGTTTGTGCTAAGGTTGATTAGATCTGCTCTATTGAAGGCAGGGCATGGAATGATCTGATCTAATCTTGCTAGTGCATGGAATTATGAGTTATGATTGCTGTAGTACAGTAGAGCGAACGAATGAGTAACTTTTGTAAGTTCGAATCGGTGGATGGGACGGGTGATGATTTGGGGGTGAGGAAGTGTTCTGTGATCCGAAAGCTGTTGATATAAGTTGGGATTGGAATCAGGTGGTGTTGAATTGGGGTTAACAATATAGTTGTTGCACTATGCTGGGCTGGAAAAACAAAGGGAGATGTCAGAGTACTTTGTTTGGGTTTGGCGGGTGGGTGATTGTTCAAATCGAAGATTGTTCAGATGGGCCCTGACGGGGAAATGCGGAATGTAGTGAGAACATAGTAGATTGAGTGAGTGATGGATTCTATATCAAAGCAGTTCTTATATACTATTTTCGTGTATCGAGACATTTTAATAAGGTGCAAAAGCCTAATAATATACGGGTTGAACTATTAGAAATGTGGGATAAATGGTGTGGTATATAAATGTAGTAGATTAAGTGAGTCATTGGGCGACTGAGCGTCAAGATATCAAGCTACTTCCTCATATAGAATTATATATTGTATTCATCGAGAGCTAATGCTAGGAGAGCAGCAGTGAGTGTAGAAATGCAGGCAATTGCCGGTTCAACGGTTCATATATAGGGAAATGGGAAATGATATGGTGTGGTATATCAAGCTGGTTCTTTATGTATATGTTGTATTTGTTATTTATATTTATCGAAAGCTAGTAGCAGTCATGTAGTAAGTATAAAGAAAATTGGGACAAGATAAATATATTATTCTGGAGAGGAATGTAAATCAACGCGATTTAAGAAATGAGATGTATGCAGGGCACATATAGTATGCATGCCATACCAAGTACAGAAGGTGATGGACTGCAGGAGCAGTAACATCTGGGGTCATTTCTGGCGGAGTGTGTGTGTGTCAGTGTAAGAATCCAGGACTACCGGAGGCATTTTAGATGAGACCGCGCTATTAAGCTTTCTAAAAATCAAGAAGATAATCTTCTTGAACAGATATAATTTCCGGAACACTCCCGATCTGCACTGCCGCAAGGTTGGGTCGGAACCACAAATCTAGATATGTGTCTAACGCTCGTGGGGTCAGAAGTGCCCAAGTCATCAGATCCCTAAACTGCGTAACGTAGCTATCGAGCGCACGGCGGCCTCGTTCATCAACAACATCTTCTTTCTTATACACGATAACCACCTTCTCAATTTTCGTGGTCCCGACAAAGTAGTCACTGAGGAATGTCCCAATGCAACTCTTGGCCCGTGGTTGACCATTGAACATCCCGTCCACGCTCACGTAATTGTAATCGACAGCAATATACCGCAATGCGCACTGCCGCACGATGGTCCGTCGATCGGAATGATGGTCCTTTATAGGCAGCTCGTTATATGTCATGAGGTAGAGTTTCGCCCGCGGATCGTCTCGGATCCAAAGTATGTCGTTTGCGCGGTCCAGGCACAGCGGCTGCTTCATCACCTTCACATGTGCATAACGCTGTACTACCGTTTGGCGCGCTTCGTAGTTGATGTGGAGAAGCAGGTTTGGAAGACTGCTGCAGGTTAGTTTGTGGATTAGGCACATGATTATGCGACGGAACACCCAATCTCTCTCGAAACGCCCCTCGTTGTTCTTCCAACGGGTAACTTTGGTCTCGAGAGTGATTGCTCGTCCACGGGGAAGAGAGGCATAGTTCCAGATTTTCAGACGGATCTCTGTAGGGAGATCGGGGAAGCGTGGGAAGAGCGGTTTGGAGACTTGGTTGTTCTTCTTCTTGCGGTTCCGGCGACGCTTGGGCCTGAGCTGGAGAGTTGCTAAATCCATAATACTGGATTGGGAGTTCATTGCGAGTGATTTGGTGCTGGTGAAAAGTTCCCAAGGATAAGCAAAGTGTCCAACAGTAAAGTGGCGAGATATGAGGATTGCTGTGGTCATATGTAGAAGTAGTGGTGGAATTGTTCACGTATAGGATGTAACTTGGCTGGATTTTGAACATCGCTGTAACTATACAGTGATGAATCTCCTTGTTAGGGCATGCCTTCATCTAATGAAAATAACCTTGAGACTTAAGTAACCCATATCAGTGACAAGTAAAATCATCTCTGGTGCAGAAATAACCAGGCTTACCACAACACCTAAAGGGTGTTTGGGTAATGAAAATATTTTGATGGAGATTTTGAGGGATTGCTCATGTGACCACAGTGTCCAACCAAAGTGCTTTGTTCCAAATTCACCTGGATTTTTTTGCCATGGAGAGAAAACCTATTGTTCATTCTGAGAAACTTCAAGCAGGAATACAGTTAACACTTTCGCGTCAACTTATATCAGCTGATCTGACCGCAATTCACGCCATCTCAAATCACCTCAACTCACCTCGACTTACATCAACTCACCCCAAATCATTTTTAATTCAGGGATGCGCTCGGAATATTTCGAGGAGCCCAGAGAACGACTTCGCTTTCGAATTTTTGTAGGGTCCCGTGACAAAGCGATACGGCAAGCGTCCCTTGATACTCGACGTGTCTTCAGGCGCTGGCCGATTGCCCAATCTTGAGAGTGCGGATCACGGTATAACCGACGAGGCGTTGCTTCTCCCAAGGCAAGCTCTTACAAGTGATCACTACTCGCAGTTCACGCCAACTAGCTTCTGCACAATGGTGCGGCGAGCTCGCTGTATCCTCTCCAATGCCATCAGGCATACATTTCCTCTCGGGACAGCTTAACTCACAACACAACCCAAGTGGACATCCCATCTCTGCTCATCCGACCAACATCCGAAAACGAGCAAACCCATCAACAACGAAGCCCATACCTCCTAGCCCTTCCATGCCTTATATCCAACTCTTCCCTCTCCCCAACAGGATTCAGACTCGGCATCTCCCACTCCGTTGGATGATCGACGCTTTTAATTAAGCACCTGTCATGGATGACTGAGATGCAAGAGATGCCAAGATAACCCTATCTAGATCTGCGACGTGGGAGGTTTGTGCGAAGGGGTTCTGAAACGGTGGAGTTTTATCGAGCTGGGATGGGACGGGTGGAAATTATGGGTTTTTTGATGGGTGGGATTTGGGGTCTCTGAATAATTGGGTGGAAGGTTGATGATTTGTGATTTGATGGGTTTATGACATAGAGGTGATGTTTTCTGGAATACTGGATTATATGGATTGAGTAGGTAAGTTACTCCTCGTATTGTTCTCATCATCTATGTTGGAATGAAGGAGACGCTGTAACCCTGGTAATTTCTGTGCCCCAGCTTTGAAACCAGCCACATCACGTGGGTGTAGCCGCTACCTCAAATAGTCTAAAGCCCGACAGAGACGCCGAACAATAACCACGCTGCGGAACTGGATATACGGATAGATAATCTTCTCGGGGTAACAAGAAGTTATCAATTCAGATACAGATGCTTGACGGCTTTTATTACTGCATTGAGATCGCGCTTCTCTGTCATAGACCCACCGGTTTGCTTTCCATCTAACTTATGTCGCCTTAAGCTTACCGATCTGTTGGTGCATGCAAGAAATAGACCTACGGGGTGAGTACAGCACATTCAGGGGTACTAACCAAAAGTATCATTCTCGCGCGATATGGTTCAATTCGACCTGAGCCGTGATTGCGCACAAGTATACTTGCAGTTATTCGCACGTAGTACTTCGTAAAATAGTCTGGATGTTACCCGCGGAATGAATCACAATCACAGTCATCACGGCTCGTATCAAAACCATCGCATACCGCATACCCAACGATACCATCACGCCCGCTCCTGGCGATCCTCTCCTCTCACATCCAACAAGCTTTACACCCCTGGCCGCCATATACTCTTGTCGTCCAGTCTCACCCTAATGAGGAATCATGAGACGGACCTTCGCAGCCCGTTATAGCAAGCGACAATATCGGCAAGGCCTTTCTAGGGCCCTCGTGTGGAACGGTTGCTTAATGCAGGACTGTGCATAAGTGTCTTTTCCATCGACCAACCTGGTCCTCAAAGACAGGAACACTTTTCCATCCGGTGGTAGTATGGTGGTACTGAGAATAGTCGGACCAATCGCCATGGATCAGCAAGCGCCTGGGGTAATCTGAGACCCTGGTAGCCCGACCGCACAGTCCACAGCAGTCCACAGTACGAGCTGCTTTTCCAGATATAGGTACAGCTTTTTCTCTTCTCTCCCACATACCACAATACTTCCTCTTGCCCCACGTACAGACATCAACCTCAATTGCTATCACGAATTCATCTTGTAAGAACTCACAGACAGTTATCCGATCGGAAAAGAAAGAAAGAAACTTCCTGTGCATTAGCATTTCAGAAATCAGATAAGATCAGACGTTGCATCTGTCACCCACTGTACCTTGTTCTCGCTTGTCAATGCGTCTGGGGTTCTTGCAACAAAACTCGTCTCAACTCAACATCTACCAGGTCTACTAGGTCCTCTTCCAGGTCTCTCCTAGCCCCGCGAAACCGTCGCCTGCGTCTGATAATCCCAAGATTGCATCCATCTGATACCGTCGTGAGCCCGTACGAAACGCACTTTTACGTCTGATCTGCTCCTTCGCCATCGAAAAAGCTCGGATGGCACTTGCGAGCGAACGCTGATCCCATCCAACAAACGGGATAATCCCCTCGATCTTCTGCACTGGACCGGCCTGGGGGTTTAAGGAAAGCCTGCCATCCGATTTTTTTCGACCTCTTGCTACGCCCCGCTCCGGACGGTTGTACGGGCGTCAGTTTCGAATCTTCTTCTGAACCTCCCTCCCCTCCTCAGCTTATCCCGTCATCTGTCTTCGACGCACTACTCGGGTTAGTGTGTGGCTTGCTGTTGAGCCCTTTATTACTGAAGCAGTGCCCACTACCCCCGGCCTTCTCTTCTCTCCCATCCTCGGCGTTGTAGAAGAACAAGACTTCTCCTTCAAACTTCCCCAAGCTTTCTTAGCTACAAGCTGCTGGCTCAGATCATTCTTTTTTCTTGTCTTGTCTTGTCGGAACGTACATTCATTCATTCACTTCTACCCACCGCCGCGTTTAATATTCCTTTCACTCGCGGTATTCAGAGACGGTTCTCCTACTGTCGATATATCTGAAGGATCACAAGTTTTTAATTCTTTCGTTGACTTTGTCGCTGGACGACGTTTAATATCGGGGAGGATTAAGGGTTACGGCAAATATGGGCCTTTTTCAGTTTCTGCTCACCCAGTTCCAAGGAACGAAGTTGGTGTTTAACGTCCTCTTCCATGGCTTTCACATCGGCCTGTTTGCGTTAGGATGGTAGGTTCTTGTAGTATCTTGAGCGTCCTTTTGTGTTATGCTAATAGCGTCTTAGGTGGAAGCAAGCAAGCGATCCCAGACTTGCGGGGTTGAATACACTTACGTTCTCCGTATGGCTGTCGAGAGGTGCTGGTTTGGTGTTGTCAGTGGATATCGCAATGATTTTGTTACCGATGTGTCGGAATATCTTGAGATACATTCGACCCAAGATTAAGTTTCTCCCGCTCGACGAGTCGCAATGGTTCCATCGACAAGTAGCATACTCGCTGCTCATTTGGACTATTGTTCACGTATGCGCTCACTATGTCAAGTGAGTTTTCCCATCCTCTTACTTGGTTATCAGTTGCTAACAAATACAGCTTCTTCAACGTCGAAAGGACGCAGATTCGTCCCGTGACTGCCATCCAGATCCATTACACCGAAGCTGGTGGTATCACGGGTCATATTATGTTGTTGTGCATGATGCTGATGTATACCACTGCGCATGCCAAGATCCGACAGCAGTCGTTCGAGACATTTTGGTACACTCACCATCTGTTCATTCCGTTTTTGCTGGGAATGTACACCCACGCTACCGGTTGTTTCGTCCGTGATACCCCGTTGCCATTCTCTCCATTCGATAGCAAGAACTTCTGGGGTCACTGCATCGGATATGAGGGATGGCGCTGGGAGCTCTGGGGAGGTGGACTCTACTTCATCGAGCGTGTGTATCGTGAGATTCGAAGCAGACGTGAGACGAAAATCGTGCGCGTAGTTCGTCATCCATATGGTAAGCTTCATCTTATTTCATACATGCCATAGGGACCATTATTAACAAGAATGCAGACGCTATGGAGATCCAATTCAACAAACCATCAATGAAATACAAGGCAGGCCAATGGCTCTTCCTCAACGTCCCTTCCGTCTCCCGCGAACAATGGCACCCCTTCACCATCACATCCTGCCCCTTCGACCCGTACATCTCCATCCACATCCGCCAAGTCGGCGACTTCACCCGCACCCTCGGCGACGCCCTCGGAGCCGGTGCCGCCCAATCCAAACTCTACGACAGCGTCGACCCCAACGGCATGTACGAAGTCGCTCTTCAAAACGGCCAAAAAATGCCCGACATCCGCATCGACGGGCCCTACGGCGCCCCCGCCGAAGATGTCTTCGACAACGAAATCGCCGTCCTGATCGGCACCGGTATCGGCGTCACTCCCTGGGCCGCCATCCTCAAAAACATCTGGCACTTGCGCCACGGACCCAATCCCCCGGAACGTCTCCGCCGGGTGGAATTCATCTGGGTCTGCAAAGACACGACTTCGTTCGAATGGTTCCAAGTTCTGCTGTCCTCCCTCGAAGCGCAATCCCAAGAAGCGGCGCAACAACCCGGCCACAACGGCATCGAGTTCCTCCGCATTCATACCTATCTTACTCAGAAACTGGATATCGATACCGCGCAGAATATCGTGCTGAATAGCGTGGGTGCCGATGTGGATCCCTTGACGGAGTTGAAATCGAGGACGAATTTCGGGAGACCGGATTTTGGGAAGTTGTTTGAGGGCATGAGGGATGGGATTTTGGATAAGACGTACCTCCCGGGGTTGGAAGGCGATTTTAGAACGAATGTGGGGGTTTACTTTTGTGGTATGTTTTTTCTCTTCCCTTCCCTAATTGAGCATCATCTTCCTCTACGCCGAATAGCAAATACTAACAGATTGAAATAGGACCCAACGTAGCAGCTAGATCGATCAAGAAAGCTTGCAAGAGCGCGACGACTCGCGAAGTCAATTTCTCGTTTTGGAAGGAACATTTCTAGATTTTATGTTGTATTTGTTTGAGAAAGCGTGTAAATGGTTGGTTTTATGGGATGTGTATGGGAGCGATTCACTTATGTGTATGGAATGGTATGGTGTGTTGATTGATGATTAGTGTGTGGGCATGGTGTTGATGATAGGTGATTGATTGGATGAATGAATCAACTGGTTAGATAATTTCCCCCCTGGTGTCTATTTACAGAGATGATGAAATGAAATGAAATTTTGTTAGAATGTCTTGGGAGTGGCTTGAGTGAGGTTAGATGAATGCTGTGTGTGTGTGTGGTGTTTGTTGTATGAATTGTATATGTCTGTATGGTATTGTAGGAATTATATATATATGTGTGTGGTATTATATAAATTATATATACATGTGTGCAAATATGATATAGTATACTTTCTCCCACAAATCTACATAAGACTCTTCTTTCTAGATCGCGGATTTACATAGTATCCGTTATATAGGGAATGAAAATGCTTCGAACAAATAGTTACAAGTAACTATAGTATAAACTCAAAAGCAAGCAAGCAAAACGACTCTAGGCCCGTGTTTATCCACCCATCTATATCTCGCCCCTCCTTTTTCCTTGGCTATCCTACACCATCTCTTCGTCATATACACATGCTCCTGCTACTGTAATATATCGTACAGTACATCACCAATCCCAAGACAAAATCCAAAACCATATCTCCCGCTAGATGTAAATATATATATATACAAAATAAATCCAAATCCTCTCCCCCTCCCCTCCATACCACAATCAGTCAGCTCCAAACCAGGATTCATATCACATCCCCCCTCCCCCTCCCCTCTCCCCCTTACGGCAGCGCCAACAAAGCAAAATGCCCCCCCACCACCCCCCTCCCCGTAAACACCACACTGAAATGCGCCAGTCCCCCCGTATCCACATCGTAAAAATCCGACAACGCTCTTCCGCTCCCCGTCTCATTAATATACCTCGCCACCCCCCCTATCAACATATCTCTCGTCTCCTTTCCCTTCCCCTCTCCCCCCACCAACCCACTCACCCCCTCCATCCCAATCAATCCCATCCCCGTCCCCGACCCCGGCTCCGCTACCGCGGCGCACCAAATCATCCAATCGGATTTCGTATACGTATTTCGAGAATCGAGGGGGATGCCATAAGTATGCGATGCGGAGAGGAAGGCGTAAAATGCAGCCTGCAAACCATATATCCTCTCCGGCACAAGCCCCAACCTCAGCAGCCGATCCGGATACAAATTATACAGGAGGCTGTAGGATTGTGGAGTGCTGGGGTTATACGAGAGTGCGATATGCTCAGGGACATCATCCGTTTCCGGAACGAGAGACAGAGCAGTCCATTTCTGCATATACTCCTCCGCAATCCCCGCATATCTAACTCCCGCTGCTTCATGCGCCGTCAGATTCGCGATGCGGGACATAGCTGCAATAGCAACTATCCCTTTCAGAGCAAGATTTGTCTGGTTCGCCAGCTCCCCCGCGAAGTCGTCGGTGCTGAGCTGCATCGCTGGGATCAGAGCGTTGGAGATCAGGTACTGCGTCCATTGGTCTAAGATGGGGTAGTGTTGTGCGAGGTACGCGGTGTCGTTCGCAGCCTGCGCATAAGCCAGTGTCATAATCAGCATATTCCCGCACTCCTCCAGCGGCATCGGTTCATCCTTCCCATCCGTATGTCCCGTCGCATTAGGATATGTACCTAAATCATGAATCGAGTAATCATTAGGATATCTTCCCGATTCTTGGTTTTCGAATAAAGGATCAAGAGCGAGTTTCAAGAGGAGAGGATTTGTATAGAGAAGGAGTGGATGAAGTGGGTACAGCACATCCACCGTTTGGATGTCCCCGTTGGAACTGATTTCTTTCATGAAGATGTACGGATGCGTGTCGTTGCCTACCAGTTGCAGAGACCCGAATGCTTGGCGCGCGGAGAGGGACGTGATGGTTTGGTAGGCTGGGCCGGCGGTGGCGAGGGAGTCGGTTTCTATCTTTTTGTCGAAGATGGAGGAGAAGCCGAGGGCGGTGGCCCAGTCGTTGTAGAAATAGGATAACTATGCATACTTTGTTAGAATGCGTAGTGAGATATTTGGAGGGGATGAACTGAACTTACTGCTTCTGTCGCGCTGGAAAAATACGAAGTCCATAAAGAAGGCAACGCTACAGTTCCATCCTTCCCCGCGAACTGAATAGCATATTCCTGGGTCAAACCAAGAACAAACACCGTCTCTTGCGGAGTGGCCAAAACCTCGCCATAGTTGACAGCGAATCCAAATACGGGAAATCGATCTTTAATCGCTCGGAACTTGGTATCCTTTGTATTCGGCAGCGCACCGTTTTTCTCAAATACAGCACGCACGACCGTGTCCTGTCCAGATTGATAGGTGACATTTTTCGTGTCCTGAGTTGCCCAGTACCAATACCCCCATTCCGCTTGCTGGTTGATTTCGGTGAACGCGAGTTGCTCTTGCCGGTAGACTCGGTGGTAGGCGATGCTGTCGTTGGTGACGCCGTAATCCCATTTTGCGACGGCGCTGCGGTTGCCGGATACCCATTCTGCATGAGATATTAGATCTTCACCATGGAAATAATACTGGACGATCTCTTACCAGCTGAGATGTCCGCATACACAGAGACATTGTGAGCTTTTCCATCACTCGATACTACCTCTACATGAAGGTACGACATAACCAGAGATTGCCGTCGTAAATCGTGTGGCGTAAGAGGCGATAAAAATGTCGCCGTCAAGTTAATCTTCCCTCCTACATCGAACGTGAATATACTCTTAGTAGACGTATACTCAAAAGCAGTTTGCTCCGCTCCCTGAAGAATAGCAACACCATCCGCCGCTCTCGGCCATCCCATCCACGCCCATGGCTCACCATCAACCATGACCAGACCGACCATCCCCAGAATGGTATCACTGTTTAATGAGCCGTATGTCAGCGGAACTTCTAAAGATGATATGATCAGGAGAATACGTACTACCACAGCTTGTTCCATTGCCCAACCAAGCTATTGCCCTTCGAGCTGTCACTTATGTTGTTTCTGAATTCCACCCACGAGTTCATGTATGGCGACTTCACCATCAAGGGTGCGGCGGGAGGCCGAGCTGGTGAGAATGTTCCGCTAGCATAGCTTAGATGGAGAAGTGTTGAAAGCGCACAGAGGAGTGTAGATGCGGTGGGAAGTTTCATGGTTGCAACATTAAGGGGATTTCTGTAACCTAAACCTGGGACAGCTCTTCGGGAAATAAGAGAATAATTGAATGATATTGGCGACACTTGGTACCCGTCTAGATCAAGTAGCCCGCGACCTTTAAGGAGTGTGTGATATCCTAATATCTAGCCAATATACCAAAAGAGCGAAGCGACGAAGTAACAAAACGGAGAGCAAGCCCAGTGAAGAAAGCCAGAACCACAACCGACATAAAAGCCTCCTAATTCCCCAAAATAACGAACGTACAGTAAAAGCGATCAGGCAGTGCAATCACCCAAACCCCCATTCGCGATGCGGCGAAGTCCAAGTATAAAAAGCACCCTCACATCCCCAGAACAGCGTCCTTGCGCCAATCTCCCATAAGCGTTTACGCCCAGTGTGAACCAACGGCACTAGGTAGGCTTCCCGTATATACAGACATTCCCAGCCGAGAAGAATCACCCGAACAACCCCCATCATCAGGATCAAAAACACTCAATGCTGCCCCCACTCTGGGTCCGCGGCGGCGGCTATGTTCAAACGAAGGATTGGGAGCTGCGAGTTGAATTGATGAAACCATGGCTGATCTTACATGCCGGGTCACTAGACTGAGCTGAATAATGAAATGAACTGCTGGTATTTGGATATTGCCGACGATGACAATGCTGACAACACTCGTCACGACTTGACTTACGTACGGATTGATATGTTTAGGTCATCGCGCCGCAGCCAAATCGGAACATAAAATGTCGCGCGTAAAGTTGCGATACGCTTTATTTAGATAAAAGACGCAATAAATTTTCATCTCAGGATGATGCGAAGATAGGTGGCCGCCTCGTGGGCGTACATCGCCTGTTTCGGTACTCCCTCTCCGCCGCCTCCTCCACTTTCCTAGAAAAGTGGGATTAATGCATCTATCACTATGAAGAAAACAAAAGTAAGGATCCTATTAAGGCGATTAATCACAAAGGTTTTTGATTCTATGTAAGGAATGAAGGAATAGATTTCCTGAATTGTGTGCAAGAAGGAAGGATTTCTCATGGGTTAACCTTACAGTAGTACTTACGTTTAAAGGTTAAGTAAGGTTATAGCTTTTGGTCCTCTCTATGCAGCCTCATTCGGCTCGTAATCACAAAAAGTACGTATATATAGAGAGTCAGCAGGAGGGAACTGCATGTTTTGTGATGATACTATACGTGATATTGGTAGTTTGGCCGTCGATGTGAATTGTTGCAGTTGTGACATGACATCTCGAAGAACCCGCAACTTACAATGCCATCTTTGACGCCCGCATATACACACACATACCCATACGACTACATCTTATCTGCCTTTTGTAAAGACATCACCATCATCACATCAAACCCAGATATGTAGTATAGCTTGAAAAATTAATTCTCCTGCATCAAGACCCAAAAGCCTCCTGCAGTACCACGCTTGCTCGATTAACGCTGCTACTGAATCTGCATAACTGCCTGCGTAAAAGAAACAACGGATGCAACACCCCATGATATCAACGAACTAACAAATACTCATGAACCTAACTGAGCAATTGCTCAATAGCGCCCTGTACACTACCTCCACTACGTCTCAAGGCCTCGACATTTCTATCAAAATCAAAGAACCCCATATCGTTCAACTGTCTAAGTTGACTGGCGTATCTCTCCTCTGGCGGTCTGGTATCCGCGGGTGCAGCCGCCGCCGCCGCCCCAGCTCCTGTTCCAGCTCCACCACCGAAGCCACCTGCGCCGCCGAAGGGGTTGATTCCACCATTCTGTAGCATCTCCAACATCTGGCGCATTTGTTCCGGTGTGGGAGCGGGCATGTTGGGGAAAAGAGGATTGAAACCTGGTGCGCCGCCCGCACCTGCACCTCCACCTCCGAACAGTGAAGCGAACGGATTCGGGGCATTGGGATCGACACCGGGAGCTGGTGATTGACCGGCAGATGCTGGCGCTGGCGGAGTGTTACCTGCGGCACCTGGCCCGCCGAATAATTGTGCGAACGGATTGGCACCAGCTGCTCCACCAAAGGCAAACGGATTAAAAGGTGGTACGTTTGCTCCAGTACCCGTACCCGCACCCGGAGTAGTTCCCGCTGCACCCGCTGGTGTTGTATCGGTAACACCTGGCGCGGGGAAACCGCCAGCTCCACCAGCACCGGCCATCGATCTCCGCATCGCAGCAGCCTGTCTAATGGAATCCGGGTTTGTAAGCATCTCTCTCATCATCGGCGACTGTAGCATTTCTCGTGCACCCGGCATATTGCGGAGAGCGGGGGTATTTTGAATCATCATGTTGACGAGGTCCGGGTTGCTGAGGGCTTCGTTCATGGTTTGTCGCATATTTGGGTCGTCCAACATCGAGGCTAACATATCGTCGGTGGGAGGCGCACCCATCTGCGATACGGATTAGTACATCGATTTAGAGCATTTTCATGAGGTATTTACTTACGCCACCATCTGCACCGAACATTTCCATGCCCGGGAGACCCATATGGCCTGCGTATCTGGCGCCAGTCAAACCAGCCAACGGGTTGTTTGCGGTGCCAGCAGCCATGTTTGTAGGCACACCGGCAGCAGCCCGAGGAGCCCCAGATGGAGATGCCGCGGCTGCGGGGGTTTGAGCGGCATTGCTTGGGGCGCTCTTAACCATATGTATTGTGTTGCCAGACTTGATCTTGTATGTGCTGAGGGGTTCTTCATTCTTCATCACCCGACCGGAATAAATCAATCGTTGTCGCTCTACCGGGATATTCTCATAGTCGCCTCCCGCCAGTTTGTTCTTCAGATCAAGAACGGTAGCCGTCTCGGCCATGGTGATGGTGTGGTTCGCATCACCAGAGGTCTTGACCTTGAAGGTGAGTTGAGGGTCGGTCTCGGTCGAAGTGGTTTCGTCGGACATTTTTGGAGAACACTGGGTGCTATCGCTAAGCTTCGTCTGATGAGTCGATGAGATGAGAGTTATGGTTTGATAAAGCTAAATATCTTGGAGGCGAAAGAGACGGTTTTGATAAAACCGAATTGGATGTTTGGTTGTGTTGGTGGTGTTGTTGGAAGCTGTGTTGATGAAGCAGGGACAAAATAACCTGAAAGTATTAACTTTACGGTACCGTACTGCACTATGACTATGCTGGAACGAGGGGCGGCCACCAGGCGCGGCAGCTTTAGATGACGTTAGATGATTCGAGAAGCAAAAGCATAGACAGTCGCTAAAGGGCACAAGGCTCCGATTCACGAAGTTCGCTCGGCTCGGTCCAGTCCCTGAGTAACACTCGCCGGTGAATGTACAGGAGGCACGGCCAGCAGATGCAATAAGGTCAACTTACTGTAAAGGAAAATAGGAAAGTACACAAGCAGGTCGGACTGTAAATAGTAAGATCAACTATACACTGGGCCCAACTTTTACTCCTCACGTATCACGTACTGTATCATTTGTTGGCCATGTATCTCCTTTACCTCTTCTCGCCACCGAGTCTCAGACCTTTTACCCATTTTTGAGACAACTAGCTAGCACAGCTCCATTAATTCCTCTCGCACCTTGACTGGATCGTACGACTTCAGACATATAAGTGACCGCCCGGTCTTCAATTCAATGGAAAAGTTACAATTGATCAGCACGAAGATTGACTGACCTGCACCGTATCACATCAGAATTACAGGCCGCTCTATCAACATCCAAGCAAAATCTCCAGTGGACCTCGGCTCATCCGTCCCCGCCATTGCAGGAATCCGGGGATTTCGAACTCGCTCGTTACATATAAATCAACCATCTCCTCTTCCTTCTTGTACTATTACAATTGCTTTTGAAGGGGAGTGCATCGAATACAGCACATCATATTAATCCCTCAGCTCAACTTTCCCATTCACCAAACTTGCCAAAATGCGAGGAATCCAGATCAAAGAATATGTCAAGGTAAGCCAAGCAAGCTCCTTTCCATGTGCAAGCGGATTTCCCGAGCTGCCTCTACGACCACGCATACTAACAATTGATTACAATCCAGGAACCTAAAGACCTCGTCGTCTCCGACCTTCCAGATCCCATTCCTGGCCTTGATCAATACCTAATCGAAATCCATGCCACCGCTACCAATTTCTACGACCTGCTACAAATCCGGGGGAAGTATCAGCATCAACCTCCATTGCCTTGTAAGCCAGTCCCCGAATCTCATTTCAACACTTCACATCCGCCATGCAGCTCTCTCCCCATCCCTCCACCCAATTGAACTCTCCCATCTCCATCTCCAGCTTACCTCCCAACCCCAACCCTTTCCTGATCCCCCACTAACTCTCCCCCCCAGGGATATCCGGCTCCGAATTCAGCGGCACCATCGTCAGCACCCCGCGCCTAACCCGAAACCCAAAATACAAGCCCGGAGACCGCGTCTTCGGGGCCTCCCAAGGCGGCTACGCCACCCTCGTCTGCGCCCGCGAAGAAAACCTGTACCCCGTCCCCCCCGCCTGGTCCTTCTTCGAAGCCGCGGGACTCTTCGTCACCGCGCCCACCTCCTACTCCGCACTGGTCACCCGCGCCAACATCCAAGCCGGAGACTATGTCCTCATCCACGCAGCCGCCGGCGGCGTCGGTCTCGCCGCCGTGCAGATCGCGAAAGCGTTTGGTGCGATTGTGATCGCGACGGCGGGGACACCCAGGAAGTTAGAGGTTGCGAGGGAGTTTGGCGCGGATCATGCGATTGATTATACGGATGCGACGTGGCCGGAACAAGTCAAGAAACTGACGCCTAAAAACCGGGGTGTGGATATCGTTTTCGATCCAGTTGGACTCATCGATAAATCGACTAAATGTATACGCTGGAATGGACGACTCCTAGTAATTGGGTTCGCGGGAGGAGATATAGAGAAGGTGGCGATGAACAAAGTTTTGCTGAAGAATATCAGTATAGTGGGATTGCACTGGGGAGCGTATGCGACGAATGAGCCAGAGACGCTGCCGGTGGTTTGGGAGGGGATTTTTAAGTTGATTAAGGAGGGGAAGTTTAGGGGGACGGTGTATACGGATCGGGAGTTTGTGGGGTTGGAGAGTGTGCCGGCGGCGTTGGAGAGTTTGGGGGGGAGGGGCACGTGGGGGAAGGTGGTGGTGAGGGTGGAGGAGGGGAAGGGAGCGAGGAGTAAGATTTAGGGGAGAGTATGATGATTTTGGCTGGTTGATGTATGGATGATTTACGTGGTAGATGGGGCTGATGAGGTTGTCGTATAGAACATTGGGAATAGTCTCATTGCGGATATGATTGTTCTCCAGGAAGAGAGTATGTAGGTGGAACAAATACCAAAGGGTATATATATACATAAGAACTCAATCCTAATCTCGTTCACTTTCGTGTGGGTATATTCATTATCATGATTACGTCAAAATAAATTACAAACATATAACGAGATTTTCATAACTCGTAGCAAATAAGGATATATGTAAATGCAAGCAATCGATCATATCTTACATCCATCCATCCATCTATGTCCCGGGACAATCAATCGATCAATCAATCAACATTTCCGCTAGCAGCTAACACATATCATACCATTCATAACACAACTCCCATCCCATCACAAAACCCCCTTCCCCCCCCCCCCCCAAACAAGATCCCCCTCCCCCTTTCCTTTCCTTCCCCATCCCCTCTAACTCCCCTCCATAACCTGCCCAATAGAGCACTTATCAATCTTACTATTCTGCTTCGAGTCGCGGCTCACCTGATAGTAATCATCGCAGAAATCCGCACAATGCATGACCTTCAAAAACTCCTCGTCATGGGTGATGATAATGAGTTGGAAGTTCGCTTGCGCTTGTCGCGCTTTGATGATGCCGTGGAGGGACTGCGCGAGCGCGCGGATGTTGTCTTGGTCCAGGTTTGTGGTGGGTTCGTCGAGGGCGATG
The DNA here is from genome assembly GCA_002946385.1 of Rutstroemia sp. NJR-2017a WRK4. Classification (NCBI taxonomy): domain Eukaryota; kingdom Fungi; phylum Ascomycota; class Leotiomycetes; order Helotiales; family Rutstroemiaceae; genus Rutstroemia; species Rutstroemia sp. NJR-2017a WRK4. Next base: position 95,111 of record NJPR01000017.1, on the reverse strand, counting down.
AGCTGGGAGGGGGGAAGGGTTAGTGGGTGTGGGAGAGAGGGAGGGAAGGGGGAAATTGGGGGAATGGAGGGAGGGGTGATGGGATTTAGGGGGAAAGGGGGGAGTATAAAGGAGGAGAAAGGGAGAGACTTACACCACAGTTGATACCGAAACACTCTGCAAGAGCAAGACGGATAATAATACTAGCAAGGACTTTCTGACCAGCACTGCACCGCCCACGCATATCCATCTCCACATTATCTTTCTGCATAACGACGCGATATTTATAATTAGTTTTCTTATTCCCCGACGCTGTTTCGCCCTCGTCCTTTTCAGAACGAATCATGATAGTATCAACGTCTGTTCCCTGGTAAGTGCCCTGCCAGAGTTCGCCCGCGATACGATTAATCTCCTCCATCTTCACGCTGTGGTATTTGACGATGGCTTTATCCATAGCTGTGATCATCTTGCCCAGGTCATCGATGGCGGCTTTGGTTGTTTTCACTTTGATCATCGATTCCCGGTACTTGGGCTTAGCATCCTTGTACTCCACTTCCCACTCTGTCAGGTTCTCTTCTAGGGTTTTGTTCTTCGTGTCCATGGAGGTGGTGATGGCTGTGTACTGGCGATCCAGTGTATGACGAAGTGCTTGTTGGTCATTAGCTTCCTGGGTCAATCTCTCCCAATCGCCAACCACGCTTCGTGCCTCCAAGTCGGCAATAGCTCTCTTGTGTTCTTCAAGCTCGCCGCGCTGTTTGCGGTATGTGATGTTATCCTTGATGTTTCTCTTCAATTTGTCCGAATCCCTGATTTTCCCGCTAACGGCATTGATCTTCTTGGTGACTTCGTCCAATTCATCCTTGATGTGCTTTTGGTCTTGCTTGATGTTCTCAATTGCAAGCTCACACGCAGCCAGTTTTTCTGGTCCACGATCGTCGATGTAGCGATTCAAGTCCCTCTCATATTGAGAGAATTGACGCACGGTGTCACCCAACTTTTCCTTCTGCGCCTGCAACTCCTTTTCTTTCGCCTGTCCGCCTTGTTGTACTTCATCATATTGAGCTTTTGCTGTGGCAATCTGAGGCTTCAAGGCTTCCAATTCAGAATCCGCTCGCTGAATAGACTCTCGTTGCGACTTGTTGCTTTCAGTTAGTTCTTCTATCTCCTTCCGTAGAGCCTGTTTCTTGGCCAGATTGTGGACCACATCTTGAAAGTCTCTTGACTTTCGAGACAATTCGAGCTCCAACTGATTCAACCTGTCTTTAGCAGCCGTCTTTTCATCTGATATTTTCTTGACTTGGTCTCTTAGCGTGCGCAAGGTCTCGCTGCAAGTTGTCTGCTGGCTTTCGATTTCTTCTGCGGTCATGGTACTGCCGACAATCTTCTGCTGCGACGCCAAGCTGTCAACCTTGGCTTCGTGCTCTGTTATGTCTTGGTTATGTCGAATGATAGAAGTTATGATATGATTGAGAGAATCAATCTGCTTCTTGTCGTTCTCTTTCTCCTCAACAATCATGTCTTGTTGCTCAACGTCTTGCAAGAGTCTCGCTTTTTCTTCTTCGGCATCCTTGATCTTGTGTTCGATGTCAGGAATGTCATTTTTGAGAGCCACATATCTGTCATACTGAGACTGAACTGCCTTTGCAGCTTTAACCTGCTCATTGTATGTTTCCAGATCTCCTTCCAAGGTCTCTCGGGCATCTTGGGCTAGGTGCATTCGAATCTTGTCCACTGCCTTGGATCGCTCCCCCTGTCCTGCGAATCTTCTGTCACAGAGCTTACATTTGTCTTGTCTCTGGATGGTGGTCAAACACCCATTATAGAAGTTGGCGAGATGCTTAAAGTTGTCAATGTCGGCTCTAATTTGGTCGCGATCGTCTTCAAGAGCCTCGAGTTCCCTTGGATAATCCTCGACACTAGACAGGGGGCTGCCATCAGTAATAATTGAATTCACCACAGCATTTTCACAAGACTTCAACTGCTCCTTTTTGGTCTTGAGGTCTCCACGTAGAGCATTGAGCTTAAATCCTGCCTCAGTAAATAACTTCTTCGCAACCTCTTGCTTTCCTCGTGCCTCCGTAACGGCCTCAATCTTCTGGTCTTGTACATTTTGAAATTCGCGCTGAAGGGCGCTGACCTCCCAGTCTGAGCCGAGAATTGCTTTCAATTTGTCACCATAGGTGGCCATCATTGTATCAAGCTTTGCTTGGCTCTTCTTCAACTCTTCTATAACGTAATCGAGAGATGCTCGGTCTTTCGAACGCTTGTTGATGTCGAAAAGCTCTCGTTGTAGTCGCCTCTCTTCTTCCTCAAGCTCGCGAATGCGACTGCTTTCACTATTGATACGATTATCCCACGCCGCAGCGTCGAACTGGGCTCTCAATTTTTCGAGAAGATTCTGAGTCTCCTTAAGTGACGTCTCGAGGCCGGCCTTGTCGCCCTCGTCAACTTGTATGAAGCCTAGCTCGTTTTGTTTTGGCCCAATTCTCCTCTCATTCGCAGTTATTGTCTGCTTGGCTGTCACTTTGTCCTGCACCAGGATTGCATGCCGGTTCTGAAGTTCAGTTAATGAACTCTGGACCTTTTGAAGTTCCTCATTGGTGGTCGTCCTGATTCGCGCTAGTTCACGTTCCTTATCTCGCGAGAGTTTTTTGATTCTTTCGACGAATTCACCGACCATTGATTCTTCAACATCGTCCTCATAGCCTCGTATAGAGTATTTGAATGCCGCGTCTTTGACCAGTTGTACACGGTGTTCGAGTAGTCGCTCATGCGATTGCTTTTCGGCCTGATAACGACCAAGCTCCGAGTGTTTCTTTCCCAAGTCACCGTTTGCTTTCGCCTCCATCCTCTTGTGCTCATTATATTGTTCTGTGTATGTACTCTTTTGTTGCTCCATCTCGGCGAGTCTGTCTTCGTATTGATCCAAGGTGGATTGGAGCCACTCATCAGATTCCGTTAGTTCGGTCCAGTTCTCCATCACGTTTGCGATGTTGTCCTCGATGAATGTGACTTTTTGTTTCCTGTTCTCAAGCTCATTCACCGATGATTCTGCCTCAAGCGCCAGTCTGTTCTTCTCCTTAAACAGCACAACAGCCTCGTCGATTCTCTCCTGCAAAGCTAAAGCCTTTTCACGCTCTCGCTCAATCTCAGCCTGCAGTTCCATCATCTGTTTCTCCATCTTACGACCCCTGTCCTTAGCAGCTTTATTCACGGTCTCCTGAGCTTGCAGATCTTTGAGCTTGGAGTTGTGATCCTTCCTCAGTGTTTTGAGACTCTCGATGGCTTTCGTGTATTTTGTGGCCTCGAAAATGTCATCGAATTTCTTCTTGAGTACCAATGGCTCGCTCATCGGCCAAAGAGATTCGTCTTGGTGACAAAAGATAACATTATCTAGAACAGCTTCGGAAACACCCAGGGATTGCTGCATCAACTGATCAATCTCTCCCACTTTGGTAGACATGGAAGTTCTTTCGCCATTGTTGAAGACGACCAGCTGAGAATCAAGCGTCTTGGCCTTTCTTGTAGTTTTGGTGACGGTGAGTTGCAAACTTCTCGTGATTACCATTTTCGCACCTGTCGTGCTCTTAAATGAGAGCTTGACTTGTGCCAGCACTTCCTTTTCGCCAGCAAGCTATTTGCAGTGAGTATGCAGTGAGAAACACAGGGATATTGGAGTTCGTGTACCTTGGGATCGTGGATGAAAGCACCTCCATTTTTACTGTTTGGTGGCTGCTGGCCGGTGGTGGCATATTTGAGGCACTCGATGATTGTCTGATGAATGTTAGAAGAATGTTTGCTTTCGGGATATCTCATATACATACCGTCTTTCCCGAACCATTGAATCCTACAATGAGACTTTTTAGGAGAGAGGTTAGTCAGTCGCCATTAAAAGTAAATGTAAATAAGAAGCGTGTATTAGCTTACGTTAGAGGGGTGTTGAAGCCAATAACTTCGAAGCCTTTATGATCGAAGGACCGCACCCTATCATGTAAACGAAATGTTAGCACAACATCAATCATATCCAGCGGATGTCAATGATAGGTAAAAACTAACCCGCAAATTCTCATTTTATCTATGGAAGCTATTTCAAAGATATCATAAGCACTATCCGATATCAACATGCCATGGCTGAATGAACTTACACCTAGGGGAAGAGAGCACAAGATTAGCACGAGTTAATACACGAGTGAAGTGAAACTTACATTTTGACGATGGAATTCCTTGGTGAGATCTATCTAGTGGCGGTTGTGTGGATGGAAGAGCCTAGATCAAACCCAAGGCTGTTGGGGAGTTGTCTATCAGAAAATGGGTCAATGGTAATTCGGTATCTTGGATCTTATGATTTGGAGTCGTTGGTCAGTGAGGCAAGGAAATAAATAATCCTGTGACGTACACGTGCACCTTGGGTGTCACCAAGCGTACTTGTAGTTGATATGGATGTCTTCCAAATATTCAGAGTAGAAAGATTGTTTGGATGTGTTTATTTTGTCCGGGTTGCAGATGGGATGCAAAAAGGTGAAAGGTTATATATTTGGAGGTTCTAGGCCACAGGACGCGAGAAAGCATAGAGAGTCGCGTTACGGATGGTTGCTTAAGCCTCCAGTATGCGGTATCACGTGTTGAAAGTGAATAATGAGTGAGAGCCTCAGAGCCTCGGAGTTCAGGCAGGACACGATCTGTGCTGGCTCCACCGTAAAATTAAGGTTTTGTGTGAGAGGAAGAGGAATTTCCCTTTAATGGTGAATGAAGGTGGAGTGGATACGGTTTGCGCTTTGCACTTTGCGATTGCGGATGACAATGCGAATAAGAAATGGATGAGAAATGGCATGTTGAATACCATATGATGTGATATGAGACTAAGCAGAAAGGCATACTTCCGTATTATACATCTGCATATATACATCTTTACAAATGTATTATCTCCTCTGTACTCTGTACTCTGTACTCGATCTACTACAGACTGTAAATATATTCCCGTGTATTTGTTCTTTCCGCAAAGAGGCAAGAGGCAAGACACCGGAGTCAGTAGTACACGCCCCCCCCCCAGCAGCTTGTGAGTCCCTCCCGCACGCTTTGCATCATCTTACATCGAGCTCGACGCACTGCTGGGATTCTGGATTCCAAGAATCGGCCATAAGCTTCTTGTGCGCGGAAAAGCATGAGAAGTATGAAAAGCGTCCAATAATACGAAAGTGTTACTTACAGTTTATTTACTTCCGTCCAGTATTAGTCTACTCGATATTTCAATAAATCCCATGTCCAGGGCCAGGTACTCGAGGTGACACTCGGATTGATTATATACCTCCCACCTGCGCACATTTTCGCTTTTCCCTCAAATCCCCTACTCATATCTGCGCCCATACAGTATCGGCCAAGTTCTTCCGTTTTCACACACCTTTGTGCTATCATCTATCATGGCCACAATGCGGGAATGATCACTTTTTCGTCCAGAACTAGATCTCCGAGTACGAGTACACCACCTCCACCTCCACCCACTTTCTTCGTCCCCGTCTTGGTCGCTGTCGCCGTCGCTGTCGCCCTCGCTTGACTATCACTGTTCGTGCTCCTTCGACTCCTACCGCCGCCGCTGTTCCTGTTCTCTCCTCTTTTCTTACCCCTCTCTCGGCCGCTCGACATCCTTACTCCCTCACAACCACAAATACCACCACCAATATACACCCCTCTCACGCTTGTCTTCGCCTTGGTGTCTACGCCCAAACTTAATTTTCACTCCCGAAGCTAAATGCCTCGACAATCCTATGCGAATACAATTTTGTCCCATCTTTTCTTCTCATTCTTTCTTTGTCTCTTTCCGCTCGGATAAAATAGTACTTTCTACTTCATTATGTCTCATGATTCTAGGCCGATGAATTTGAACAATTTGGGGATGCACCCTATGATGTATCCTGCAGTTATGGGGCACTCGATGGATAACCACAATATTCCTGGGGTTTTGTCAGCCTCGCAGGTACGTATTTCTGGTCGTCAGATCATTTCTCATTGCCCCTTCCCCTCTCGTCGTAGCTCTTGTACCTAATCAGTTTGCCATTTAGGCAGGTCCGAATGTCCCTGATTCTTCGATGACCGGCATGCTAGAGGATGATTTATTAGAGGACTTCGATAATCTACCAAACATGAACCTCGACGGCCTTGGCGATACTAGCCATCTACAGAAACCGTTTACGCCACTTAGCAGTATGATGTCTCCTATCGAGAACGAACAGTCGGACACCGTCGGAAGCCTGAGTACCATCAGTGGTGATAATGGAAATGGAGGAATCGGCGCTGGACCTTTGCCGACTGGGTTTGGTCTTCAATCGTCCATTACCAATGGCAGTACCCTTACAGACTTTACGAAACGAAGGAATTGGTCGCAGAAGGTGGTGGAAGAGATCAAAGATTTTCTGCACATCCTCACGCCCAACGGACGCTTGATTTATGTCTCTCCAAGTAGCAAGAGCCTTACTGGATATACCTCAGAGGAGCTATCGGGCAAATTCATCGTGGATTACATACATCCGGACGACAGCGCCATGTTCGTAAGAGAATTCAACGAATCCATCGCATCTGGCAATCCTTTACGATTCTTTTACCGGTGGCGGAAGAAAGATCAATCCTTTACAATTTTCGAGTCCCATGGTCATCCACATATTGCAACTGGGGAGGCCTTGAACTACAACTCAACTGATTCTGCCGACTATTGCAGGGGATTCTTCATGATGGCGCGACCGTATCCTACGAAGAACGCTGCATTACTAGACTCCTTCCTAGAACACAAAATTGAAAATGAGCGACTCAAGAGGCGGATCAGTGACCTTAGAAGGGAAGAGCAAGAGGAGAGCGAAGAAGCTCAACGACGTCTAAATAAGCAAGATGACCGTTCCAACCATCCATCCGAGACGACAGGTACCATCGCCAGTTCCGTTAATACTCCTATACCCAACCGCTCGGTAAACTCCGATCTTTTAGCTATGCCACCTCCAGCTCGCCCGACCTTCTCCAATGATCCCTTAACGAGGCAAAATCTCGATGAGGTAACGGCTTCAGGCAGACCGGATTCGATCAATGATAAGATGCTACGATATGAAGGCGCTTCCCGCATTGATCAAATCGAGATGCTCACTGGTTTACAATATCGGGAAGGTGAACGAAGCCACGGAATTAGCACAGGTGATCAAAGTCCTGCTTTGATCATTAGAGGTGATGCTGGGATTGCCATACCGATTGACAAAGATGGGAGGGCAGCGGACAAGAAGAGGAAGATCAAATTGCCAGATGAATATGTTTGCACAGACTGCGGTACGTACAGGGCACCATTTATATTCTCATCCATGAAACTTACATCTTCTCAGGTACTTTGGATTCACCCGAATGGCGCAAAGGCCCAAGCGGCCCCAAAACCCTATGTAATGCATGTGGTCTTCGATGGGCCAAGAAGGAAAAGAAACGAACTCCCACTGCACCATCAGCACAGTTACAACAGGGAGTGCCATCATCATCATCACATCCTCCGCCTCCTCCAGGAAGTTGATAATTATCCTTGACTAATGAACTTTTGTTGTTATTGGGGGTTCTTTTTCAACGGCGCTTTTCGGGGCAATATCTAAGCATTCTATATCTTATTTTTTGTACTAGCATGGAGCTGGGTGGGATATTTCACGTCACCTGAAAGGGAGGGTGGTGGTGTTTTTTCTTAGATGGGTCTTTGTCGTCTATCGTGATACCTATTACCTATAACAAGAGGTATCGGCGTTTGAGTTTGAGATTATTTATTTTTATTTTTGGATGGTGTCTTCGGATATCGGGTTTGCTCGCATCACCTATAGTAATTAAGTACTTGGGTAGAGTAGCGTGAGAAAGTGAGTGAGTGGGTGGGTGAGAAAAGAAATATAAAATTTGGTGGATACGTTATGAGATACACACACACGATGGAGTACACAAACTTTGGTCAGGAAAATTTAAGTCGAAAACATACGAACCAAACCAAAGTTTTATTGTTATGTCTGTTGTCTGCTGTCTGACTGACTCTTCACCTTCTTATATATACGCAAGCTAAGTTTTTAGAGTCCGAATAAGTATTCATCTCATCTCACTTTCATATCCCTAGACTATTTCAGGGCGCTGCATTTGGAAAAAAAAAGGAAAGCAACTCTGTTGACCTCGCTACCCAAAAAAGCTTCATCCTGTTCTGATGATACAAGCAACGGATTTTCTCTTCTAGCCCCTTCCTAGCCCCTTCTTTTTCTCCTCTGGCATTCTCCCTCCCAAGGGGAGATGACGTTTTATCTTTTCTTGAAGGATAAGTTTTCACTTCACTGCCTGCTCCTGGCTTGATTCAGTGGTTCAAGATTCGATTCTCGAGTTCTCAACACGGTTGTCTTTTTCATTCTCTTCAAGCTTACTAGTTCTGTTTCCGTGGGTTCGGTCTTGAGTTATTCTCTGTATAACCTTCATTTCATCCATCCATCTATTTTCTGTTCCTCCCTTTCTGTTCTTCTATCCCAGCTATACTTCTAGGACCCTGTCTCTCTTCCTCTCTATCCATCCATTTCCCTTCCCCTTCCCCTTCCCCCTCTACTCTTCTATCCAACCCACACTCTCCCTCTCGCTCCTGCTTCCTTTCCCACCCCAAATCCTCACCCCCTCCACTCCACAACAGCATAAAATCACCACTCCTATCCCACTCCCTACCTCCGCCCACCATCCCAACCAACTCACTCCCAGCACCGCAAGTATAAGCGCCATCCCTTCAATTCCCCGCGTCGTCCTCTGCTGCATCCCGATTCGATTCTCCGATGTGATGGAGTTGGTGATGGAGGAAGATGCGATATCCTTCCCAAGCCCAAACATCAAAGACCCCAATCTTCTCACTTTCCTCTTCGGGTTCCGCAACGCGTGGGAGTTGGGGTGGGACCAGTAATTGCAGCGTACTCCTCTTGCGGGCGTTAATGTGTAGACTGTTTCCTCCTCCTCCTCCTCCTCCTCCTCCTCCTCCTCCTCCTCCTCCTCTCCCTCTCTCCCTCTCTCCCCTATTTCCTCTCCCTTGCTGAGTGCATAAGCGCGTATACAAGGCCAAATACCAATTTCCATACTTTCTACCGGAACCCTTTTCACCCCACTCCACAATCTCCCCCACTCCACTTCTCCTGGCTCCCATCCCCCTGCTGCGGTTCCGGGGTATAGGGTTTGGTATTGGAAGATGTAGGGGGAGAGACGCGTGCAGAGGGAGAGGTGCGCGCACCGGGAGATGAGGTTATGGAGGGATTGGTGGGTGGAGGGGAGGGAGGGGGAGGGGGTTTTAGAGGATGGGGGGAAAGAGGAGGAGGGGGAAGAGGAGGAAAGGTAATTGAGTAGTGGGTATAGCATTAATAGAACCTGGGCCGAGAGATATGTTGTTAGGGAGTGGAAGTTAGGCGGTACAGGCGAGGAGCCGAGTAAACAGCGAATTGTTTGGGTGCGGAGGTGGTGTTGGGTGTATGCTAAGAGATAGGAGGGGTGGTTAGCTAGTTGTTTTGTTTGCTTCTGCTAATAACTAACAGAGAATCGTACAAGCAGAAAACGAAAAACAGGAGAAAAGAAAAAGAAAAAGAAAAAGAACATACCATCCCCCCCAACAAACCCCCTATCCAACGCCTCCAGCACCTCCCTCCCCCTCTCATCCACCCCAAATAAATCCCGATTCAAGACCTGCGTTTCTAGGACGCGGACTATTACGGATACGATAAGCCATTTCCGGGTTTTGGTGTCCAGAGGGAGGGTGCTCCAATTGGTGTCGGGGACGGAGTTGGATGTGGTGTGCGAGAGGTAGGAGAGCAGTTCGGGGGTGAGGGATGAGGAGAGGGATGAAGGGGGTGAGGATGAGGATGGGGAGGAAGAGATATCGCAGTATGCGAAATTTTTATCCACCCACCCCCGTATCTCTTTGAATAGCTCTGCGAACTGAGTGGAGAAATAGGATATAGGGTAGGGTGTAGAGGGATGAGCCGGAAAAGGTATTTGAATAGGGAGGAAATTAAAGATGGAGGACTCGTTGTAAGTGGGAGTTTGCTCTGGGTCTGGAAGTTTGGTGATAGGAGGAGGACGAGTAATAGGTTGGGTTGCGAGGTCGTTGAAGAGCTCGAGGGCGAGGGTTGGGGAGGGGTAGGTGCGGGAGATTTGGAGGGCGGTACGGGCGGAGAGGTGCCGGGTGGAGAGGAGGGTGGGGGAGGGGGGTGTGGGGGAGAGGGTGAGGGGGCCTTTGGTTTGAATAAGGGGGGGCGTTTGGTAGATGATGTCGGGGGGGAGGGAGGAGGGTGTGGTGGTGTTGGTGTTGGTGGGGGCGGATGAGGTGGGCTTGGGGGCTTGGAAGAACATTTTTGAGAGCTTGTTAGCTTGTACTGGGGAGAGTTCCTGTGAATTCTGTGATGAGGAAGAGAATTTAATTCTCAAGATAGCTCTGATATATGTGATGGTCTTAATACTGGGAGGTGGAGTAAGTAGGTAGGTAGACAAAGGAAGAGATTGGACAGGCTATCGGAGGGGATTTTTAAAGGAAGAAAGAAGAACATTTTGCGAACAAAGGATTGCTGTAAGCATAACGAATTCTTTTCCCCTTTCAGAAAAATAACTCGGAGCTTCTTTCGGGCTCTGGTATGCGCTTGGAAAGTGTTTTGGTTGATAAATTGACTCGTTCATTCATAGCCGATAAATATCAGCCCACCATGTTTCCACCACACCTACCCTTCTCTTCCCACCTACCAATCCCCCGTCATCAAATTCGCCCTCCCCGACCTCCCCGGCGACCCTCCCCTTCCACTGTCCCCCTCCTTCACCCCCTTTCCCCCTCCTCCCTCCACCACACTCTCCTCGTCCCTATAAAAGCCATACAACCTCAGCACACACCCTTTACCCAAAGAACCAAAGCAATCAAGTAAATACCCTCCTTACAAATGAGCCACACATTCAATCTCCACATCCGTCCCCAACGGCAACTGATACACCGCCACACACGTCCGCACCGGCTTCGGATCCTGGTGGAAGAATTCCGCGTAGACTTTGTTCATTGCGGCGAAGTTCGCCATGTTGTCGAGGAATACGTTCACTTTGACTACGTTGTCGATGCTGCTGCCGGCGGCGGTGAGGACGGCGGAGAGGTTGCGGAGGGACTGCGCCTGGGGTGGTGTTAGGATGGGGTATGTGTGGGAAAGGAAAAATGATGGGGAAGGAGGGTAAGAAAAGGGGAAAGGGTCAGTACGGTTCGGTCTCCAACACTTCCTTCAACTAGCTTGTTGGTAGCGGGGTCCATTCCTATACTCCCGGAACAGTAAACCATGCCTTGACATTTGATGGCTTGGGAGAAGAAGGGCATTGGTGGGGGAGCTTTATCGGTGGAGACGGCTTCTTTTTGAGGCATTGTGAATGGATTGATGGGGTTATAGATAGATGAGTATATGAGGTTTGTGAGAGTGATATAGAATTGCGATAATTGTGTTAGATTACGAGGGATGTAGACGACGATGTTATGAAAACGAGAGAAGGTTCAGCTACGTTAGATATGGAAGCTGTATGAGATAGGAAGGTGGGGTTGCCGATGAGGTGCCGTGGGTGAAAATCGGGGTGTGGAATTTGCTTCGTTTCCTGCGGGGAACTTCTCCACACAATCACACAACAACTTCTATCAAGCTTGTGAAAAGTCTTAAGATTTTCTTTATAATACCACTTTGAAGTCAAGTGTTTCCATTACAATGATGGGACAATTCGATCAATTGAATTACCCTGATCATAAATATTGTGCTAGGTGTTGTTTGATTGAGTGCCGGCGCCTAAACGTCATCCCCAAAATATGGATGTTTCTGTACTCTTTGTCTTTGAGCTCTGTGTGCTCTCGTGGCTGGTATTTTATAACTTGTTATCGTTTTCATATGTTTTCAACGACCTCAGTACAAAGCTCTCAAGGAAGATTAGTCTCTTCATGTGCTAGCTTGCCGATCTTCATCCTACAGTAACCCCGCATGCATGTTAACTGTTAGCCTCGGTATACGTGGAGTAATCCGGGGTAGTGTGTTGCTTGTTAAGTCTGCTAGTATTCTATCTTCGATACTGTGGAATATTTGTTTCTTGATATATATCCCTTTCAGTATTCTCCGGGCTCTAATTATTGTTTGCTGCCGGTGTGCACATTCTCTCATATTCCCGCTCAAATACCTGCACTGTACTCTACATTGTTGCCGAGGAAGTAGTCTCCTTCTCGCCCAGCTCTTCCTCCCTCATTGAAGTCCATCTCCGTTACCACTAAATCAACATGTCTCCCTCCCTCCCCACCGCCTACACTACCCTACCCTTCCGCCACATCCGCGTATCCCACGTCCCCGCGTCTTCCCCTGTCCCTACACCAATCATCCTCATCACGCTCTACCGACCGGAAAAACACAATGCCTTCACAGATATCATGACCGAAGACCTAGTCACCGCGTTCGACCTTCTATCTCTTGATCCTAGGGTGAAATGTATTGTGATTACAGGTCATGGGAAGATGTTTTGCGCTGGTGCGGATTTGGATACGGGACTGAATTATAAAGAGGATACTGCGTTGACACATAGAGATGGTGGGGGTAGGGTATGTTGTTTTGTTTCTTTGCCAATGTCGGAAGGAATTTGAGTTGGGAGATGGTGGTAAGAAGTGATATTGATAAGTTTGGTAATAGGTTGCGCTTGCTATTCATCGATGCAATAAACCTACCATTTCCGCTATCAACGGGTGAGTTATCACGAAAGTACCATATCAGACGAGAGATGATCGCTAACAAGCTCACAGACCAGCCGTCGGAGTTGGCATAACTTGTAAGTACAAGCATCTACTCTTTCCCATTTCTCTTCATCAACTGTTCCTCTTCTCCCCCTAACACTCACCCAGTAACCCTCCCCACCAGCATCCGCCTCGTCTCCTCCACCGCCAAAATCGGCTTCGTCTTCTCCCGCCGCGGCATAATAATGGAAGCCTGCTCCTCCTATTTCCTCCCCCGGCTCATCGGTCTCTCCCGCGCAATCCACCTTACCACCACCGGCTCCGTCTACCCCTCCACGTCCCCCCTCCTCTCCAACCTCTTCTCCGAGATCCTTCCCGCCGACCAAGTCCTCCCGCGCGCGCTCGAAATCGCTGCCGATATCGCGCAGAATACGAGTCTGGTGTCGACGAAAGTGATGCGGGATTTGATGTGGAGGGGGCCGGCGACTGCAGAGGAGACGCATTTGTTGGATAGTAGGGTGCTGTTGGAGTTGTTTGGGGGGGAGGATAAGAGGGAGGGGGTTGCTAGTGAGTTTTTGTTTTGACTTGGAAGGAAGAGGGGGGATGAGTGCTGACTTTTGGGGATAGGTTTTCTGGAAAAGAGGAACCCGGAGTTCAAGGCAAATATGCTCGAGAATGCACCGAGTGCGTGGCCGTGGTGGAAGCAGGTTGATACTAAACCGCCGATGACGGTGGAGGAGGCTGTGAAGAGGGTGGAGGATAGGGCGAAGGCGAAGCTTTGAAGGAGGTGAGATGCTAGGGGTGAGAGGGGTGGGCAGTGGCTGAGTGTGTAGCATGTGTGGATTTTTATATCTCAAATAATCGATTGTATAGAAGAAATCATTTTATGAAATAACTATAGTAGAAGATCTCAAGTAGCTTTTCCAGTACATCCGCGTGCTGTCCTCCTGCCAAAGAAAACATAAGATAACAAAGTTCAGAAGGAGAAGAGGGACAATGAAAATAGGGAACCTGAGTAAGGGAGAGATACTAAAGTTCAGCCAATGACTTCGAATAAGAAAAAGCAGAATAAAGTGTCGAAGCAAATTCTTCCCACTGTTGTTAGTCACTAACATAACCAACGAAGCACTCCCTCCCGACTATGTTCTCCGATGGCGCCGCGTTATATGGTTGTTCAAGTGATCGAATCTCTGGAACCCCTTGGTTCCAACCCGGTCGCAGCCTGGATACGAACAGGAGAATGGGCGAGGACCATTGTTGTGGGTGCGGGAATGACGATCGCGGTCTGCGCGGCGGGCAAAGCTCTTGGGGCAAGTGTTGCATTGGTACCGGGGTGGTGGGGGACCTGCCATTGAGGTTCCTGAAGAGGAAGCCACGGTTGGGAGGGCGGGTGTATGAGCTGGGATGGTTAAACCGCTGGGGAAGATCTGTGCTGCCATGGTTGTTGGGGCGGCTGTATGATTTTGGGTCATCAAATTGCCAGGGCTGAATTGTGCTGCAAAGCCTGCCATGGAAGGGCTAGGAACTGATTGAGGGTCAAGACCGTTGGGCACAGCGGCGGCTGCGTGATTGAAGGTCTCAGCTGTATGGTTTGTGGTTATCAACTCGCTAGGGTTGATATATGCTGGCACGAAAGAGCTAGGGACTGATTGAGGGTCAAGACCGTTGGGCACAGCCGCGGCTGCGAGATTAAAGGCCCATGAGTTCTCCATATCTGTTATTGTCTCAGCTGTATGGTTTGTGGTCATCAACTCGCCAGGGCTGACATATGCTGCCATGTTTGTTGGGACGGCTGTATGGTTTGAGATCATCAACTCGCTAGGGCTGACATATGCTACCACGGAAGAGCCAGTGGCTGATGGAAGGTCAGGCAGTGACTGAAGGTCAGGATAGTTAGGCATAGAGGTGTCTGCGGAATTGAACAAGTTCCACATATCTTCATCAGCCATGGCTCCATCAACAACATAATTAGCGTTACCACTCCACGAGGGAGCACTCTCCTGAGCAGCCGAGGTGGGAAGGTTAGTGTTGAAACCATCGATGCCAGCAATAGTGCCAGTGTGTAGATCCAAAGCAATGACTTCTAATGCGCCATGTCCCTGGTCGGCGGACGACATCGGAAAACCCACATCATTGGGTAGGCCACCAGCCCATACATCATGGATATCCGGACCGACGTTGTCAATGGCGAGATTGATACCACCGGGCTCGAGACTGTTGCCATCGTGTACATGCACATGTGCACCAATCTCCGGCGTAAATCCGGCTGTTGAATTATCCCACAGGTGGCTGGTGCTACCATTGGCGGTTCTTTGGCGTACAAGACCGTGAAGCTGGTTGATTTGCTTTTCCAGCTCTAAGATCCGAGTCTCCACGTGATCATAAACTTTTGCGGGGTCGAAACCCACAAAAGACAGTGAACTAGGCGTACCAGTCAGTTAATAAAAAAAACGTACCGATAGTTGTTCAGATTGCCCCCAACTCTGTTGCCACATGGGCACTCTTGATGCGGGTTTCGCAAGTCGCCCAAGAGGTTGCTAAAACATCCATCGCTAACTGAGCGCTTGGTACGTTCATGGCTATCCAGAGCAATATTCATGTTGAATCAAATCACAGGTGTGTTCTGTGCTAGATGGTTTATCGTTGCGACTGAATGTGCGACCGTGGTTTTCGTTGC
This sequence comes from Rutstroemia sp. NJR-2017a WRK4, assembly GCA_002946385.1. Lineage (NCBI taxonomy): Eukaryota > Fungi > Ascomycota > Leotiomycetes > Helotiales > Rutstroemiaceae > Rutstroemia > Rutstroemia sp. NJR-2017a WRK4. The sequence goes on along the minus strand of NJPR01000017.1, from coordinate 79,728 downwards.
GTTGCTGGAGTAAGTCTTCTTTAGATGGGAAAGAGAAGACTCAATGACTAAAAAATTGATATGAGAACGCTTCGTGCGTTATTATGGAGATGGTTACGGAAATGATGTTAGAGAGAAGGGATTTGGAGAGAAATGAAAGAATGAAAAGAACTGCGGGTGCGACGCCCCAGCTCGTGACTTACGCCCCATTATGCTGTGCGATGATTGCAGGGTACGCCCTCGGTGCCTATGGAGCCAACATATACCACCTTCCTCCAATCAGGGAGCAAAAAGAGTGTCATTCCTCTGCTTGGCCAAAATTTACCGTGCTGAAAGCCAAACGGGCTGCTAAATGCTTAAGTCTACAACAATTCCAGCTTTCAAAGCGAGTGCGACCGGAAAACAACGAGAATGACTTCAAGGCCCTACGAAGCGTTTGAGAGAGACCCTTCATTCCTCCCTCCAAGGCCGTGTTAGCGATAAAATTCTTAAATAATGAAACCTCTTAATTGTTAAGTATGATTCCGAGAGTCCTGGCATCAAAACTTGTGTCTAACATTTATAGAAATCCTGACCAAGTACACTGAAGGCTTCATCTTCGCTTCACATTGAACTTCCTGCCATTTTCCCCCAAACGGTGGCAGCGTAGCTGAGAGCAATCAGTTACCTTGGTATCGATGGAGAATACCGAAATTCTTAGGTGCAAAGACTGCCCAAAGCGGGAGTTTACGAAGCCCCATCAATACAAGTAAGGTTGGGATTGTACCATGGCGAATTTCCTTCTGACGCCGAATAGCCGCCATAGAAGGCAGCATGACAGGCCATGCAAATGCATTATATGCAAAAAGGGCTTTAGCAAGAAGTCAGATCTTGCTAGGCACCAAAAAACACATACTTCTTCTGCTCCAACCTTTAAATGCTTATACCCGGGATGCAGCTTCCGTGGCACTGGCCGCGAGGATTATCTATGGTCACACATCAAAAAGAAACATTCCACCCCAGGTGACGACGTCCTTGAGGAAAGACTTCGATCATACTACTACAGGTCAAAGTCCGAAGAAGAGCGCCAATCAATACAGAGCATGCAAGAAGTGGACTTCTTAGAGGCCGTACACCAAGGAAACAAAGAGAGCCTGACAGAGTTACTCTCAAAGAGCAAATTCTGGCTATCTGTGAAAGACTCTGAGAGGAGGAGTGCGCTACACATTGCAGCGATTGCAGGGGACCAAATGGTAGTCGAGTTACTAATTGACCACGGAGCAAACATCAATGCCTTGGATTTCTATCATAAAAGTGCATTACATCTTGCAGCAAGTGGAGGCCATAAGGATGTGGCCAAGTTATTGATCAAGAATGGAGCGAATATAAACGCTCTGGATAAGAGCGACGAAACTGTTCTACATGCTGCTTTACGGAAACTAAACTGCGCCGCCATGGTGGAGTTACTTTTGATAAACGGTGCCGACGCAAACATAAAAGGCGATGGACCCTCCTCAGAAACGGCCCTCCATAGAGCAGTTTTTCGGGGCTACGAACCCACCAAGCTATTACTCGACGCCAAGGCAGAAGTCGAAGCCAGGGATGTCTATGGAACGACACCATTGTCACATGCAATTGGTAACTTTTGGTCCGCATCAAAATATAGTGCAACAGCTTTCCATGACCAAGCAACCAAACTCCTTCTTGAAGCGGGTGCAAAATTCTCTCCGGACGACTGGGACTTCCTCCCTCCTGATCGTCAGGAACAGTTCGCAGACTACTGCCCCATGCCTTCTCAGAACCTCTGTCCATGATCACAGGCGATACTAAGCAAGCTGGTCTCTCAAACCGCTGGACCGAGCACATCTTGTGCGGAGAGACCTCCCTTGCTACCAACTTTGGCGCGTGGGATGGTGAGCGAGGGAAAGCAAGAATTCCTAAATCTCTTCGGGCCGTGAGAGGAGCTGTTTATCTATGCAATTGAACGTGTCGATGGCAGTTGATCCCTACCAGCTGGGAGCCGGGGGCGAGGCGATGTTGGGCTGGGAAGGAAGGATTTTTGAAACGGAAGGATCAGTTTTTCAGTGCTATGACACAGGTCACGTGGCGATTAAGGACCTTAGGCTCAGAAGGAAACTATCTATATTTGGAGTAGTACCTTTCGTAGAACCCTTAATCAGTCAATATACTTTTTTCCGGGGGTAAACAAGTCTTGTACCTTTGATATATCTCGTGGTGTAACCTCTGCTATATGCGGACCGGGAATCGCAAATTGCCGATTTGAAATCTCGGATATCTGTAAAGCGAAGGGCTTGTTCTTGCTCCATGAGCATACCACCTCCTGGCCTGCTGTGCCTGCTAAGAGAGCCACTCGCATGGCTGGGGATTTTAACAGCGTGAGTGACTAGAGGCTTAGATCGTGGAGCATCAGAGATACTTATTTATGCTTAGCACTATGTAATATCCCACCACATTCTATCAGTCCTACCATATGTTAGTGGGAGATGATAGGACCGATAGGATAACAGAACACGAAGATCTATATACATAGCATATATTTCCTTAATACGGCGCTTCATACTCAACAACAATTACTTCTTCACCTACCAATATGATTCGATTCCCTGTATGACTATTTTCAACAATAAACCCCAAGTTCGCCAGCTTCTAGTATTGGAGATCCTAACCACTTCCCCATAACCCAGAAGACAAGCATTCGTAACAATAATCTAGCCCCTCGAAGAGCCAGCGGAGCGTCATTCGTTGCTGTGGGCGGAAAGAGAATGAACTCGTATGACTTGGGGGACAGACGGACTTCTGCTATCCATGCATTGACCAGTCCATACCTACATACATACAGCCAACCCTCACCCATCCAATACACTTCAGTTCACTTCACGCTGCATCTACGTACGATATGACATGATGTTGCGCTGTAATGTGCTTGTTGTATTGTATTGCGAAAAAGAACAACTCCATGCTAATAAAAAAAGCAAACCTCAAGAATGTTTATTCACGTTCACTCCTTTAACCCCGTCCTACGCCTCCAAGAAAAAGTGGGAATGAAACAGGAAAAATGCACAGGTGAAGAGATGAGGTGGGACAAAAATTGTTTGATTGTTTTTGCTGCTTGCTTGCTTGCTTGCTGGGTATATTTTCCGTTTAGGAGAACTATGCGGTTGTTAGTGATGAGGCGGGAAGGAAATATGAGCGGAGATGGAAAGAGAAGGGAGAATAGGAGTAATGAAAAATAAACATACCTTCCAACGATTACCACACACCATACACTCGCAGAAAGTAGTCATAGGTTCATCAGCACTTCTCGTCTGCGCCTGCGAATAGCTAACTTTCTTTTGACCGCACTTCCCACACTTCAACGCATCACTAATACTCTTCTCCGCCATAGGCACCTGCGCCTTCTTCATATTCTCCTTCTCGAGCTCCTCGTCGCGCCTGCGCAGCTCCTCCGGCTTCAGCTCTTCATGCGTCATAACGACAAAGCGCGCGGGTGTGATCTCGCCGGACAGCACCTTTTGGCGCAGCGCCGAGTTCGCCGCCTGCTTGAGGTTCTGAAACAGCGAGCGCAGCTTGTTGCGGTATTCCTGGTTCTCGCCTTTGAAGTGCTCGAAGGCGGCTTGCTCGATCGCCATGGCTTTGATGATGACTGCGGTGGGGGATTCGTCAGATTTGAAGGCCAACCCATTGTACAGAAGCCCAATGCAGTTGTCGCGCGTGGGCACGCCCGTGCGCTTGATGTCGACTTTGTCCGATTCCCAGCGCCGTTTGGAGGAGTCGCCCACGAAAGCTTTGGTCGTCGGGGTGTTTGCGCTGGAGGGTGCGGGGGAGCTAGTGCCGCCGTTGCGGACCGCGGGTGAGGAGCCGGCCATTTTGCCTTTCTTCAGTTTTTCCGCTTCGACGGTTTTCTTCCACTTGGTGACGATTTCGGTCGCGAGCTTGGCGATGTCTTTGTTTGAGTTTCCGCGCTGTTTGGCTACTACCATGCCGGCTTTGGTGGCCTAAATAAGGAGGATCTGATCAGCTGGACCAATTCACAGTGAAGTGAATGAGAAAATCAAGAATGAATTGATTTTCCCTTCATTAGGAATGCAAGGCAAAGATGGTAGAATGCGGTAAAAGGGCCATATTATTCTATCCACATACCCTTAGAAGCTCCTCTGTTGCGTTCACATCTCTCTTTAAGGTTTCCATGATTGTTATCACATTTGCAGCCGGTTCTTTGTCGTTGATCGCTTTCGTGAGGGCCGACACCCGCGATGTAAGCTCTCTTTGATCCATCTTGAAGAAAGGCCGAATTGGACGAGGGGTTCCAAAGGTATCGGTCGATGTCGCGTTTGCCGGGAGAACAAGCGATTTATCCACCAAACACTCAACAAGTTAATGGCGATGCGCGTGGATGTTTGCGGAGGGTAAGAGAATGAATTGAAGAGTGAGAAATCTGGGTAGCTAATGAGCGGAAAAGTGCTTTGATGTTGAGATATGATTATGATAATTTGCTTTCAGAAGTTTCGAGGTAAATATCGCAAGGCTGACGTTGCTGCCAGAAAGATCGTGCACGGGCCAACATATTGCCTTCTACAGGAGCGCCCCATCGGCAGGTATTCATGGACCATTTCGTCGTTTGACACAAAGGTTGTGACCTTAACCTCACAAATTAATTTACCAACTAGCCTCTGAGTGCTCGAGATACATTTGAGTAATTGAGCTGGATTGCGCTTTCTTATTGTAAAACCTAAAAAGGGATATCGCTCAAAGCTTCAAAGCTTCAACTTGAGAATCAATCTCAAAGCTCCCCATCCAAATCCCTAAGTCCCTAATCTCCACGGCGTTGTCACGGATTTTGCACCCAGCACCAGGAGTTCCTTCCTTCCTTCCATCCACCACCAACCCACACACATACCGAACCAACGCTCACCATCCCGATCTATGCCCGCCGGGGAAGTTGCGGGAATTGCGGGAGCTGCCCATGCATCTAGTGGGGTCATCGGGAGGCTTGCAGGTTTACGTGAGATTTAACTCCACGGCGATTAGGACCGCCCTCGTCTTTCTTGTTTGATGTAGCGCAGCTGGATATCCGCGGATTTTTGTGTTATGAACATGCGAGCATGTATCTCCGTGATGCAGATCGGTGTGGGAAAGGGAAGTATAAGGACTTCTGATTTCTCTCGATTTTTTGTGTTGTTTTTATTTCCATATCGTTCATCCAGATAAGTTATATCAGAGAGAGAGAGAGCTGAGTAGGAGTATTTGCTTGCTACTATTCTCATCTATTACTTGCACACATACATATATACACTTTCCTCATAGCACAGCCCCCAATCACCATGTCCCTCACCGGCAAAGTCGCCATCGTCACCGGCGGAAGCAAAGGCATCGGCCGCGCAACCTGCATCAAGCTCGCCCGTGAAGGCGCCCACGTAATCGTCAACTACAGCAGCAGTTCCTCCGCCGCCGACGAAGTCGTCTCAACCATCGGCTCCGAACACGCCACCGCCATCCAAGCCGATGCAGGGAACATCGCGGAGATCGAGAAGCTCGTCAACGCCACTGTTGAAAAATACGGCAAGATCGACATCGTAGTCGCGTGCGCGGCGGTGATGCATTTGAATGAGTTGGATAAAGTCACAGAGGAGGATTATGATCAGGTGATGAGTCTGAATGTTAAGGGGCCGTTGTTTCTTGCTCAGGTAGGGTTTTGTTTGGCTTGAGTTTTGAGTAACAGATGAAGCTGATAAAATGCACAGAAAGCCGCACCCTACATGGCGGCAGGTTCGCGATTTATCCTGTTCTCGACAAACCAATGCCATGCTAGCACAGTGACGCCGAACTACTTGACATATATCATGTCCAAGGGAGCGATTGAGCAGATGACGCGCGGGTTATCGAAGGATTTGGCAAGGAAGGGTATCACTGTTAACTGTGTTACCCCTGGTCCGATTGCCACGGAACTTTTCTTGAAGGGCAAGAGCGAGCAGTTGTTGAATACGATTTCCGGGTGGCATCCGCAGAATAGGATTGGGAAGCCGGAGGAGGTCGCGGATGTGGTGGCGTTTTTGTGTAGTGAGGCTGCTTCTTGGGTGACGGGTCAGATACTGAAGGTGAATGGTGGTTTGGCATGATTGGATGATGGGAGTGGTTGTGGAGGAGCGTGGTGTAGGGTGTAACAGATATATCTCAGTGTAGGGTTGGACAGAACAATGAAATGAAAGACTCTTTTTTCCTTGAAATTCTAGTACAAGTCCTTTCAAAAGATTCAAATCTCCTACTCAGCACAACAATCCGCCTATAATCCCTCTCCTAACCCTCAATCTCAAACATCAATCCTTTTGTTGCCTATCCCAACTCCATTACCATGAGTCGCGCAGTATATCATCTTCCCAAGCGCATCCCCCAATAATCCAAGTACTAACCACCCCAGTCTAAATCTCTCTTGAATTTAACTCATCGGAAAAGGCCTCCCGGAACCATTGATATCCTCCCCATTTTTCAACCCCTCCGCCGTCCTCACTAATCCCGTGTCAAAACTGCAGTTCTCCGGCTCTTCATCCGACGTTTCTACACCTTCCTGTTGCTCGTTAGAATCAGATTGTTCGTCGTCAGAAGCAACAGCTCATAATCCCTAACAACAACAACCAGCACCAAGAAATATCTCGCCACCTCGTCCCTCTTTTACCCCTCTTCCTCCCATTCTCCCCCCTCCTTCCTCCCCCCTTTCCTTCCTCACACAAAACCACTCCAACAAAAAAAGAACCAAAACAACTAACCGGAATCGGCACCATCGCCCTCTTAACCCAAATATGTCTCGCCTTAGACCAATCCAAGCCCTCGAGACATCCGCCCCGCACACTGACGACGTTCTTGCCGGGCGTGCTGTGGATGATGCGGGTCCCGCAGATTTTGCAGAAATAACAGTTTACGAGGTCGCCGGAGACGGTGGGACGGCTGGAAGGGAGGGAGTTAGAGATAGGGGCTTGGAGATGGGGGGTTGAAATGGTGGAAAGGGGGTGAGAGGATGGTGGAAATGAAAGGGGAACGGGATAGAGGTGAAGAAAAGTGTAGGGGAAAGAAGGGGGGTAGGCAAAAGAAAGAAAAAAAGGACACTCACGAGTACAAACACAAACTCTCCTTACACGGCAACTCAAAACGCGGAAAGATAGCCGAACACGCAAAAGCGGAGGAGGTCTGGCGTTTACATTCCTATTTCAGAAATCTTAGCCTGAGTAACTAACTCCTGGAGCACGAGGTAGAGAGGGAGGAATGAGGACGAGAGGAGGAGAGGAAGAGGAATAAGGATGACCAAGAGAGGACAGGCAGGGGATAGAGGAAGAGCGGCCACAGAGTAGTACCAGAGAAAAGCAGTACGGAGAGATGACTGAGAGAGGAAGAGGAAGAGCAATAACAGGGAAAAGCAGCACCGAGGAATGACCATGAGAGAGAAACATGAAGAGCAGCCACAGAGCGAATATAGAAAAGAGCGGCTCAGAGGGAAGGCATGGATATAATATGCCAAAACCAGCACAGGAAAAAGCACCACAAAACGAACCCAGCAAACCCCAGCACCTCAACACTCAGTAACTCAACACACAAGAAACGCACAACATACATCGCAATGACAGATATAAATCGCCAGCGGCTTAGGAAGTGGGGTCGTGAAGGTGACCGCGCCGCATTGGCAGGAGGCGTTCATTTTTGTTGATTTTGCTTTCTGTGATTTTGTGTGATTGAAGTTAGAGCAAAATCGAAGTAAATTTGAAGCAAGATTGAAGCAAGATTGAAGCAAGATTGAAGAAAGATTGAAGCAAGATTGAAGCAAGATTGTGGTTGAAGTAAAAATTAAATCGTAAGTGTTCTGATTTGGAGCATTCGAGCTGGGCTGTAAAGACAGTCAGTAAGTACTCTATACTGTAGGCGAGGGAGAAATCGATCGTAGAGAAGGGGTGTATCGTGGCGTGTGATTGGACACTTGTAGCAAGAAGGTCTTTGTGAGTGAAGAAGGTGGGGTGCGGGGTTGGCTACATTACCAAGAAGATAGAATCCCGATTTCTATCTATCCAGATCGCAAAGGAGAATACGATAATACAGACAGAAAGACGTCGGACGTATAATATCTAGAAATATCTAGAATCTAGCATCTAGAATCTTGGAAAACAGATGTTCGTGTGGCTGCGCGGGAGATATGAATGAGTTGTATATGACTGCCTGCTCAGTTGAGTCATCATTGGCCAGGCCCCGGGCATACATACATAACATCACATGATTGGACTAGACGCAGCAGTGCTTAGAAGATGGGGAGGGGACGTATAGAATGGCTATGTAGAAGAAATTTCTTTTGATTAATTCATAATAAACATTAAAAGAATTAAGCATCTGGAATGGCTACAACTGGGCAGACTCGTCCTCATAAAGATAGACACATGCCGCTGAAGCTTTTCGCGGTATCTAAGAAATTCCTCTCTTAAATCTACTTAACCAAATTATCCGTACTTGGCCGTACCTCTCCCGGTGACTGACGTCCTTCTTCTGCACTTCGCTGACCTGGACTTTGGTCGGAATGCTTCGCCGGATCAAATACATAGATGGGAAACTCCAAGAATATCGTCCTTTTTAGGATAGTAGGCATCTTTTCGTAAAGTTGTGGTGGAAACGGTATAAGGATACTTGTTCGGTTCAAGTATCGCGAGTACTCTTCCCAGTGGTTGTTCTTCTCGTAGCGTTTCTTCGCTCCAGGTCTTTCTTGGAGTGTCAAACCGGACACGAACATCAGAAGTGTAGTGAGGAAGATTGCTCCAACGACCGAGGCATATAGCGCGCTACGAGCTCCTCCATGGACATAGCCTTCTGCTGCGGGTGATACAGCAATCATATATATAGCTACACATAATGAGCATGAGCATTCGTTCAAGGAGCGAATAGAGAAATAGCTTACCAAATTGAATGATGATCTCTCCAAAGTAGTTGGGATGACGAGTCCATGAGAAGAATCCCTTGTCGCAAATCGCTGACTTGTCACTTTGATGAACTTTGAAGCGATACTTCTGAGCATCACTGACGGTTTCCATAACAATCCCAATAGCATAGAGGATGACACCGGCGATGTCACTGGCCGTTCCAAAGTCAGGCTGAGGGAAACGCGTGACTTTGGGGGAGTTTATCAGAGTCACTGGTAATGAGACAATCCATACCCAGAGCATTTGGAAGACCCAAAAACCGAGGAAGGGGAAGAATTTGTCGCGCTTATCATCGAATCGATCATCTTTGCCAGTTTTCAAGATGCGGAACAGTAGGAAGGCTGAAAGACGGGCGCCCCACACCATGATAAACAACGAAGTGACAATTTGACGGGCATTGTGATGTCCACTAAAGGCGAGTGTGATGATAGCAAGCACCACAAAGTTGGTTCCTCCGGCGAAATCTGTTAAGTTGTTAGTCCAGGTGATCATTCAATGTCGTTGTTGCTCGTGAATGACAGAGAATCATAGTCTTACCTGTGAGCTTGTCGAATTTGAAAGAGAAAGCGATGGAGAAGAAGAATAGCTGGTATGCGACGGTAATCAACAATGTGATGGCGAGATAGTAGTCATCGAGGGCATGAACAACAGTCATAACTGCGGCGGTCTGTAGTAGGGGAAGCTGGTTTTGGGAGTTTGTAAACAATCGACCGACCAGCACAGGTCGTTGGGAGTAGTAGTGGATAAGGGTCAGTGGATAAGGGTCAGTGGACGCGTGTTTCAAACAACAGAGATTGGCATGAGTTGGAGGGTGGAAGAAGATATAAAGGGATCTTCTTCCTCGCTTTTACCTTCTTTAGGATGCGCTGGCCAGAAGGAGGAAGGCTACTACAAGTCGATTGTAAGACAAAGTAGTTGATTGCTCTGTAAGAGTTATCCTTCACTCAGCCACTTCTTGAAGTCCATTCTCAGTCACACAGCAAAGTCCAAGCAATCCCGGAGTCCGAGGGTCTGAGTCGACAATCGATAAAACGTACTCAATCTCAGCACTATCCGAACTTTTAGAGTTTGGAAGGGTCCAAAGGATCTACTTCCTAAGGTGAGATGCAGATGCAGACGAGCAAAAACGTCGATAATGACGACATTGATTTGCTAAGCAGCGCTAAATCCCTATTAAAGAGGTCTAGTCGCGGAACTTTATCTGGCCGACTCTTGTCAGTTTAAGCTTAATGTCTCGTGTCGCGTGTCGCGAGGGTTTTCGGACTTTTAAAATCGTTTAAAGTCCTTCTTCCTCGAATCTATGCAAGGCTGATGTGATGGTCTGTAGATGTGATTCTCCATGAGAATGTAACTTTCAATCAAACCTTCACTCCTTTTTACCACTCGTGCCACTGTCCCAAAATATACTCACCCCTTGCCAACACTCGGAGACAACTGCAGGTGTGCAGGTGATAGCATAGACGTCGTCGCGGACATCCACCTTTACAGAGTATATCTTCAGGATCCCAGGAAGACACAATCTGGCCTTCAGTGTTCTCCTTCCCCTCATGGATGGTATATACCGGTGCTCCTTCATACAACGAAACAAGAATCTCACGATGGATTAAACATGACCTTGTATTCCATGTCTGTTGGTGGGTATTGCTTCATCTCGCGGACGAGCATGACAACGCTTTTCTTGACATGAATCTGACATGATTCGCGGTTGACCAATAAGAATGGATATGTGAAAGTTTTCTCTTCACCAAACATAACGGTTTTGAAGTTCTCAGGCCGCTAGGCTATGATGAAACCGCACGTGTCTGAAAGTGTCTCTTTATCAGAGCCTCGAGTGTCTGAGACCCTGGCTGCCCCGGCTGCCCCGTCCACCTTTGACTGCCGGGAAGAATTCTCAAGCCACAACCATATTGCCATTCGGTCTAAACTGCCTAATCTGTAGGAAGAAGCTAGGTCTCAAATTGTTCTCTGTCACAATGCAGGTTATGCATTAAGTTTCTGTCACTTGGCCGCGTTGCAACGCTGGGGACATTTACCCACCGAATCAGGCCATTTCTATGCTTGATGTCTTCTTAAAGGCCTCACGGTGCCGTTAGCCGCACGCAAACAGACCATGCTGTTCTAGCGTGAAAGTGACAAAACCCGACGGCTCGTCACTGTTACCCTTTTCATCGTATGCCCTTACCGATATCCAGGACATGCGCCTGCGGCCGCGCACTACAATGCTTCAACTCCTACCAAAGCGCCAAGAAAACGGTGCACGCTACTAGTCTGCCTTCATACATGTTTCTGCCTTGCCCATCGATGTTCTTGGAAGAAGTCTTGTTCATGATCTGAGCCCTCTTTTTGTAGTCTTCGCCATCTATTCACTTCTAATTCTACAGGCGCAGGTCACGCTCTGTCGAACCCTCTATACATTCATTAATTTTTCCGTTCATACCGCAGCTGGGCTGTTGGCGACTTTCTTTAATTTCAAGTTCGACGATCACAAGGGCAAATTCCATCTTTCTGCATAAACAACCAACGTCGCTAAAGGGATGAGAGGGATGTTGATAAGATCTTTGTGGTTGGTTGTGGCTGCTGTGGGAATTGCACAGGTGTGTTCCAAAGGACAACTTACCGGGCAAACAAACTTATGCAGAGTTAGGGATATAAATACGAGCCTAGGGGTTTGAGTGATATCATTGCAGCACTAGAAGGAGCAAACGGCAAGCAACATGGCGGGCAGTCGCAAGTAACGAAGGAGATAACGAAGACTATGACTGTCACCAAAGCTGCCCCAGCTACATTAGGAACAGCAGCTGTGCTAGGAACTGGAAAGTATGTCAATCCTTTGCTCCATATGAAAGTGTTATACTGATCATTTGCAGTGTGCAAACAGTCACTGTAACCGCCGCAGGTCTTAATATGACGCAGATCGAGACCGTTACCGAACAAGTTACTCAAATGGTTACTCAAGTAATTACCCAAATGGCCACGCAGATGGTGACATCAATGGTTACGGTAACCATGATGCAAACCGTGTCAGGTAAGAAAATTCTGCTCGAAAAGTAATCTTGTACTAACTCAAACTTTTGCAGTGGCATCAACCAACACTTCGTTAACCCTAGCCGCTATTCAAGGAGGAACACAAGCCACAAGCGCATCCAGTCAAGCTGCAGGACAACCTGTGGCCTCTACACTTTCTACAAAGGCCTCCTCGGTGGACCTTACTTTAGGAGGTGGAGTCGCCGCTTCGACTCCACCGACGGCTCAAGCAGCAACGCAGTCACCGGCAAAGTCTGCTTCAACCACGGTCTCGGCGGCGGCGATGGAGCTTGGCGCTGCTGCAGTGGCACAACCAACGCCTCAGGCGGTGGATATTGGTACTTTATCTCTGCGCAGTAGTTTGATGCTGGGCAATCTTGCGATTGCAACACCGGCCCCAAAGTGAGCGGAAGGTCGAGCCTGGAGCTAATAGAAAGAATGAGAAAATGAGAGCTGAATATAATATCAAAATGGCCCAAAAGCTATGTTCTCTCCAATAATAAGTTACCAACTTCAGTTGTACATATATCTTCATAGAATGCCATCAAAAGGGAATAAAGAACGTACTAATGATCAGCCACTGGCTTTCTCTTTTATTGAATTACTCGAATCTACGCTCTCCGGTGCGGGGCTACCGCTGATGGGACTTGGATTCTTCGACGAACTTGAACTTGCTTCGGCGGCTTTCAGTGCTTCCATCCTCTGTTTCTTTGCTTGTCTTTTACTTAGTTGCGGTGTACCATCTGCTTTGGTCTCCTTGTCGTCCGCTTTTCTTTTTGTCTTACCCTTCTCCCCGTTACCAGAACCATTTTTGATTCCTTCTCCTCCATCGGTGTCTTTGAAGGCCTTCCTTTCCCCACCATAAACTACATCCACCACTCCTCTGAAAGAACTCCTCTTCAGCCCTTCATTGATCACAACCGCACGAGGATTATCCCCCAATCCTTCCAAACCCTTCTCTCTACCCAATCCCCAAACAGCCATCAAATTAACCACATCCGCCGGGCCCCTCACCCCTAACGCACTCTTCGCCTCACTACTAATCACAATACCTCTACCCCTCGTAGCCCTGAATATTCCCAAACAATTACTTATGAAGTTCCTCCGCGCATTCGCATCCTCCATCGTAGCTTGCGCATAGCAGATCTCAAACCGCACGCCGCGATTCACAGCCGTCATTAACGGTTTCGGTTTGAAGTGGAACGGAAATCGCTGCGTCAGGTCGAGAGAAATGATCGAGTGCTCTGATAGATTGAGACATGCTGCGAGAAAAGCCTTCTCGGTGGTGGGGCGCAGAGCGAGGATGTCGTAGACGGAGGAGAGCGCGGTGAGACGGTGGTTGAGGGAGGGGTCGGAGAGGACGAGGGTGCAGCGGCGGAGGAGAACGGTTTTGGGTGGTAGTGGGAATTGGAAGCTGGTGGGTATGGGATTGACTATGTTGGAGGGAAGCGGTCCATGGTGTATGTGATTGAGGGCTATAGTGCCGTAGCCTAGTTCTGACAGGAATGAGATTGTCCTTTGGAGCTCGAGAGGTTCTTTGGTTGGCGACCAGGCGACATTGAGATCGTATAACATCTTGGCCTTCACTCCTAGGATTTTCCTATATCGAACATCTCAATTTCGTACTGCGAACCATTTGCGACAACTTTAAAGCACTTGCACTTCGTATTTAAAGTAGTCTGCCGTTCAACTGTGGGACCTAGTCCAAAGAAATATTTAGGCTTCCCGCACGCAACCTTGAGGCTTTTTCCAGGGTTGTTCTTGCCTAACTTACCAGGAGTCAACAAAATCAGTTTGCTTAGCGCGGGGTGTCTTCGGCCTAGACATCAAGAATTCGCTGTAGCACATCAACATCAGATTCATCATTTTCTACATCATCGCAGAAGGCCATCGCGGGAGCCTTCGACCTGGAATCTCATACCGGGCGAATCGTATCCTTACGATACTGCGAACCATTCCGACCTCCCACGAATTTGAGACGCGGTCCTCTCTCTTATCTGTTTTGCGCTGTGCCTTGCCATAGCAGGCCAGCCGCAAGATGGCTCGCGTCTATGCTGATGTCAATCAGCAGATGCCACGATCGTACTGGGATTATGATAGTGTGAACATCACTTGGGGTGTGTTGGAGAACTACGAGGTTGTGCGCAAGATTGGTAAGTTAGCGACACCGCTCTATCTGCAATTCCTCCTTATTGTTTCGTCCTGCCCGCATTTGTTATATACTTGCGGTTTTACTGATCGCAGGACGCATCCGCTATTATAGGACGAGGAAAATACTCGGAAGTGTTTGAGGGAATCAATGTCGCCAACTATCAGAAATGCGTCATCAAGGTGTTGAAACCGGTCAAGAAGAAGAAGATTAAGAGAGAAATCAAGATTCTACAGAACCTGTCTGGAGGCCCGAATATTGTCGCTCTTCTTGACGTGGTTAGGGATAGTCAAGTAAATCAGCCCTCTCCTTCTTCTCTCGCCGACTTGGCTCTTCTCAAAGCTGGGAAGGGAAAATCGGCTCTCACTGGTCTTGAATATCCAGAAAAAGAACATAACGACTCATGGTTGATGCAGAGCAAAACACCGTCCTTGATCTTCGAATACGTCAACAACACGGATTTCCGAAGCTTGTATCCTAAGTTCCTCGATTACGATGTCCGCTTCTACATTTATGAGCTCCTAAAGGTAAGGCATCTGGATGTTTGCTGACTTAGCAGTTGTTGATTTTCTCTAGGCGTTAGATTTCTGTCACAGCAAGGGCATTATGCACAGAGATGTAAAGCCTCACAATGTGATGATCGATCACGAAAACAGAAAGGTAATTCTCCTACTTGCGAACGCATATTTCTGCTAACACATATAATCTAGCTGAGACTTATTGATTGGGGTCTTGCGGAATTTTACCACCAAGGCACTGAGTACAACGTCCGTGTTGCGTCAAGATATTTCAAGGGTCCCGAACTACTGGTTGACTTCCAGGAATACGATTACTCTTTGGATATGTGGTCTTTAGGCGCTATGTTTGCTTCCATGATTTTCCGAAAAGAGCCATTCTTCCACGGAAACAGCAACTCGGATCAACTCGTCAAGATTGCCAAAGTGCTTGGAACAGAAGACCTGTTTGATTATCTCGACAAGTATGAAATTGAGCTTGATGCGCAATACGACGATATTCTTGGTAGATTCCCGAAGAAGAACTGGCACAGCTTCGTCAATGCGGAGAATCAACGATTTGTTACCAACGAAGCTATCGATTTCTTGGATAAACTTCTCCGTTATGACCATCAAGTATGTAGTCCCTGTGCTGTGATATTAGCGCTTGCCTAACCTGATATTAGGACCGCTTGACCGCGAAAGAGGCGATGGCTCATCCTTTCTTTGCACCCATTCGCGCTGATGAGCAAGCTGCGCGTCTCACACCGGCTCCTGGCACCTCTTGATCTTCCCTCAACGACCAGTAATATTTCATCTCCCCCTTCAGTCCCGCTCTTGAAAATCACAGGAGCAACTCAATTTCTGAATAGCATCAAGACAGTTGACTATCCAATGTTCTATCTCCCAGCGTTCACAAGGATCTCCACCTACGCTCCGCTGGAGGCTAATCTCGCATACTAACCTTCGTACTTCATTTCAAGTATGAAAACTTCAGGGGATGTTTATTATATGAAAGGACTTGAGGAACAATGACTGGTCCGGCGTTATCGATTTTTTCTAAACGACACAACTTGCATACCCTCGGCTCCTTTCATTTCTTCGGGCATTGATAGTTTTAATGCGGCCTGTAGATAGACCGAATTCAAGCAAGATTCTGTGTTATATTATATGTTTTGCTGTTTTAAAATACCTTTCTTGAGATGTGTAGAATTGATTTTGACACCGCTGTCTCTTCGCAGGGATGTGAAGCGGGAACGGACAGTTTAGTTTTGTCCGGTCCCGCTCGCTGCCACCTTTAAAAGGGAAACTACATAAGCAACGGCAACGGACTGATAGTACTTACCCCTCTTCCGCTCATTGTTTTCCCGAAGTTGTATATCTTGGCGTATACAAGCCAATTATGCAAGCTACTACTAATCATGCAGGTACTCTGCAGCCAATATCTCGAGCATGCAAGACATGCGCAACAGCAAAAGCCAAATGTGTGCCGCGATCCGGAGAACTTGGTGCAAAATGTGAAAGGCAGGTTCTGTTCTATATGTCGTTTTCATGGTTCACGAGTTAATGGATAAAGTACAGATGTCATCGGCTGAAGAAAGAATGCCTGTCGCAGCCCCTTCAGTCAAAGGTGCGCAAGCGTCGGAAAACTACGTATGAGTAGCTTACTCCATGATGTGGTATCTAAGCTGACTACTGTACTCTAAGTCGAGTCGCGCAATTAGAAGAGAAGTTGGATGGGATTGTGTCGCTGCTGCAGGGGCAGAAGAGGTCGGAGGAGGGGGATGGAGGGGTGCGAGGAGAGGAGGATTCTGTGATGGTGCAGGAGCAACAAGTCGCTGAATCAGCTGCGCAAAAAGCTTCGTCTGCTCTGGATGAACCGTCTCAGACAGCAAGCTTTACACTTCCTGATCTCAACTCTAAAGACCACCCTTCCTATCTCCCTCCACCCTCTTCTCCACTCCCACTCCCACTCCCTCTTCCACTTCCACTCCCCAATCCGAACCCCCCCTCCCGCCCCAGCATCTACACAACCAACACCACCGCCTGCCTCCTCACCCACCAGCACGAGGATCTCTCCCCCTCAGACCCCGAACTCGAACATCTAATCCACCTCTACCGGACCCAACTAACCCCGCACTTCCCCTTCGTAGTTCTCGAATTCCGAGATGGCATGTCTGGAAAGGAATGGATGGCGGAAAATCCACTTTTGGGAAAAGCCGTGCTGATGGCCGCGAGCTATTATAATCTACCCCGGCAGACAAGATTGGATGTGCAGATTGTGAGGGAGATTGCGGAGAGGGTGTTGGTGCAGGGAGAGAAGACGTTGGAGGGGTTGCAGGCGATTTTGGTGTTTTGCGCGTGGTGGGTTGGTTTTTTGGGGGTGTGATTGAAAAGGGAACTCCGCTAATGAAGAATATAACAGGTATCAATACCAATGCCTAAACCACCCCCAACTCAACAACCTCCTCAGTATAGCCGTAGGCATAATCGGCCACCTCGGACTCAACAAACCGCCTTCATCAGATAAATTCCGCTACCCCTTCGGAAGCACCAGCAGATCGACGAGTACGGAGCAGAATATGCATCATAGGAGAGCATTGGCGGGGTGTTTTTATTTAACTTCGATGTATGTATCTGTTTCTTCCTCTCTCGGTCCAGAGAGCTAATTAATCGTTCAGGGTATCAACTGGTTTTCAACGATTAGACGCGATGAAATATCCGGTGTATCTAGATGAATGCTGTCGTGTGATTGCGGAGGAGAAGGAATTTGAAACGGATGTGCTGCTGCTGGAGATGGTGAAGATTACGGATTTGGCGGAGAGGATTGTGAATACGACACACATGGCGCAGAGGGAGGGGGAGATGAATGTTCCTGTGGCGTTGCTGTTGGGGGGTTATATGGGGGAGTTGAAGGCGTTGAAGATGGGGATTCCGGAGGGGTGGCAGGATAATAGTAGGTTTTTTCTTCTTGTTTGTTTGGTGGTTGATTGATTCCCTGTGCTTGATACTGGGGTTGAGAGTACAGAGGAAGGAACATGTTTTCTGATACTAACCTGGGGATCAGCACTCCTCCAAATGCACCACACAATCGCCTCCATGCGTCTCTACGAAATCGCTCTCTCCCCTCAGTTTCATTCCCAATCCTCTTCTTCAAGCCCAACCCCGCTTTTCCCAACCCATCTCGTAGCTCTCCACACCCTGCTTCATCATACGGCAAACTTCATAGATCTCACCCTCTCCCTCCCCACGGATATATATCTTGCTCTCCCGCTTACTCCATGCGCATTGCTGGCGTATGCGCTGATGATATTGGCGTGGCTTTCATTTTGTACGGCGGTGCCGGGGTGGGATTTGGAGGTGGTGAGGGGGAGGTGCGATTTAGCGTGGGTGTTGGGGGTGGTGGCGGAGAGGGACGAGGGGGCGAAGTTTGTGGGGGGGAGGAGGGGGGGAGAGGATGGGGATGGGGATGGGATAGAAGGGGGAGAAAGGCGAGAAGGGGCTGGGATAGGGGAAAACAAAATTATAGGCTGGAACGGCAAAATCAAAGGCTGGACCGATCGTATGGATAAATTCGCAGCGAAGGTCAGGGTTGTAAAAGGTTGGTATGAGAAGAGGGTTGTGAAGGCGGGGTGGGGGGTTGAGAGGGGGAGTGGGAGGTTGAGGGGTTATGAAGGGGATGGTGAGATGGGAGGGCTTAGTGGGGGTGTGCAGGAGGGAGGTGTGAGTAGAGATGGAGGAGGAGGTAGGGGTGCGGAGGACGTGCATAAAATGCCGATAACAGGGGAAATAGATACCAACACTAATACTATAGCGATGGTAACGCACGATGGAAACGCATTGGGAGAATTGAATTTGGATATGTGGGCGGGATTGGATGAGCCGGATGGGTGGATGGATTGGTGTAGGGATTGGGATGGGGAGATGGGTTTTGTTGGGGGTGGGAGTTGAGGGGTTGGTTGGGTTGGTTCTGTGATGATGGAGACGAAGGGAGAGGGAGAGGGGAGAGGGAGAGGGGAGAGGGAGAGGGGAGAGAATGGAAGTGTTTAGGAAAGGTGTTGGTCATAGTGATAGTTGGTATTGTAATGAACAGCCGAGGTGCTGTGCTTTGTACAGTACATAGCTTATAGGCAAATAGAAATAGAGGTTAATAAGTATATACTCCATATAGATCGCCAATCTAGAAAATCCCAAAATCAACCAACAACGAGCAATAGTATATATTCAAACCTAAATCCAAATCCAAACCTACAAAACCCATCCATACTCTTACCTCACAACCCACCTGATCCAACCGCACAACTCCATTCATTCATTCATCAACTTCATCATCCGAACCGAATCCCAGCCCCAACTCCTCTTCTCCCCTTTCATAGTAGTCGTGCGTTCTATAATCGTTAACTGACGCCAACGCTCAACTCCATTTATCCCAAGAATAAAAAACACCTAAGTAAGCAAGCAAATAGCCATCCGCTATCTTTCTTCCTACTCCCGCTTCCAACTGCATGAAGAGGATGCGAATGAAATAACCCCCCTCCTCCTCCCCCCCCTCCCACCACACTCTCTCAAACATATCATTATAAGAAACCTTCCCCAACATCATCCATCCACCCACTCACTCATTCCTTCTCATCCCCCTCCTCCCTCCCCCCACTCCCCTTCGCCCCCTGATTCGGATTCAGCATACTCAACCTCGCACACAGCCCCAAAAACCCCGGTGTTTCCGTCGCCGCGAAGTGATTAAGCGCATCAACAAACCCGTTTAATCCCCTACTGAACCCCGTTTCGAATTTCTGCAGGAGATCGTGCAGGTTCTCAAACCTCCGCTTGTGCTCTTGCAGGTCTAGTGTCTCTAGTTCTTTAGAAAGCTTTTCAGTGAACGAAGTAAACTGCGTGCATATTTGCAG
This sequence comes from Rutstroemia sp. NJR-2017a WRK4, assembly GCA_002946385.1. Taxonomy (NCBI): domain Eukaryota; kingdom Fungi; phylum Ascomycota; class Leotiomycetes; order Helotiales; family Rutstroemiaceae; genus Rutstroemia; species Rutstroemia sp. NJR-2017a WRK4. Next base: position 60,230 of record NJPR01000017.1, on the reverse strand, counting down.
GAGTTTGGTGTGTCTCTGTTCATTGTGTCAGTCCATCTCCATCCAAAAGCATCTCCATCCAAAAGCATCTCCATCCAAAAGCAAACAAAACAAACATACTCTTAAAAGTTTGCTATTCGTAAGCATACACCCTTTTAAGCACGAATCAAGAAAATCGACATGGTCTTGCATCAACTCGTCAACCGTCCCAACCATCATCTCATCTCCCTCCAGTTTGGCCATAAAAACCCCCCAATTAACCTCAATCACCTCCTCCGTGCAGAAATATATGAGCTGCTGCACAAAAGAAAGCATGCGGGCTCGAAGAATAAAAGTGCGGCGTTGGAGAACTTGGACTTCTCGATCAGAGCAGGAGTAAGTTTTCTGCGCTTGCCAGCTCCCTAACAACTGCCGTTCCAAGTACCGAAGCGATAGCAGGAAGCGGAAGAGCGCTTGGTATCTCCATATCGTTTTCCGGCTGATGACGAGGGAGACGGGGAACGGGGGGCGGTAGTCGAGTTGTAGGGAGGAGAAGCCGGTTGCGACGTGGTTGTCGATTTTGGATTCGCGGGGATGGGGGTTGAGTGCTGACTCTGGGAGGGGTTCTTCCTCCATCCCGGAAATGCTAACGACTCGAGTCAAAGACTCAACCAGACTTGTCGGGTTCATTTCAACCCTGAGATCATCTCGAAACGGGTCGGGATCTGCGCCTGGCTGATGTAGGACGAGATCAAGTAATGACTGTACTTTACTTAGATTGATTTTCTGCACTGGTTTCCGGAGTTCTGACGCGCCGAGTTCGAGAAGCGATGTAAAGAGGTAGGATCTATCAAGCATGAAGTACTGCTTCACTAATCTCAATCTCGCGGGTAGTGCATGAGTTGTAAGAAGTAAACGCAATAAGGACTCATTGGCGTGAGTATACGCGTTGTTGATATTCCTCACAAACCTCTCATCATCGAAAGATTGCGGGAGATCCGCAATCATCAGCTCACTCGAGTCCATCCCCCCGCATTCACGCACCACATTCAAATATTTCCCCGCGAGCAAAATCTTATCCTTAAACGGCTCCAGCTGCGGCGGAATGGTGTCCTCCCGGAGAATGTATCGTCGGTCCCAGTACTCGTCTGTGTAGTCCTGCGGCAACGTTTCTCGGTTGATGTTCTTTTGCTCCCGGACTAGGAATTCGCCATGGGGGTCTTTGATAATGCCGTGGTGGAGCCAGGAGTTAAGCATTGACATATAAGGTCGACTTGCATCTTTGAGAAGAGAAGTCAGGAGTGTGAGGGCGGCGGGGTCACCAGAGAGGGTATCCAGGCGGGTGGTGAGTAGGCGGAGGAGTTTGCCGCCTTTGTGTAATCTCCTACTCAGTATGTTGGCTGAAGTCAGATCGCCACCTGCTCGCAAACCTTCAAGAATATTATCGAAATCATCAATTTCCTTATCAGTGTCATCTTCCATATCGAAACTTGATTGATTGGATATTTCTCTCCCCAGAGCGTATATCTGCTTTAACATATGCGCCGCAGACAAAGTATACAAATTCAGCACATTCAGCGTAACTTCCGGATTCGTAAGCACCTGCGTCTCCAACTGCACAACCAGCACCAAATACTCCTGCAACCGCCTCCTAATCCCCGCACACAAAGCATGACATACCGAGCCACTATCTCTCTGCCCTTGGACTTCGAGAAACGCTTCAATAGACACATAATGCGTCCCCATTTTCAGAATCCCAAGAACAAGACCTCCTAAAGCGGGGTCGAGTCCGAGAGGAATAGTAAACTCGGGTCCAGCTAGACGATCCCTTTCGCAAGAAGGATCATAGGACTTGCGTATTGAAGATACTGCCCTTCGTATCCCATTAGGACGAAAATTAGATCTTCGAGTATGAGGGCCTCTTGTTGTATAGGCGATAGTTCTAGCAAGGGCAGGGACTTTCGTCCGCTGGTGGATGCTAGAGGTGGTTTTGATATTCGGGACGCGAGGAGGGCAGTCATGTGCGGTAGTAGTGATGCGATGGGATTCCATGGTGCTTGAACGAAATGGTTAGCAATTTGTCTTCCCGTGGGACAATCTTGACCCACGCTGTGACGTCTCTATGTTGTTGCCTTTTAAAGAAAGGTCTCTAGAGGCTGTTGTTACATCCGAATCACCTCTAACTACCCGTGCCGATGTTGTAGATTGTAGTTTGGGATTTGCTGTTCTTGTGATTAGGATCTCCCTGGACGTCTTTTGTTTTCTCTCTACTCTTCGCTCTTCATTCACGCGTCGGGAGTTATTCCGTTTATAATCCTTTTCGTATACTGAAGCTGAGTGTAGCGATCGTTCATGATTTGTAGTAGTTCCCGTCTTGTTTGGTTCCTCCTGTTGATGCAGAGCAGATTCGCGAAGCCGCCCGCCGTCGTTAACTCCGCGACCTTTTGCATTTGTCGAGGTAGACATATTGTTATCGCTATTAGTTATACTGAGTTGTGCTTGTTAATTTTGTCAGTCACGTCAAGGGATAAGCCACGTGATTGATATACCCCCAAGATCTTGCAACTCTCAAATATGGAGAAGTAGAATAGATAACTTGTAAGAAGAGGCTCTCGAGGAGGCTCTTTGTGAACGCCCCATAAGTATTGGTGCGGGGTAGAACCTACCAACATAGCACCAACAGGGAGAGTTTTGCTACCTAAACACATAAGCAGAGACGAATAGTATCAATTCATAGCTTGAAAGCTATATCCAAGTATTCTCGTTCTCCAAAAGGACAATAGAGCGGACTAATATTTCCTCCTCTCCCCCTCTACTCTACACCAAAACAGCAAAGCATGTAGTTAGTGCTAGGAGTTCCTCCATCACTGGGTCTCCAACACAACGTATAAGTTAAAAAGATCTGGTCATAATTCATCATCATCTCCGAGTCCCATCTACCTCATCTCTCCATTCATTGATCAAACATTCCTTCAATCCAAGAATCGCTAAGTGTACTTCTTCAATAATAATAATAAAACCATCCATCGCTATTCCAAACCCCATCTCTTCACTCAGCCCCTAACTAACGATAAATATCCTGCGGCGGATATTTCCTCCCATCCACCCCTCTAACCGGGCTGACCGGCCGTCTCTCTCTATCCCTCTCCCTATCCCTCTCTCTAAAACTCCTCGAATCATAATCTCTCTCCGCTCTCACTCTCCGCGTAGGTATCTCCTCATGACTACTATGTCTCGTCTGTAACCTCGGTCTCTCGGGCCTCCTCTTATAATCTCTATCTCTTTCCCTACTCTCCCTCTCATCTCGTTCCCTCTCGCGCTCTCTGTCACGCTCTCGTTCCCTATCCGACCTATCATCTCGACTAGGTCTTCTACTCCCCAAGCCTTCTCTCACCGGACTCGATCCCGCGCTCGGTCCACGACCACTCAGCCCCATGGCCTCACCCCTCGCTCCACCGTTCCTCCACATCTCCGCAATATCGCCCAAGTCTCTCCACTTCACCCCCCCTCGACCATCACCCCTTCCGTCTCGAGCTTCTCTTCTCTCCGGAACCGGTTCGGGCCCGGATCCAGCCTCTCGCTTCCTCCTATTCATCATAAACGGGGCGCTTAATTTCCCGTTCAAGTCGATCGGGATTGGATATGCACCCCTCCTGTATTTGTCCTCGATATCCCTCTGTCTCTCCGAGCCTCGGTCTCTTTCTCGGCCTTCTCCCACCGGGCTCGGCACAGAACTATTAGGAGCAGTAGAGGCAAAGAACTTCCGGGATGGGTGACTAGTCGCATCTACTGCCTCTGCACTTCGAGATACGTAAGTGCGGTGCGGATGACGATGGTCGACACCCGGTCGGGTTTTAATCGGCTGGGTGCGAGTTTTGGGGGAAGGGTCTTCAGCTTCGGAGTCAGACGTTACGCTAGTGTCGGACTCGGATGAGGAGAGGTCGGATGCGGATGGTGGAGGACGAGCATGGCGTGGGTGGCTGTGACGACGGGGATGGGCTGCGTGAGAGGCGCGCGAAGGGTCGGATGCGCGGTAAGGATGACGGGAGTCCGCTTCGGCTTGGAGGGGTTGGTGCATTGGAGCGTCGGGTGATGAGGGGGAGCTAAGGTTGGGGAAGCTGCGATGGCGGGGTCGAGAAAGGCGGGGTTCATAGGGTTCTTCTGGGGCGAGGAATTGTCTGGTGCGGTGAGTAGGAGAGCGATTAAGCGGTGGTCGTTGCTGAGGTCGTGAGTACGACTCTGAGTGTGCATGCGAGTGCGATGAGACGTGAGCGTATGGAATTGGTCGAGTAGGTCGACGTGTAGACGGTTCGAAGTAACCAGTACGGGGATGGTCGGTATTCTCCGCACTAGGCTCGGGTACTCGAGGTGAAGGTCGAACGTGAACATATGTTGCCTGAACCTTTGGTCGAGGTGGAAGGTCTGGATTAGGAGCGGTAGAGGTAGCGGGGGCGGGAGCGGGCCCATCACCGGCAGCGGGAGTTTCCTCTTCGACGTCGGGACTGGCACGTTCACGCAGTTTCTCCGCGCAAGTTCTATGCCATTTCTCTATATCTGCATCTGGTACCAAAGGGAAAGCTTCTTTGGGCAAATCTATCGGAAATCTCTCCCCTGTTTCTGGATTCCTAATGTCGAATTCTCGTACTGCGGTTTGGATGAATGGAACATGTTCCTCTGGGCCTAACAGAATTTCGATTGATTGCCATCTCACGAACCCCCGCTCTGTAAGACATGGTATTGAGGGCGGTGCGAATTCATTCTTCGTAGGTTGCAGACTATGCTGGCAACCTATCGAAGCATATATCCATGATATTGAGGTGTGTGTCGTGTCGACGAAGAGTGCTATAAGAAATCCAATCTATTAGCTTCAGCCTCAAACCGGTAGAAAGACAGTAACCTTACAATCATAATTTCCGCCCACAGCTTTATAAAAAAGAGCCAACTTCTCCGGCGTTAGATGTTTATCATCTTTGTTCCCCACGTTTTCTATCTGCGAGGTTGGTAAGTAAAAGAGTTTCGGGGTTTGGATCTGGATTCGTATTTGAGGTGTGCAATGCGGGGTTCACTTACAATGTGGTTCGCGATTCCTCTTAGCAGCAAATTCAGCACTTTAGTCGGACCTTTATCTACACTGAACAGATACCCATAGAATTCCTTCGGGTCCACGTTTGGTGTTTGACTTTGCGACTGCGACTGCGACTGCGACTTCGACTTTGGCTCCGACTGCGACTGTGACTGCGACTGTGACTGCGTCTGCGGTTGAGGTTGCGATTCTGGCTGAGGTTGGGCTTCAGGTTGAGCTTGAAGTGGTTCGTCCGATTGCGCCATAATGATCTAGACGGCTCTTAACTTAACTGTCGCAAGTATATACCAGCAAAGAATATGCTCTCGAATCAAGTGGTCAGTGAATCAGAATCAGATCTGATGTGCATGTCGCATCTGCGGTGTTCTGGACTCGTTCTGCACTGTATTTGGGCACATCGAAAGAGAAGCACCCAAGTAAGGTTATATTTAAGCAGAAAATGGTCAAATTGAATCTTATCATTCGTGAATCAGAAAACGACGTTTCCTTTTGGGCTTTTTGCTGGGCAATTTTTCACCACCCAGTCATGACCTGATCTGACCTGACGTTGCCTTGCCTTGCCTTACCGTGCCTTCTGGTTGGGCATGAGCTGGCAAATCTTCGAACCTGAGGTATGCTGGTTTTTGCTTGTACTTCGTAGGCTGATTTTGCCGTGAATGAATGGATCGGACAAGCGGTGAGATCGTGATGAAGTGGGAAAGTGTGAGGTGTTAGGTGCGAGGTGAGGTGTGAATATGGGATGGGGTAACAGTAATATGGCTGTCCAAAGGCGGATGAAATTTCGAGGTCTCGCAGTCGGTCGAGTATTTCGTGAGGATTAAATTATATTATCGCGCACGCACAGAATAACAACTAACCTTCCTACCAACAATCGTCATACATCATAACCTCTGTATAAAAAGAATATGCAGGGCTGGGAATCAGCCTCAAAGACGCTCAAGAGCCTATGGTTTAAACGCGCTGCGTTGTACATCCTGGAAATTCCTGGTTGGTGGAGTCACACGGGAGGCTTATACCGGTATTGTCCAAGGTACACAGCGTCAGAAGATCTGTGCTGCTGGTGGGTCTCAATCGAAGGAGGGCGTTTATGTTCGTTCTTCTTCACAGAAGCACATGGAAGGCGTTTCAAAAGATTCTGGAAAGGTCGAACAATGTAGACTTTTAAAAGTTTCTGGCAACGTCGAACAATTGAATGAGCGAAGACGCATTGGTGAAAACATGATATTATTCTATTACTCATCATCTATAAATAGGGGGGGTATCTTTTTATATGTGACTCCCTACAGATCCATCCGATAATCATCCATCATCATCCTCTATTGCAAAATAAAACAAACCAAACCCAACAATAATAAATGGATATCCCCAGTACACCGAATAGCCAAACCCCATTCTTTTAACGCAACCAACCAAGCCAAAAAAAAAAAAATATCATTTTAAAATCCCAAATGACGCCATTAGAGCAAGGTGAAATTAACTTCTCGAAGGAGACACCACCTGTCTTCGAGATTCCTCAAAATCTTCATAACTCGGCGGTAGTTCTGGTGCAGCCGACGTGCGTAAAACACTGTTTGCTACGAAAGCCTCGCTGGGAACCTCGATCACTCTCGGTCTCAAATACTCGTTTGCATCAGCAAGCTCGGCTGCAGCTTCGGCGGCCGTAAGAGGGACCGGAGCGGACCTGTTGCCCTGTGCTGCGATTTGAACCGGGAGGCGAAGTGAGACGGACGAGGCGGGAACGCCTGCGCCGGGTGTGTGGATGGATAATGTAAGGTCGAGGCTGTAGGTTCGAGATACAATGCATGAATGGAAGGAAGGTAACCATGTTTTGGAGGATGGTAAGGTAATTGGAACTAAAATCTTTGCTGTGTAGTAGATTTTGTCCTCGACTTTCTTGGAAATCAAGGTACTATCTGAGTCTTCTGAGGAGCTGGACGAGACGGTAGAACCTCGGCGAGCGTATGCAGGCTGCGGTAAATGTTTCTTCCATGACACCGTCTCGACACATCTTGATGAGAGAGGTACAGACGTATGGTAGAGTTGTCTAAGGGCTTCATAGTTCTTGGCCAAGCTCGCCCTTGTGGGGAATGATTTGGCTGGTTTGGCAGCAAAGAAAGTTATTGCCTTAATCTTGGTGACAAGACCACCAAGACGAGGAGGTTGATATTCGGCATCATGTGGATCAAATCGAAGTTCGACTGTTGCCATAGTACCAGCTACAGATGAGCTCTCGGGAGCAGGGAGCACAATGGCGCCAGTCTGGGATGTCGAAACGGTTATTCTTCCGAGTTTTCCAGAAAACATTCCCTTCTTCAAAGACTTCGTTTTTGAAAGAATGTATTCGTCTCCATCGTCAGCACTGATGCTCATAGGAGGTGCTTCCGCTACCGCTGGGATAATTTGGAGCTTTCTCAATCCTTCCACAAGTGTGATCGGCTTTGCACCAGCTTCGGCTTTTTTGAGCACTCTCACATTGATTGAGTATTGAACTTTGCTCATTTCTGGCGACAAGTCATCTTGGATGGAAGTCTCTCGGTCACCCATACTCGGTGGAAGCTGTAAGTGTGCCAACTGCACATGCTCGGCGTCACTTTCATGTGCGCATGCTGTGGGGAGAAGTTGCTGGGGAATAACGAAGTTGAATGGGAACGTGTATGTCTTGCCGGCTTCGGCGATTCTTGGAGAAGGGTAACTCGATGCTTGAATTGGCATGACAAGCTTTAAGAATTTGTGGACGGCTCTGGTTTTAGATGTTGTACTAGCCGGAGAGACAGTTTCGACATATGTTCGGGTAACACCTTCTAAGGTGATTTGTATTTCATCGAATTGTGCATCGTGAGGAGCGGAGATCGAAGCGGTGCCAGAAAGTGCATCGAACGTTGTGTAGACTTTTCCATCATGGTGGTTGTCGAGAACTATTTCAACCCCCGTTCGTCGGATTTGATTGATCTTCTTCGCGTAGTTGGCAATTGTGCTGGAGGTAGAGGTGGAAGAAGACATTGTGTCTGACGGTGCGATGACGCAGGAGGAGGATGAGGAAGATTTGAAATGCAATTGAGATTGCAGAGATCAAGTTGCGATATAGGAGGAAGGGCAATAGTTAAGTATATGTAATTGGACGAAAGGTCATGCGGGGAAATATGCACCCTGAACTTTTGCGTGTGGACGACAAGAAGTACAAGTAGGACAAGGCTTGATTTGACGTAGATATTGATATTGATATTGATAAGGAAGTACCAAGATATCGCGTGCCGATGAGGGGAAGGATGTTAAGCAAGGTAGAACGAAACAAGACAACTTTTGTAGCAGCTGTATTTCTATCGACGTAATGGAAATTAAGAGGAATATGGATGGGATGTATGACGGGATAGATGTTGGATAGGAGGAGCATGTCATACCTTATATAAGATACCTTTTCCAGACTCCATAAAGCATAGCATGAAAAAGGATAAGATGAGTCAAATGCAATGCTGTAAGATTTGGCGAGCGCGCGCCCTTGATGACTGCCAGTGCATAGACATATCACAGTGTGTCTGGCAGGAGGAAAATAGAAAAGCCAACGATGATCGTGCTAGGATTGGGGATTGTCTGTGCGTGCCAAAGGCTTAAACAGCTTGACCGATGCATCACCAACATGGATCCGCAATGCGGGATTGCGGGCTAGTTCGAATGTAGTCCGGCGGCATACGGAGTTCTCAGAGCCAATTGGTTCCTGCGATGGGATTCCTGGTGGTACGCCTTTCCAAGTGCTTGATGACATGATGAGGGAAGCCACAAAACAACTGTCGGAGTCAGAAGTGCATATGGGATGGGATGGAGTACGCGCTTTCGAGGGAATTGCATCTGGTTATCCCAGCATTCGCGTCGTTTGCTTACAAAAGGAGCTGGATTATTCATCACCAACCTCACCAACCTGTGATAAGTCTGTTTATACTGGCTGCCTACAATATCTACAATATTGGTAGCGGTCTCAACTCGAGCAGCACGTCGCACGTAAGCTCACATACGCAAGCAACCAAATTGCACCTCCTATCCTATCCCATCCCATGCTCTCCCATCCCCGTTCCCAACCCAGTCCCCATCACATCATCTCCATGTCAACACACGATGCCGAACCAAACCAAAACCCAAAACCCACGGAGTACTTCGTACACTACACCATACACTACCTACTCCACTCCACTCCACCTACCCTTCTCTCCAACCTTTCCCCCAAAGGAACTCCCTATCCACCAACCACCCCACCCGACGAAAATTTTATTTCAACATCGCAAAGACTTAACGTACACGGTCATCTATGTGTCACACTCTCTTAATACTGCTCATAGGGAACACGAGTTTTTGAATAGTGGGTGCGTAGCCCTGAAGTTGGGCAATTCTAGAGCGTTCAGCACGCCTTTTACTTTGTCAATTTGCTTGTACTGCTTGCTTATGATTAATAGGATCCATACTCTAGTTGGTGAAATATTGGAAAAATTCTCAACAGCAGAACATCATGCTCGGAGGATTGGTTCTCGTGAAGCCATCTCATATCATCTCTCTGCAGAACCTTACTCGACAAATTACTCGTAAGTTACCTAGAAACAGATCATGAAAGTCATATGCACCCACCTTACCTGATCCCCAATAATGAAGCTAGCTTGCCGACGCCTTGTATCCAACATGTTGTCTCGCAATTGAATCCCATATTATGTCATGTCATGTTTCACTTCTCCGCTACGTCCACATTCCACATTGGCACGCCCTTCTATCAACCAAATTCTCCTACTCTTTTATCCCGCTGACAAACCCACTCAACATCCAATTGGTGCACCACACCGACATCGGAGCGCGGGGAAAGAGTCATTCGGGAAACGCTATCCGGGACGACCAAATTCGAATTTACTTTTCCCAAGCGAACTCCGTCACGGGATCGGAATTACAATCTACATCCACTTATGCCGACCATTCAATTTCCCTACCGGCGTTCGGTGTAGCAACTCCTGCATCAAAACGACTTTATAACTCGAAGACAAGCGATTGAGCTTTCTATTCTTCTAGATCTAGCTAATTTCATGAGGTACAACCCCAGGATCAAGAACCACTATAGGTATCATATCGTGATTCGTGCGTATATACAGCCAGTCACAGCAAATAAATGTAAGATTATCTTTTCCCTCTCTCTCGAAATTACTCCCCAGAGTATGAATCCGAGCCGCATCTAAAGCAGAAAGATCTTTGGCACCTGAATCCATCCAGACCGCACTTCCTCATGGTACCTCCTGGGGTTTTGATCATAGTCGGGCTCTGGAGATTGTTTTTAGAGCCTCCGTTTTTAGAAGATATCTTGGGATTTGGTGATATGAAGTCAAGTAAAGGGGTCCTGGATCTCCTTGCTTCGGTTTGTGATGGTGTGAGGGAGCCTGGCGCTGACTTGCTAGGAGTTGCAGCGTTAGCATTAAAGTTTGCTGCATGGCTAAGAGGGCCCCTAGAATTGGATACTGGTGGACTGTTCCTATTTGATGTCTTTGGTGGTTTCGCAGAGAGCAGCCCATCCCTTTCGGTTTGGGAAACTCTTCTCTTCAGCCGAATCGTGGGGGACGATTCGAGTGGTGACGAAGTAGACGGCACAACAGATTCGCCATTAGCCCCTTGAAGACTGCTGCTCGGTCTTGCCTTGACTCTCTTGTGACTTGCGTGATCGGTAGCGGAAGATGATTGTTCTGATGAAGTGGAGGCAACGACGAGATTTGAACCAGCATCGCTCCTCTTTCGCTTCATGCCCGTTTTCTTTGGCAAGCTCATGTTATTACCAGGCGAAGAAACGAGCCGAGATGACGAGATGCCATTCATGCTCCCTTTTCTCTCTGCTTTTGCTTTGGTGCGCATTTCGAGGGCGGTAGTGGGCGATATATCCGGGAGGTTGCTCACATCAAAGAGATCGATTTCGTCATCTTTCGGTGTTTTACCAGATGAACCGGTAAGTTTATTCGTTGAATCTGCCACGTCCCGCCGCGCATGCTTTTGTAGCCGAGGGGCACTCATAGAGGGAGATGGCGTCCATTCAGCGCCCAATTCGTCAAATTCTTCCGAGACGCTGGGAATAGGAACTACGCGTTTGGCGGATCGAGGCTGGATGGTTGCCAGTGTTTCTCTCAATTCTTCTTTCTCTTCGCTTTTCAAAGAAGTTGCTGGTTCTGAACTCTTCCCCTTACTTCTTTTTGGAAGCGAACAAATATAGAGACAATCATCCGCACCAAGACTCAATTCATCAACATCTTCGAAAGCCAATAGTTTTTTTGTTTGATTAATACGTGATTTTGACTGCTTACCTGAGGCATCGTTCGGCGTCGTTGTCCTCGGCTTCCTTGATTTTTTCTTGGCCACTAATTTGGGAGTGTTCAAAGGCAGTTCCGCTAGAGTAGGTGGTGCAGCTTCTTCATCGGAGAACTCATATAACGGATTGGCTGCGACAGGTGCGATCCTTTGGACTGCAGGGCCAGTAGGTGTTGGTCCTTCTGGCTCGTCATCTGTCTTTTCCGGACTTTCGCGATCAGATGTTCCAAGATCTAAACCTTCATCTTCGTTCTTTACAAACCCGACATCAGAGAAGTCGTATGCACGAGCATCTCTAATTAGATCCTTATGCAATCTTTTGTCAAGTGTTTTAATCGCTGCAACAGCATCAGACCAACTTACAACATCTGGTCCTTGTTGTGCACGTTTACGAACTCTGGTTGGTCGTTCAAAAATTGTTCGTGAATGCGCGTTGTTCGAATGGAACTCTGTATCTAATTCTGACTCGTCTTCAACACCATCAGAGACATGAGACTGTGCAGAACCATCTGCTGTCCAGAGATGCCAGTATTTCGCGCGATATCTCTTCTTCCACGAAAAACCATTATGCCGGGGGTTTTCCTCCTCTATTCGTTTCCAAATGGCTCCCTGGCTAAATCGCAGGCCTTGCTTTTGAGCTTCGGCAACTCTCGCAATAAGGAATTCATCCTCCTCGGCTGTGAAAGCATTTCGTGACCTGACTAAACTGGACTCTCCTTGGTCATCACTATGAATGCCAGTCGAATCTTCTGGTCTATACTTCGGACGCCCACGTCCTTTAGGTAGAGCCCAGACAGATTCTGAAAGTTCAGGTGATGGAGTACGTTCAATCTCCAATTGTGGGACGTAGGTTTTTAAAGTTGGTCGTTTACCTGCAGGTGCCAATGGAATACTGGGAGCGCGCCAGGCTGGCTCGATGTGACTATCATCCTGGGCTTGCTGGCGTGCGATAATATTGACAATTTCAGGCGCGACTTCAGGTCCAAATGATTTGACAAGCTCATGGTAAGAAGGAAACGAAGCCACTCTACCGTTCGAACGTGGCGCATCGGTTTGCTGTACTTCGCTTTCAGATTCGTCACGAAAAGTTGGTACTTTTGTCTCCGTTGCTTCACCTACAAAAGAGTCAAGCTTTAAGTCGTCGCAACCGCGCAAGATCATATCATCCTCCAACATATCTCCGTCGCTCAAATCTCCCACATCCAGTGTATCATTCTGCGCGTCATCGTCCTCATGCTCCTCATCCTCCTCACCAGAATTTTCCGTTGCGCTCTTTGGCTCAACCGTCAAGGCTCGCAGAAGACTTCCTCCAGCTCTCCTATCTCCCGCGTCGCGCTCATCTTGCATTTCTGCCAAGTGTCCATTATTCACCAGAATCTCCCCAGTACGTAGATCGATCTCGTCTCCAACGCCATCAAAGTCCTTGCCGTACTTCTCGAAGATCGCTTCAAATGTAGATTTCAGCTTGAAATCGAGCTGCGCCCTTTTCTGCTGTAGTTCTTCATCAGGATTGTACCCAGGATCATTCACTATGAAATCATTGTCGTCGATGAAATCGTCCTCCTCGCTCTCGCTATAAGTTTCGTCCTCATCATCGAATTTAGGTGAAAATTCGTCCCCTTCCGTGAATAATTTCTGTCCCTTCGCTGGTGAATCCATGACAACGTACTATTGGCATGTCTGCTAATCAATATGTCTCGAATTTCGTAAAATGCGACAATGATATTCGGGTTACATTGTGATTTGGTTAACAAAAACTGGGTGTAAATATAGATTTGGAAGCTGGGTCGCGACTTGCGTCGGTACTTTTCGCGTCGGGTCCGCGTAAATTGATTGCACAGCATCTGACGTGAGTGAATGCATAAATATTATGAAATCGAATCACGGACTTATGCAAGCTCCTTCATCATAGCAACAACTACTTCCGTACACACTCTGCAAAGAGTGAACGAAATGCAGCAAACTGGAATTCACCTGCAAGCTTTATGTAACTCGAAGATTGCGCCATATCCAACAATTCCATCATGTTACGGGCAGTCCTGGTATTTGATAGCTAATAGCTTTGGAGGCTTCGCGGGTATCTCTCTCATCAAGCACAATATCTAACCAAGCACAATATGTATTGTCAAAAATGCCGCACATCCTTGAAGCTTGACAGCTCCCTAGAGGATCTCAATCCCGCGGCTTTCGACTTACTGGTTGGTGAGTCTATCTGTATGCGAAAGGGTATCATCTATTTAAATTACTAACAGTCCGCTCTCCAGGTGCTGCTTCTCAAAACCAGCCAAAGAACATTCCACCTTCGCGACCAGCCTTCCCGCAAGAACGAAAGGAGCTTTATGATCGAGTTGCCAAAAATGCCGGGTCGCCTACTTTCAGGCGAACGGTGTCCGCACCACGTCGGTTTGACCGTGGGTCATCGGATGCGCCCAGAGGGGGAATGAACAATCCGGCAATGTCCTTTGTTATGTTGACCGAATCGCAAGTCGTTCCTCCATCAGTCGTTAAATCCCCAGAAGATACGAATCCAGATAGGCAGGGACAGGACGATGGAAGTGGGGATAATGCGGATAACGAGGGGAAAGCGCTATCTCAGGAGATGGAAAGAGTGTCGAGGCTTTTTGAGATTCTCACAGCTCGGTCCGACATCGATCATCCCATCTGCGTCGAGTGCACAGAGCTGCTGGTTGATGGACTTCAAAAACGCCTAGAAAATGCAACTCGAGAAAGGGATGCATATGTTGGGTTTCTGAAGCAGGTGAACGCCGAAGTACCTACTGAAGAGGAAGTTAAAGAAGCGAACGATCTTCTGGCGAAAGTCCGGGCGGACGAAGCTGCTGCGATTGAAGAGTTAAAGAAGATCGAGGCGGAGACTGCTGCGATAAACGAAGAAAATGCACAGCTTGAAGAAGAAGCTCGCGCGCTTGATATTGAGGAGCAGAAGTTCTGGAGCGACAGGAACGAGTTCGCAATGAAGCTCTCGGAATTTCAAAACATACGAGACAGTATTAATTCGCAATACGACCATGACTCTCAAATGTTAGAGAAGCTGCAGAGAACGAATGTCTACAACGATACATTCTGCATAAGTCACGACGGCAAGTTCGGCACTATAAATGGACTCCGTCTAGGTCGGCTCTCGAGTGTACCAGTTGACTGGCCGGAAATCAACGCAGCATGGGGCCACACGCTCCTTCTACTCGCTACTGTTGCCGATCGACTCGGTTTCAAATTCGAAGGCTATGAACTCCAGCCTATGGGTTCTACCTCTCGCATCGTCCGCTACACCTATCCCTCCCCCTCCGCAAGTCGCTCAAGTTCTCAACGAGACGCCATCACACGACCTCCGAAAAAGACCATCCTGGAACTTTATTCTTCCGGCGACATGCCTCTCGGCCTCACGTTCATGCATCGCAAATTCGATGTCGCGATGGAAGCATTCCTGGAATGCTTGCGCCAGCTTGGTGCATTTGTGGAGAAAGAATCTTCCGATGCGGGCCGCGCTTTAAAACTCCCGTATAAGATCGAGGGCGAGAAGATAGGTGATGTTAGTATCAAGTTGGGTATTGCGCAGGATGATGCCTGGAGTAAGGCGTGCAAGTTTACGCTTACGTGCTGCAAGTTTTTGCTGGCTCATGCGAGTAATGTTCACAATGCAAGAAGGAGTCCATAAAGCAACTATGGAATAGGGAATGGCGTAGGAAGATAGGTTAGGCAAGGCGTTTTTGGAAGCCAAATAGGTTTTTTGCTTGCGGGATCTTTAGCATGTTGCTCGACATAATTAGATGCGCTGTTGGTGGATGATTTATGCATATACAGCTCCTTGCTGTTAGTATTGAAAAATATGAAAGCTTCTTTAATATTCAGAGGTCCACAATCGTTTCAGTGTCCATCGATTTCTAGTCGTAGGTCTAAAGTAGATGTGTGAATGCTGCGGAGTATAGACATCTGATAACTTGCATTTTACGAATTTGAAGACGGTTTAGATTCCAAGGAGCTGCTTGCAAAGACAAAAAAGCTCAAGAACATTGCATCATCTAGTTAACTAGCTACCATCAAATTTTATCGCACCTCGCGCCTTTCTTTTCCCCAATTCCTCACAATGAAAATTTTCAAATAAAATCCAAACCCCCTCTCAACAAACTCGCCAACTCATCTCTCAACTCACTAACATCAGCACCTACTCTCCCAGCCACTTCTCCTCTTCTTTGACTCCCCAACTCCATCCACCTCGTCAGAAGACATCCATCGATGATTGTTCTCCCACCTACTATCCCTTCAGGGGCATCGCGGTCGATTCTGTAGGCGCGGGGATTCAATCCACAGGGGTGGTAGAGGGTGTTTGTCAGATGGGAGGCGAGGGTGCCGAGACGGCGGTATTGGGATTCGGATAGAGGAGTGAGCAGAGAGAGGGTGCCGGTCTGGGAGGTTAGGAGAAGGGATTGTGAGGGTGAGGGAGGGTCGGGGGCAGGAGAAGAGGAGTCGTTGGTGAATGGTGGGAGAGAGGGTATAGATGGAAGAAGAGTCATTGTAGTTGGATGGTGGGCGCCTAGCGAGAAAGTCGTACGGTGGAGGAGTAGGTGGCCTTGAAGGGATTTTGGATCTGGGTATTTATTTGTTAGCTGACAAATCTAAAGTTAATAGAAGAGCGGTGGGACATACGTTCAGGGTCATACTGCAGAATATGCAAGTTTCCATCAGCATCGGCGGCCACGATGAAGAGGTCTTTCCCGTCTGGTAACAGATCCGCGCAGAGAACTTCCATTTTCGAGGCGCTTTTTCCAAACAGCAACATCTTGTACGGCTCCTCTGTGTATCCGGCAAACCACACTCCTTTAAGGGCATCAGCCATAACGCAGAGCCCTGTACCAGGAAGCTCCTTGACGGACGTCACGTAGCAATTCATATCCATAAACGCAACTGGTAGATTAGTGCCATCTTCCTTGAGACCACGCACCATGCATTTTTGACCCTGAGCGACCAGCATAAAACCCTGCGTGCCAACCTCGCAGATGCCGGTGACCGGACCTCCAGCGCCACGAGTGATGAGTTCGAGGGCGATTTGTTTGAGCTTTTTGTTGGTTTCTGGTCGGCCGGGCTCAGGTACTACGGTGACGATATCGTAGACGTAGAGACGACCGGTCGTGGCTAAATCCTCGCCTTTCGTGATGGCTGTTCCGACAGCAATTAGTTGCTTACGCTCGTTGGTCACTTCAGATACCACGAGATTCAGGGTCTTGACGCTCGTAACGAGTTCACACGGATCGAGCTCGATGATATCGATAACAGACCAATTCGTCGGACTGATCAACTTGAGGTAGCTCTGTTCCACTAATGGTTTGAAGGAGATATCTTCGCGTTGCCAGTCTTTGCGGTGATCGTCATCTTTTGGTAATTCGAACTCGGTGAAAGTACTAGTGGCTACAACATAGCATTCCATTGGTGGATGGTAGGCCACCGCTTGGACGTCCTCGCCGAGCTCGATCTTCCGCAACGCCATTCCAATCTCTGCAAATGTGTAGTCCGGGGGAAGCTGTGCTACTCGAGCTATTCCCTCTATATCCGCGTATATGAAACCCCTATCGCAGCCTTCTGTGTGGAAACTGCTCAGACTGCGGACACCGGTGCCGTGAAGACCAAGAACCTTGGGTAAGGTCTTTGCAGTTTTGATGATAAAGCTCGGTGAGCCACCGGGCATGAAGACTACACTGTAGCCACCTAGATTTGCAACAGCGCGCATTGGTTTATCTCTAGTCTCTTGTGTATCATCAGCCTGTTCTTCGGCAGAGACATCCGGGCTCTTAGCTAGATACGAGTTTTGGATCTTTAAAAACTGCAGTGTAGTGGAAGAATGGACGGCAGATTTAGCAGGTATGTGGAAAGGTTCATATATTGTGAGGTCATCATTTGAGGGTCGCAGCTAGAAAAGTTAGCGAGGATCAACAGGGCCGGGAGGATTACTTACGATGAGGTACGGCGTCTTCGAAACAGAATCTCCAAGATCGGCGACAAGTATCTCGGTAAGGGTTTCACGAGCAGCAGATCTTCTGGCGGCATAGTCTGCTGAGAGCACAGGTGGCACAAAACACAGTCCTTCTGCCACGTACATCGGCTTGGAGAGATCAGGTAGGGCATAGATCTAGGGTTGTTAGTTTTGTCAACAAGTAGTATGATAGGAGATACGAACATGCAATGCACCGCCCGCACTTAGCAAGAACATCTTCACATTCTCGCCAGTCTTCCCGGATGCGGTTTTGTCGAATGCGCCACTATAATCATCATAAAGACAACCAGCAAGCCATTTGGTAGCCAGTAAATTATAATCAACTCGTTCTATCTCCTCGAGTTCATTGTCGTCATCGCACTGAGCAACAAAGATACTTGCGTCGTCTCTCAGAAGCAGGATAAAAGGATCAGCGAAACTTGCGCTAACGATCTTAGGTTCTGCTCCCGTGTCATCGTCAAGCATTGGCAGGATTTGTGCAAGGCCAAGATCTAGACCGATAGCACTTCGTTAGCTACGGTTCTAGTTCGCGTTCGCATGAATAAAGACATGTTGCAAGGGAAGGTATTATGAAGGCACGGTTGTGACGTTGTAGTAATTCGCTTTCATTGATGCTATAGGATATGGTATTACTCCAGATAGCGCCCCGGGCAGCGAGTATACATGACCGTAGACTGTAAAATTTCCGACATCTCTTCCCTCCCATCCATCCGTCTTATCGTACATTCCAAGAGGGGCAGGATTTCCAAGAAAAGGGGTGTACTTACCACCATCATAGCTCCTGACTTCAGACTTCAAGACTTGAATGACACGCATGCCGTTCCCCAATGTTCCTGCTTCGATCGTAGAACCAGCAGCCGGTTCAAATTCGGTTCCTGTAAGAGCTTCGAATCCAGCCGATGTCAGCGCATAAACGGCCGATTCTTCCGCTGCATCTGACGATGCCTTGGAAACAATCATTAGCCTGTCATATTGGGCATCAGCACCATAATCCCCGCTGGCGGCCGTCTTTTCTTTATTAACCAGTAAGCCTTTGGGCGTTGGCCTTTTGGCGCTCATCGTCCAGATACCACGGGCTTCGGGAAATTCAAACCGACCTATCACTTTTGGTTGTATATTCTGGTTAATTATTGCTAAAGAGCCGCCTCTTTCTCGACCCACAGCAGCAACGAGCTGTAGATCACTGGTGACGGCGCTGGAGTTGAGTTCTTCCTCGTCACTAGCACTTGGGGCTTTTTCCCCAAACGTTATCTCGTTTATTGGAGCTATGTTGATCATAGAATCATGTATACGGAAGATATAATCTCCAGCCTTGCTATTTGCAGCTGCGCCATGTCCTGCCGTCAGGCTGATTGCCGGACCATCACCATACAGATCGTCATCATCATCATCATCCAGGTCTTCTTCATCAAGAATATCTTCATCGAATCCTGTTGAAGTATCAAGCTTTGATTTCCGACGTGAAACCTGGTTAGATTTACGGGTCCACCCCAGGACATGAGAATCAGATATCTCACTACCAACAAAGAGAGTGCCTTGACCAAGGGAGCTCACGCATGAAGCTGCAGCTGTCAATATGGTACCGCCTGACTCAGCAGTTACACGGCGGACGTCTAGTCCGGAGACGGATCTTCCATCCATACGGAAGCTCAAAATGGCAAGATCGCCACTATGTAGTATGATCAGCATTTCGCCATTCTCTATTGAGAGCTGTGCAATTTTGCATCCTTCAAGGCGCATCTCGAGGTCTGATTGATCCAACAGGCCGAATGAAGTACATTGCTTTGCAAACACGTTGACTCCTACACCATTGGCTTTGCCGGCTTGGTCGATGTGTATCAGTTCGTTAGCGCCTACTAAAAGAGCTCCGCCGACAGGAGGCGCGAGAGGAACAACGGCAAAAAGATCGTAGGGTAGGCCGGTAACAGAGAGAATAGGAGTTGAGGCCCTTTGGTGCAAATCTAGTGTAAAGACCATATAAGACAAGTGGTCCTTTCTTTCTTGCAGTAAAGCCCCAGATGGGGATAGTGTCGATGAGAGAATTCCAAAGGTTGGCTCCCTATATTCATAGAGGAACGCAAGATGTATTGGATATATGAGACTTGGATCGAGCGTTGGCAGACATAAGACGAATGAGGATCCATATGGAGTTTCAAGCTGTCCATTCTCGCCAGCGGCCTTCTGAGTTGCTTTGCTAGCTGGTCGAGGCCCATCCAGCTCCTCGTCCCAACCGTCCATGTTGACATCTTCATCCTGCTTGAAAGGGAGAATTGCAAGATTTCGAGCTCCGAATTTCAGTGCAGCACATCTGCTACCGGGATCGACAGAAATGTAGTTGACGCAATTTCCGAGGGTTGGAGCCCACGGACTTCCTTGAAGTTCATCTTGCTCGTAAAAATGGATAGAGATTGTCGATATGCCAGGTCGTTCTGGGTCCCATTCCACCAGACTGAGTTTCGCGTCCTTGAACCCAACCAGAAGAGCTTCACCCCCTGTTTTTGAACCCATTATCTTAACCCTTACTAAAGAGGTAACCGTTCCAGATAAAGTGTACTCAGCTACGAGCACCAATTTCGTTGTTTGCGCCAATTCTGACCGCTGCAGAACTGAGTCGACACCGAGGAATGAAGCCTCCAATCCATCTTCGTCATGAAAGCGGTGGTCGATAATCGGTGCATCTTGCTCTGACTTGGGGTCTGTCGCTGAAGATATGCTCAAATCAACAGTAGTTGTTTTGAAGGTAAAGATTTGAAGTAGGGACGCCTTTGCGACAATGAGGTTCTTAGAATCCGCAGACAGAAAGGGAAGGCTTAAAGAGTGTGTGACAGCTGTAGGAGGTGTCAGCTCCGTGTAGCATTGCATTATGTTAGTAAATTGGGTGTCAAAATCATAACTTGTGAAAGCACAAGAATATAAATCAGTTTCTTTGAGGTTGATGATAATTGAACTTGAAGCGCAGCACAAAGGTTCGCGTTTGTTAGCTGTTGTTAGCGTCGGGCTCTTCTATCGCCGCGTGGAATTTAAGATTTTAAGCTGAAAGCAACCAACTAGAAAGCTCCAACCAATCCCCACCAGAGCAGCGAAGCCCCCTCGAGCGCCCCTACGTCAGTTCTATGTTAGTCGTGTGCTAGAGCTCTAGCTTGCTTAACTTCATACTTTCTTGTATCAGATCGAATTCAAGGCAGAAGCAAGAGTCGTCGAATACAAGAGAGGAGTTCTTCAGTCTCATCTCTTAATCTACATCTTACGCAGGATGAAACGGAGCTGTTAATTCGCAGCGACGACATAATATCAAAGAACATCAATACTCGCACAGGTACGAACTGAATCATTCCCCGCTTTGCTTTTATCGATGGTTCATGTTCCAGACGCATCTGCGAAGGCTGATCCGCTTCCCAATGCCAATAAACAATGGCGTGAGACACAGCGCAAAATAGCTAACACTCATATTACAGTTGTTACTACTTCAATCCGTCGCAAGAAAGGTGAATAGATAGGGTCGAGAGAAATCGTTCAAGTCGCCAACATGGCGCTCATACAAACAGCGTTCATTTGGGTCGCATACGCCGTGGCCCTGGGAATTGTTGCTCTCATAGCAGCCATTTTCACATATACATATCAAACACCTCGCGATCGTTCTGCGCTGGTTTCTACCGTTACAATCATCACTCTGACGTCTCTTTTGGCGACGGTCCTCCTCCTACCCGTCGATATCGCCCTCACCAGCTCAACAACATCAACTAAGCTTGGCGCAAAGAAGGATTGGGCTACTCCTGAGACGGTTCATAATATCCTTCTGACACTGAAGATTGTGTATTACTCGCTGTACAGTTTGGATGCCGTTCTTTGTCTCCTTGTGGTACCATTTACCTATTTCCTTTACGAAGAATACGATGAGGTTGAGGCAGAGGAAGGTCTCCAAACATTCAGTCAGAGGTTCTTCGGGGCTTTGAAATACACCTTGATCTTCGTCGCGCTCGTGGTCATTTTGTTCATCGTTGGATTCTTTGTCCCAGTTGCAAAGAATGGCGGGAATCACATGGACCTCGATTACTTCAAACGCCTCCTGGCAGAAAACCATGGTGAACGCGCCTTGACCTTCGCTCTGGGACTCTTGATATCCTTGGGCACGATACTGTACGTTCTATACACATCTGCTGGTTTGGCATTATTGCCCATCTCCTTCATCAAGTCTGCGCCTTCGATCAGCGCACCTCAACTCTCAGAGACGGCTGCATCGGCCTTGGAGCAAAACAGAGAACGTCAACGCCAGCTCGAAGGAAGAAACTCAGGACGAAATATCTCGGCCAAAGACCAGCGAGAATTGGAGAGTTTGATGCGTGAAGAGCGCACCCTTGTTCGACGGGAACGCCTTGCTGCGGAAGCTCGTGGGGAGGGTAAAAGCTTCATTGTCAGAGCGTGGACTAAAATATGCGCCGTTTTCAGACCTCTAAAATTGATCGGCGGCCTCCTTCTTTTGGTTCTAGCCCTCATCATTTGGGTCTCCATGCTCATTACAGGTATTGATAAAGCGAAGAACTCGATCTGTAAGCAGCATTGCGGCTATATCTTGGGAAGGTACGACAATTTTACTCCATGCTTCTCTCTGTTCTGACTGACATCTCATATCTAGCATCAACGTGTTTCAACCTATCAATTGGATTTTTGTCAAATCCTCTGTCGTCTTCCCCATCGATTACGTTTTGATGGCACTTTTAGTCCTATTCTTCTTCAGCAGTTCGGTCACTGGCATAGCTACTATCGGCATCAGATTCTTATGGGTCAAGCTGTTTGAGATCCGAAAGGGTCACACTTCTCCCCAAGCCCTTCTTATGGCGACTGTCATGTTGACCCTAATTATGCTTGCCATTAATTACGCTCTCGCCATGATTGTTGCACCTCAATATGCAATCTATGGCGCCCAAACGTTCTGCACCAACCCACCCAGGCATCCTGGAGAACAGCCAGACTGCAGCAAACACCCGGAACTGGTCAAACCCTGCAGCGAATTATCTTCCGGCGAAGGCGCCGAAAAGGTCTGCACCCCGAGTGTTGTGTCCACGTTCCTCAACAGAGTCACAGTGAACTTCCCAGTCTTCGGCGCTCTCGCTTTTTGGGCACAATTCGCCTTCCTTGCGGTATTCTTGATTGTCTTCGTCACTTCACTCTTCAGAACTCCCAAGCTCAACCTGAACGAGCTCGATGAAGATGCGGAGGCTGATGAGGAGGAAGGCCTTCTCGCTAGTACTGGCAGAAGATTCGGTGCGACCTGGCAAGATATCCGTGGAAAACCTAAGACTCAAAGCACTGGCGCTGCTGGTCGTGGTATTCGCGGTGACGATGATCATGCAGATGACTAGGCGAGGCTTTGAGTGCTGCACCGAATTTCAGTGGATTTCGTTTTCTTTTGTTTGTCCTTAAGCTTGTGTTTTGATTTGGATGATAGTCGTTGGACAATAGCATGGAGTTTGAATTTGCAATGGAAAATGGCATTTTGTACAGTACACAAGGGTTGAGTTTTGTTATTTGTCTTCACGTATGTAACAGCTTATTGCAGGAACTGGTTTCTGCCAGTATCTGAAGGGGCGAAATTGAACATGGCAATGGAAAGATATGGGAGGACCGGTGGGTTCCTTGTTACTACATAATCACCTTGGAGCAGCGTAAACACGACAGCGTACAATCTACTTCATTACTTCGGCATGCAAGATAAGTGATAAGTGGCATGTTCTTAAATGTGCTATGATTCTCTGACATTTCAAAATAACCACATGAAGTGAAGCCCGACCAAACTTCCAAACCTCTGCCTCCACTTTGTCCAAATTGCCCCTCCTTGCTTGGACGGTATGCACCTCAACTCGGCTTGACATACTTCTTCCACTGATGTCTCTTAAACTCATACCCCGCATCCGGCCCCATATGTCCCTCCTTCCAACACCTCGCACAATACAAGTCCCCCTCACAACCCGCACACTCCACCGTCGCGTCGTCCTGGCAGATAATACACCAAGCCTCGATTTCATCATCTGTGTATTTCTTCAATCCCCTAATAACCGGCTCCGCGGCTTTGGAAACTGGTTTCGCGGTTGGGGCGGAGGGGAGGCCGAGGGGGTTCGTCGACGAGCCGAGGCCTTGCAGGGCTGCAAGACGGGCTGAGATGTCGTTTTCGAAGTCGAGGGATTGCCGGCTGGGTTGTGGGGGATCGGGAAGTTTGGAGGGCACGGAGGGGAGTGTGATGGAGGGGTTATCGTCGTGGTCATCGGTTGCTGGGTTGGACCTAGATCCAGTATTTCGAATTTTTTCTTCTTCAGCAGCATCCTCATCGCCTGCATTCCCATCTCCCTCTCTTTCCAAGTTCACCTCGTCCAGCAACTTCGCAACGATGTCTTGCACCTCACGTGATTCTGTTTCTAGGTCCTGACGCTCTTTTTTTCCCTCATCCTCGGATTCGTCGTCGAGTTGGAACACGGACATATCCAGACCGCTTGTCAGGATGGTGCTGGCGTCTTTCTTTTTCTGCTCCTGATCATGTTCCGAGGATGGTTCGGAGCCAGTGTCTTTGTTTCGTAAGACATCCTTGGCTTCGTTTAGGAGTTTCTGGACATCATCTTGATCATCCGGATTCAGCCACTGGGCTTCCGGTCCAATTTCTTCTAGGAGCTCATCGAGGGTTTTGTCGTCGTTTTCATTGCTAGCTCCGAAAAAGGGATCTATGTCGTCCTCGAGGGCCAGGTTACGGGTCTCATCAGCCAGCCGGGAATGAGATGTTTGCTTTGATGGCGCTGTTGGCGTAGACTTGGAGAGTGTCCCGTTTCGAAGGCTACGCAATCTCTCGGATAGATCTGTCTCCGGCGACTTCTCTTGTCCAGAGACGTTCAGTGAAGGATTACTAGAATATCTCAGCGGGTGACGTATTACGCAAATCAACCAGAGCTTACGGCGCCGCACTGAGGCTTATATTTGATTTCTTCAGAGCATTAAGACGGCTAAGCAGGTCTTGGTCATAACTGGGAGGATCACTCATTGTAGGTCAAGGATGTGTGAGGTGAACATGGAGAAGTTATGTGGAACGAGCTAAGATTTATTTGTCTTTCCCAGAGTTTGAGGCTGAATTTCAGCCTCGTTTTGCATTACATGCCTTATCAGTGCCAGATGGCCATGCCTCAGCAGTAGCAGAAGCCAGGTCCGATCTTTATCTCAAGACACCCCCACTAACTGCACCGTTGTAATCCATGAAACTAATGGGTTTCTTCTTTGCTGAGAACCTATATAAACAGATCAGGTTAGCACAAGTCTGGGAAGCCAGTTTAGTCAAATTTGAAGTGTTGGTGATTTTTCAGAACGGGTTTCGTATCTCAATATGCTCTCTGCGTTTATATGTGAGGCATTCGACGAGCTGGGATTATCAGGCCTCATGGCCTTTTGTCATCATGAAATGTCGGTGCTAGGGGGAAAAGTAAAATATAACACGTACCAGGCCCTGATTATAGTAAGAAATTTGGGTCCGTGTTGTGACTGCAGGTTTCCAAATTTCCATCGTCACCGGATGGACTACATGGGTTGTTGTCGTAGTGAATAGAACTGAGTGAGGAAGTCAGCAAACATGAATGATGAATTGTGACCTCGAACTATGATGCATCGACCTCATTCAGAGAGAAGATTATGTCTCATCAAGACCAGCTCATGAACACAAAAGCACATCTCAGCAAGCCAAGAAAGCTAAAGTATCACAGCCAATTCAGACTAAGGATGACGATACAAAGGTTTTCATCATTTGGTCATAATAACGGAGTGAAATGAAGATATACTAACCACATGTTGGTAAGCCCAGCGGGTGATAGTGTGCACACTGAAGCCATCACTCAAGGGTCGTCATAAGAGATCTTCCTCCTCGAAGGCGCAGAACTTGAGCCTTGGTTACCAAGACCACCCTCATCATCATAAGCCAAGGTGCCAACGGACTGCTCGACTTTGTCCCAAGTTCTCTTCCGTAAATCGGGTTTCACGTTTTGCTTGAACCACCCTTTCTCCCTGGCTTCTTGCGCTTTTCTGACTTTTCGGTTGTTCTTATTGTTCGACTTTTTCTTGGAATTCGGTCGCACAGGTCCGATAGGCTCGGCATAAGAGAACTCTTCTGCAGCGTCTTCATCGTCTGCCTCAGTGTTTACCACCTCTTCAATTTTGGAGGTATTGTGATCGGCGTCCGTATCGATGTTGTTGGATTCTTCCGCGCGTCTACGTTTCCGTAGTAATGCTTGAATTTCGGAGTGTCGAAAGATTGCTATTTGTTCATCCGTCAGAGTCCTTTTTACACCGTCGCTGTAGTATCCAAGGCCATCGTCTTCTTCAACAGGGTCCACCTCTTCATGCTCGACAGGACCCAAGAAGTTTGCAGCAAAATGCGCTGAGGGGTCGTGGGAAAAGTGAGCAGTGTAGAAATTCAGCAGATCATTCTGCAGAATGTTAGCAGATATCATCAAAGAAAATATAGGTAATGAAGCTTACTTCTGTTATTTCTGGCGCCGACATGACTAGCTTGCCAGAGGATATGGTAAGTTCACATGGTGCTTGGTGTTGTTTGATAGATTTTCAAGGTGCAAAAAAAACGAATTTTGTAGCTCAACATACGGTAGCCTAGAAGTGCCCCTGTATCTTTTACGCGAGCACAGCGCGTCGCGACTGCATTCGATAAGTGCGTACGGAAGTATCGCATTCAAAATTGACCTTTCTGATACCATAAAAATATATAAGTATAGGTTATACTGTTTGTAGTTATATGTTCCTACTCCATAGACGGCTGCTTTCTGATATCTCTTGGAAATTGATTACTGCACATGCTAAATATCGGAGATGACCAGCTGTAAGTAGCGATGCCTGCAGCTTCAGAAGTCTAGATGATACGAGTAGAACAGAGAACATTACTCTCATTTCATAGCATACTGGTAATTCTATACCTTGAGCGATGCAATTCGAGAAATACAAGCTATAAAAGCAAATGGGTATCATAGCAGAAATCCTGTGCGCCCTCCCCTCGGCCAAATCATGAAATATTACAGTCTCCCTCACCAGTACATTCTACCACAGACCTTGCAAAAACCTATAAGATCTAACAAAATGGTCAAGATCCAGCACATGCGTGGTCACTCAAACAACTTCAGAGCACCTTTGAGTGCTTCTACGACTTGAACATCTAGCACACGCTGTTAGTAAGCACGTAGGTCATGGTTTGACTCTGACCTACAATGTTTCTTCTTGTCTCTCAGTTTCTCTTCAGAGATCTGCACATATCTTTCTCTCGTCTTTAGACTATACACCAACTTATTAGCGATATATTCGATGACATGGACCGAGAATACATACCGTTTCCATGCCCTGTCATTATCACGCTCTGAAGAAGACTCTGCCCATATCTGAAAGGCCTAACGCGATTAGTTTGGATGCTCGAGATGGCCACGTCTGGAAGACTCACCTCGGTGAGATTGTTGAACTCTTCGAGCAAATCATCTTCTTTGTCACTTGCGGCTTTTATGGCGGTCTCGTAACGTTGCTCGAACTCTTTCCAATTGAAGAAAGGCAATTCAGCTTTAGGATCCCCGGGCTCGAACTCCGGCTTTGCCCCGGTAATCTTGAGCTCACTTTCTTCGTCCAAGTCTCCATTGTTGTGATTTTGGTGATCGACCTGGGGTGTATGTGACTCTTTGAGAGGTGAGGCTTGGGGAGCTTGAGTGGCAGGAACTTGGATACCGGAGACAGAGGTAGAAAGCCGAGGGGTTCGAGATCTCTGAGGCAACTTGGATAGTGGAGTTGGAGTGGAACTCATGTTTGCTTTACTTGCAGATCTCTCAGCCAGCTTGTCGTGCACAATGGCCATAATCGGCCGCCGAGGTGTTTTGGGGGGAGAGTGGAAAGGTGTTGAAGACATGAGGAAGGAACGGTTGAGCAAAATTGACTAATTAGGCACAACTGAAACTACTACTAGATAGACACGTTTATTGATTGTGTGGGTACAGTATGCGTGACTCTGTCGATTGGAAAGGGTGAATGGTGGGAGATATGTTTGGTGAAATTGTCCAAAAATGAGTGAGAACTCCAGTATGTTATTGTTTATTTTGCTACATCCACGACGACTTGTGCTCCGTTTTAAACCTGGCCCTGGTTCCCAGCACAGTCCGTTCGGGTCGCGCCACCGCGTATGTCACGAAAAGAGTGCCGAGTCATATGACGATAAGATATGATGTGACGGTCAAGATAAAGGGAGATAAGGCTACGACCATTGGTGCAGACGGTCGCATCTATGATCACAAGTCATTTAACAACCTACAGTATATACCTATTGTCCATTTGTATAATTCACTCTCATCCTCTCTCATTCTAACTTGGCCGCGTGAAAACATACTTAGGCATCATGCTACCGTGAATCATAGAGATTCAGAACTTTCCCAGGGCTTGCATTATGTATTGCCTCCGCAAACCGCATTCCAGATCTAGACCTTACTCTTTGTTGACATTGAAACTTCACCTTCAGCCCTCATTTCCTCCACACCCGGAACATCCGACAGCGACCGGAATACTGTGAGATATGCAGTGCGATATATGCTTCCGAACCGGCGGGCACAAACTTCCTTTTCTCTGTCCAACCGATGCGCGCAATCAGCTTTACGAGGCTCGCATCCAAACTGCCAGGATTCTTCTTGAGAAAGACGCCCTCGATCGCGAGCTGAGCGCATTATTATCTTCGTCCTCGAACACACCAGGGGCAGACAGTCAACAAGCTACAGCTGTTACGCGATCGAGTGTTTCTGAGACTCATGCGGAACGAGAACGAGTCATCGAGAGAACCAACCAAATCATTGCTCACGCAGATGAGTTGAGAGCAAAGGTTGAAGAGGCGAAAAGGGAACGGGACCGGAAGAAAGCCGCAATTGAACGGAGGAGGTCAGAACTTGCAGCTGCATCTAGTGGGGCAGAAGCTCGCAGAGCAAAACAGCTACAGGATGTTGAGAATTCTACCCTCAGAACGAAGTACCGGTGGAATCAGGCATACAGTCTCATTGGAGGCTCGAGAACATATCTTTGCTATGAGGCCGCGAAGCTCTTCGGGTTGCAAAGAGTCAAACGAGTTACTGGAGGAGAGGACTATAAAATAGGGGGTATAAGTATCGTAGATCTCAGGTCGATGAACTGTATGTGTGCTTGTCACAAGATCAACATCTGCTAACTATGATCCAGCTGCGAGCGCTGCTCAAATCTCGACATCTCTCTCTCATATTACTCACGTCCTAATGCTAGCGACACACTATT
Source organism: Rutstroemia sp. NJR-2017a WRK4 (assembly GCA_002946385.1). Classification (NCBI taxonomy): domain Eukaryota; kingdom Fungi; phylum Ascomycota; class Leotiomycetes; order Helotiales; family Rutstroemiaceae; genus Rutstroemia; species Rutstroemia sp. NJR-2017a WRK4. The sequence goes on along the minus strand of NJPR01000017.1, from coordinate 31,569 downwards.
TAGCTATTCGGCTACCTGCAGAAATCATCATGCCGCATCGAGACTACCCTCTGCCCACGATATTTGCGCTTTCTTCATCATATACACACACGGACGTTCCATTCCCAACAGGCATATTAAATCTATCCAGCAGTAGTCATTCTGCTTCTCGTCATGCCGAACACTCGAATCAACCGCGGCCTCGACCATTATGGATTTCCAAACCTCTTCCTATACTGGCCCACGAAGACCCAGTGGCATACTCGCACTTCATTGAAGGGGTTGTTCTTCTAGCATACGACATAGCATGGCTTTGCAAAAGTCAAGGAATACCCGTAGGGACCTCAGGAGAAAGCACATCCTTCGAAGATGTCTGCAACATAGGGAAAAACTTGTGGAAACTCCTGATAGGGGATAAACCAAGACTACAGCCTACTCCACGTCCTACATCTCTACAAACAGGCGCACCAAAAAGGCTGGACCGCGATGGAAATCCTGAGGAAACAGAGGAGCCAAAGTCAGACCGTCCCATCCTCGGCTGGGCCAGCCACGGATCCGCGTATTCGTTCCTCGGGAGCGCCGAGGGCACAGAGTTCATACGGGGATTCAAGCTGCCTCGTCCTACGCACCTTGCGGACCGACTAAAATCTCGACTTACGAGCGAGATTGCAAACGCGGAGTGGGAGATGTTGGACCAGGATTCGTGGGCTATAGAGGAAGAGGTAGTTGACGATGGAGTTGTTGTCGGTGCGCGAAGAGAAGCCAACGCAATGGGAGCTAGGCACAACAGAGACTACAATGCTGGAATGCAGAGCTTCATGAGCATGCGAACAGTAATGGATGCTGTGGAGATGGTGGGAGGCGACGGACTGGGAATTGGACCAAGACTTGATGCGAAATTCGAAGGTCAGGAGCAACCAAGAGATAGAAAGCCTGGGACAAGTGGGTGGACGAAATTAAAACCTAGGGGTTGATACCTACTATTGGAGGTACCATCCAGCCACTATTACAGGTAAAGTCGACGGTCCATCTGCCGAGATCCCCTCCTCCGGCATGGCATTCGGTATTTTGCATTTCGGGTTTTGGGACGCATTATATTAGATGTTTGAGTATTGTACTTGTACTGTGTAACTCTACCTTGGGTCTAGGAATAAGGATTTCGGCTGGTTAGAATTGTTTTCTCCGTATCTTAGAATGTCATCATACGCACAAGTGCATCTTCATTTCACCTGTCTTACATTCATGCTTTGTGCTTGGTTAGACAAACGTATGTCCGGTGGCATGATCTGCTGGTTAGGCGTCCCCTCATGGTAGATTCACAAGCTCACGCGCGTTGAGTTGAATTCGGCAACCACAGGGAAAAGAGTTGCAGTCAAGTGTGGAATCACGAGGGACTACTCTACTGTGTAGGTTCTCAACCGCATTGGCGCAGACATCATGCAGACTAGTCAGGCACGCAGCAGAGGGGTAAAGGTAGCACTGTACCTATGTATGTGTCGGTTAAAGCATACATCGTGGTTGAGGTGCTAGCCAAGGCGTCCCAGCCGAGAGTATTCTTACTAGGAAGTACCTCATGCTGTGTCTACAAAATACATGTCATCCTTCTCTATTCACAGGCAGCTAAATCGAAATCGCGGTACTCGTACTGGAAATAAGATTGCGATATCTATCTCCCCCGCCCAAGACTGGCAGGATCCGTACAGAAGGCCTTGGGGATTTTAACCTTCAAAGGACTCGTAATCAAGCATATACAGGACGAATAACATGCGCTGGCGGGCCAAGTCTCGAAGAACTAAAATTTACCGCCGGCCGTAAGAACGTACTTCGTACAATAGGTTTCATAGACATGTATGCGATATGCTGAGATTGGTAGAAATCAGAACATATGATTACCCAAATAGACCCCCAACACTTTTTCATCGCACTAACCAGCGACTGCGCTGCATCTTTCGTAAATAGTAAGTGGCGTATAGGCTTCTATTGGTTCACACGGATGTGAATACGACAGGATTTTTGATACTCCGGAGGTTGAGAAACGCACAAGACATTTGGCACATTTAGAAGATATCAATCCGTACATTTTGCTTAATGAGAATTGCCGAGTTGCAATTTTGGAGGTCTCTCGGCCAAACTGCAGAATTATCAATTGTATTCATCAAAAGTGCCGCGAACCAGAAGGTCCTCTCTCTGCTCGGCGCAGTAGTCTAGATTCGGAAGTTCGAAACAATCCAATCTCGACGACTTTCCCTCTTGAACAGTATTGGGTGGTCGGTGCGAGAGAATGGGGATGGGATGGGGATGGCAAGCTGTCGTACTCCTAGGGAAGACGAGCGCACGCACACGCACGGGTCTGCAAAGCAGAGAGAGGATTTTATCCATCAGCACAAGGGAAAACCCCCCTTACAGTCACTAGAACGTCCCTGAATTGATGAAACAAGAAAATGAAAACTTTTTGCAATCACTTGCAGGGAGAAAAAACGGTCGGAAGGAAAAGAAAAGAAAGTATTGAGAAATCGAATCATTCTCGGTCATATCAGAGTTCTTGCGTACACTTAAGATGCAGGAAACTTGAGCACTATTTGCACTCGCAGGAAACATGACGTTGTGCAAGCTCAAAAGAATGGAGCAGTTTGCGCACAAAAAAAACTCTTCTGCATAAAGTTGCATGATGGAGCACAAATACTCAATGATCATAGGGTAAGACAAAAAGAATGATTCAGGAAATGGCTAGGCGTTCTAGAACTGCGACACGCAAACCCGTCTAGGTCCTCATTTCCTCCTTGGATTCTAGTGGCCAAAACGGGTGAGCTACGGTTGGATCATGGACAAATCAGATTTGCTCATCTTGCTTATCCTTCCTTGCCGGATCAGCACGGTACAGAACATTTACGAAAGCACAACCTAAGTTCCCTAAGTGAGGCAGGATGTACGAAGTAATCACTGCGCATTACTGTATGTGTTGAAGAGACGGACAGGCCCGATCGTACCAAATAAGTCTGCAATCAGACTGTTGCTAGATCGGCAGTTAGGGTGAAGATGAAGTTTGATGAATGGATAGTTCAGACATCATCCAGAAGCGCTGTGATTGACTGACCAGTGACCAGACTGACTTCGCTCGCCGAAATCAATGTACATAGCTCGAATTGAATATTCAACAACGCATTCTGGGCATCGTGTTGTTTTACGTACCGCCAGAAATCCTAACATATGAGGTCAAAACATGGCCAAACAAACCCTGTACCGACAACTAACCGACCAAAATCCGGACCGACATTTGGTTGTTTGGTTGACAGCTTTGCTTGACATCTATAGTTGCTGACCTCTTTCTGGAGTTCAGTGAATGCAAGCGTGGATGCCGTGGCATTTACCCCTGGCATAGCATGCAGGACGATGATGTTCCGACCAATAAAAAGCGCCTCCCCCTTTTCCCACGGAACTTTCTGTCAGGAACGCGTTTTAAGTGGATCATTGGAATCCCTAGCCGTAGCTTGGGCTCATCTCAAAATCGTTTTCCCCTGTCCTTAACACCTAGAGAAGACGGGACCTCCCAATGACTTGGCCGGTCTTAGTCGTAGCCATAGGAGCCCATGCTCAGTGCCCACAACCTCCGTTGGATGGAACCACACCACTCCAGAAAAGTGATCGACCCAATTTAAAGATGACCTTGATTATGTCGACCTTCCGCTCTTTCCCTTCAAAGTTTCTCTCTCTCTTTCTTCATCGCATTCAAGAACGTTGCCCGTTGACTTCACTCCTTCAGTTCGACACACTCCTTTGCCTTGAGCTCAACATCGCTCTCACGCTCATTTTGCACCAACGGCTTCCTAAGTACGATCATACTCCTCATTTTCTCACGAACACACAATAAGCAACCCGAAAATACACCATCCGATTTACGAAAATGCGTTACTCAACCACCGCAATTGTTTTGGCCGCCATGGCTGTTGGTGAAGCAGTCGCCGGCCCAACCCATGTCCACAAACACCGACACCTCCACGAGAAGAAATCGTAAGAGCATCAATTGTCGGTAAATAATATAAATACGATGGCTAACTTGACGATCTTAGTACCAACCCCGTTGACTGGAGTGCTTTGGACTGGGAGGATATGGGAATTGACTGGTCGTCTGCATGGGCAAAGGGACAAGCCTCGAAGGCAGCCGCCGCCGCCGCTGAATCAACAACCGCTCCAGCAAGCTCGGTCGCCTCCGTCACCTCCGTTACTCACGGCGTAGTTGCTGCTGCCACAAGCGTCGTCTCGAGCGCTGCCGCCGCTGCATCCTCATCCTCATCCGAGTCCGAGTCCGAGTCTGTTGGTGACTTGATCGAAGATCTTTTCGATAACTTGATCGGATGCTCCAACACCAGAAAGGCATTCGGTGCCATCGTCAGTGCCGCCGGGTCCCTTGGTGACAACTACCGTGGAAATTACGGAAGCCCATACGGATCCAACGTTATCAAGGTTTCCTCTAAATCCAGTTACTCGTACACCGCCGAGTTCCACAACACCCAATCCAAGAGCATCACCGTCAACATCTGGAACAAGGTTGGACCTGATGGACGGGATCTGTCTGGATCTGCACTTGCCCCCAAGAACACCACTCTTACCTTTGTCCTCGCTGCTGGTGCTTCGCAAATTGTAGCCTTCGACGAAAACTCTCAAGTCGCCTGGGCCGAGGCCTGCAGTTCAACCGCGGCATCTGGTGCCTATGCCACCACTTGGGGTGAGGCCAACTTCGTCAAGACTGGTTCTGGATACGACATGTCGGCCATCATGAACGCTAACGGCAACGACTATAACATGAGCATTTCCAGTACCGAAGCCCCCGACTGCACCAGTGACCCCACTCAGAACTACTGGTTGACCGATACCCAACCTATTGGCAACAGCGATGGAAGTTGTTTCATCGCACAGAGCACTGCTACCTTGAAGGTTGTCATGGGTGGAAAGATGTAAAGGGTGTTAGTAGAGATGGCTCGGGCGTTGTTTTTTGGTAGAGAAATTATATACATTCTTGGTAAATAGTAGTGTAATTTGGATTTTTAACTGCGAGATTTGTCAACGTTGAATAATTTGTTAGTGAGAATTGTGTGACTTATTTAGAACATAATGATAATTTCCTGGGGTTCTCAATATCCAGACGTATAGGCAAAGAAGGGCTTGTCGTTGTATCTGTCCGTAATTGCCATCCCGCCGTCCTTTTGCGACTGAACTGTCACATTCCATATCCCTTGGGTACCATCTCACCATTCACTGACGAGCGTTCAGTGTTGCGATCTTTGCGCCACTAGTCAATCTTGTCTGCTCCGTATCTCACGTTTCTAATGTCCTCTTTCAATCGGATTGCATTGTTAAAAGCGGGCAGAATACATCGCAATTGAACGGATCGTTGATATCTTCCAACGGAACTACCAGGAATCTTCTCTCTGTATATATCGGAAAGAAATTAGAGGATGGTTTGGCGTACAAATAGCCGGGTACAAACCGTTGACAGACGTGATTGTCTGATGGAGACACAGGTGGCGTCAGGTTTGTGTTATGTAGAAGTGTGTGCAGGCACAGTCCTGAACGAGAAGCAAAGAAAGGCAAGTCAATCAATCTAACTGCAAGCAAGTCCTGCTAAATTGGAACGAAGTTGGGATTGCCTCTTGAAAAGCGAGAAGCAGGAACTTGGTGGCAGAAATGTGAATTTGGTACCTGCTTGGTGGGAGGCAGGTACTCGCTTCCACTTCAACTCCAACTTCAACTTCCATAGAACTAGAAGCCGCTACTAGACAGGTACCTTCCATCCGCGTCTCTCGCTCTCTTCCTACTATCTTCTTCTCATCCCAACTACCAGGTGTATATCTTCCCTCGCTCCTTGCTGGATTTCTCACCCGAAATATATTTTTTCTTACTGCTTCAAATGACCTAGGTACCTTCACTTCTATCCATTCTCCTCGCTCAAGTTCCACGTCTACCTAAGTCATACACCTACATTCACTCCTGTCTCTCTTTTGGCTACCTTCTTCTCTATTGTACTTGTGTGCTTGCGACCACTGTCGTTGCTATTGATAACACTTTCCTTCACTCCCACGGAGGACGACGCAAACACAATAGAATCTTGTCATTTCACCTTACTTTCGTTCTATTCGCAGCTTCTAGATTCTTTCACTGCTGCTAAAGTTTGAAGATATTAATGAACCATAACGATTCCGACCAGCACGATCCAAGGAGCTCATCCTCACGAGCTAACATAGAAAGGTTCAGCCATGCATTACAACTTCCCGGGCCTCCCGGCAGCTGCCATTGGCCTGTCAACTATGGTAACGTCAACGAATGCTTGCGCTGATATCTCTGGAAATAGCTACTGCAACCCCGTCGAAGGTATCGAATACGACAATGTGGGCACTGCAGGGAGCTATAATCAGATCATAGACATGCCTCCTGATGGACACTGTAAATCTAAACCGAGGCCCTTCAGTGGACCGATATCCCCGCTGGATGAAGAAGTTTCTGTCCATTTCCGAGGCAAGTCTGATTTTCTCTTGCCCTACAAATTGCTTCAATGCACAGAACTTGATCGTTCGGTGTACCTAATATCCAGTCAAACTAACCAAAGGCACAGGACCCTTGCAGTTAAAGCAATTTGCAGCCTACGCTCCAGGAAACTCAAGGAAAGTGAAACGAGATGGGTCAAATGCACACCGGCGTCGACATCACACTCGAGTGTCGAAAAACTCTCCCAAAGAATCGGGCCATAATCAACGAGATAGAATATATGCTACCGTCGATGGGCAAGTTGTCTCTTGGGATGACAACATGGCGATCTCAATGTCCCAGTCTGATGTGAAGCCTACTGCACAAGTGGTTACGGCAACGATCGATGGTCAGATCCAAACTTGGCTGAACAATTGGTTTGGTAGCGCACCTACTCCTGTGCTAGCTTCGGATTCGACCACGCCAGCTTCGCATACAACTGTAGCATCAAAAAGTAATAGTATGCCCTTATTCCGTATACATCGTTGTGTGCTAATGCATGAAAAAAGCAGCTATATCGTCAGCAGCGCCTGCTATAAGTTTGTCAGCTCCGGTTGAGACGACTAGTCCGGAGTCCCTTTCCTCGGGTTCCTTTCCTCGGATCGGATATTACAATTCAGCCCAACGGGTTCTCGACAATTTGGTGTTTCTTGGTAACCAGTATGTACACATGATTATTGAAATGCATCCCTATAATACCCCCATCAAAACCCCTTCTTCTATGAATTCTTGGCTCTTCTAACAGTCGAGCAGTGGAGGCCAAGGTTCGGGTGTCTGGGATGAGATTTATGGCAACTCGCTTTCTTACGTAGATAGCACTGGCATAGGCGGGGCTGATTCACCCCAAGTTCTCGTTGATGCTACCTTACCATCTGATGTGGAAGTCATGATCATGCTTGCTGAAGAGTGCGAGTCTGGAAGCTGCGGTTATGTTCGACCCGGTTCAATTGCCTATCGTATTGAGTGAGCCTTCGAGTTGCATAAGTTTAACACTAACAGGGTTCAGATGGATTCGACGGAGCGGACAAAATATTCCTTCTCGAATTTGGGATGCCGCACGATGGCTCTGCCGGCTTCAATAGTGATATGCCGTCGATCTGGCTCTTGAATGCGCAGATCCCTCGTACACTTCAATATGGCAACCCAGAATGCTCATGCTGGGTATCGGGTTGTGGGGAATTTGACATTGCAGAATCACTTAACGCGGGCTCGGAATATTTGAAGTCAACCGTTCATACCGATCATCCAGGGGGGGACTCGAATTACTTCAAGCGACCGACTTCCGGCACAACTAAGCTCGCTGTTATCTTCAGCTCAGAATCCTCGAGTATCCGCCTGCAGGTGCTCCCAGCTGATTACAAATTCCCCACTACTCTAAACACTGATGCAATTGACAAAATAACCAAGATGAATCCAGGCAAGGGCTTTTCGAGGTTTACCATTACCTGATCAAGTATATTCGATTGCATGCTAGCCGAGCAAGTGGAGTTTTCGCAGGAGGACTATGATTCTAAATTCAGGTTTCGGGCAGATACATCCTTAGAAGGTTGTGTCTCCAAAACTCTAATCTAGGGCACATTCTGCGATTAGCACGAAATGCAGTATGTAGTGTGACACAATGCAGATACTCTTACCATTACGCAAGGCGATGTCCGTCGGACACTCTTCCTATGATCATCGCATGTAAGCAAGGTAAGACGAGAAAGTAGGTTTGAGTACTCTTTGGATTTGACTCTCTTACAAGTGTGATGCCTGTCAGTACTCCATTTCTTCGATTCCATGATGTTCCCCTTACGATGCGTGAACCTTTCCTTATCACTCGGAATTGGTGGGTGAGAGCATAGTGAGAGCATGCTCAAAGCGTGGTTGTTCCAAGGCGCACTAATTCCCATATAGATGTATCATTAACATTCCTCTTAATACAACATTATGTCTTGAAAAGCATTGGAGGTTGGAAGACCTTTTTTTTACGTAAGGGAGTAGGTCGAACCGGAACAAAATTGACCACACTGGATGGGAAGCCGGTTGCAGTTGTTGTAGACTGTTAACTATCACAGCATATATACACGGCGTAGGAATTGATTTAACAGTACCAAGGGACGCCGCCACCGATCGTGGGTGCTGGGGTCTGTCATTCGATGCTCCGTCGTGACCCAGCAGCAGAGGCTGTGACTGACTGCCGGCGTCCATCAAAGGCAAGTGAAAGCTGCTGGTTCCTCGAGGAGGTGTGCTTGATGAGATAAATAACGGTAATATACAGCAGCTATCAAGACAATAAAGGGACACAATTGGGGATTGTTTGACATCGGAATAAGCGGAGCCAATATTTTTAGACACCGATTGCGGCGTGCGTCGCTAGGAGCTCGATTATGGTCAGAGGTAAAACTTTTGTGCCATGTTCCGAAGGAGATATTCGTGAACACTAGCCACGGAAATGAGAAAGTACATGAAATTCAGTCCCGATAGTATGGTTCTGAGATGACAAGATACACAAGGGCCAGCGTGAGACGAATCAATTGGTGTGCTTATGCGCCTGCGACTTCGCCTAGGAGAATCGCCCGGGCAAAGGCAGAGTGACAGGACCAATACTAACGGCATAAATGTATATAGATTTATAAATGCAGCTAGATGTCGGTACTAGGAACGTTGGAGTTGGAGCACTTGCTAGCAGGAAGGAGATGTGTGAATGGAAGGTAACCGTTCCGAGGACACTGAATGATCTTTGAGTTCCTGCTATGGCCCAGAACACAGGGATTCTTCTCCTCTCTCTTTCACTTCTTCCTCCGTATCCCTCCGGGATAAACCGAATGTCTGAAAATGTGTGTTGAGACTAAAGTCCCCTCGAGCCCGTAGATTTGGAAGTTTGTATATGACACGTGACAGTTATCCCAGCTCGCTTCATAATAATGGTGCCTAGATACCACGGATTTTTTCCGTGGCAGCAAAGGGGAAATGCTGCATTGGACAGTTGCTTGGACTCCTGAGGCTAATTAGTCGTTTCCTGTTTGCTCCACTTGTGACTTTTGCTGTCTGCCATCTGAAGACTGAAGTGAAGGTAAGAGTTTCGGGCCAAAGTCCGAGCTATTGTACTCGAGTACAAAGAGTGAGGTACCGTTTGCCCAGTCGGAGAGGATCATTCCATGCAGGCGGCAGGGCAACAGGGCAACAGGGCAACAGGGCAGGAGCAGGAGCAAGGGCATTCTTGCGCCACATCCACACTACACCACACCACCCACACCCACACCCACGCTGCATCGCACCAACTACCAAATTCCCTCCCATATTTCCATGTGTCTATCATTTCCACCGCGGACTCTCGAAGCCTTGCCTTACCTTCCTCGACCTTTGCCTCTCTCTCCCTTCACCCATTCCGAGCCTGGCACTCCCCACGACTTTTACCCCAGTATTACCGGAGGCCGCAACGACGTACAGACCATAGCGCATACATGAATGAGCCTCGAACCTGCCCTGCTTCGGAACGTGGGTAGTGACAGATAGCTGGATATCTTTCTTCCACCTCACTTCCACTTCTCTTCCATCTGGACCTTTTTCTACGGTGGCCCATTGATTCATTTCCTACCACCACCATACCACCGCACCATCCTCACATCCACCCACTTCACTCGCCCATCCATGGTACTAATCCACTTTGATATTCTGTTCCCATCCCCATCAGTCATCATTAACCTTCCCTTCCCTTCCCTTCCCTTACCATTCTCACACATGCTCGAGTACACATACTTCACACAACCACCGACTAACACCCTCACTGGCACACACACACACACATATAAAGTACACACGCGCATACCGTACTCATACCCATAATCTCACTACGCTCACGCTCACTCACTACACTACCTTGCCGACTAGAGATTTTAGTCCCCTCTGGCCATCCTCGCTCATCTTCGCTCATCCAAATATTTCTCAGTCCCCAATCCCAAACTCCCTAATTCCTTACATTATACCCCCATACACTATTTTCGATATTTGCCCTTTCTGCCCAGCTTCTTCTACATTATCTACTAGTACATACCCTCGGTAGTAGTCTTCTTCCACTCGCCTTCTGCTTCGTTCTCTCATTACTGGATTATAACCAAAGATTTCTATCATTCCGCCGGACCAGACTGAATTGCCTGCCCTACCAATATCTTATATTGTCAGCTTTCACTTTCCCAAGGGTTCATGAATCTTCCTGTTCTCATAACCAGGATTCCATACTAGCCTAGCCTCGCCTCGTTCTAATTCTAATCTACGGCAACTGTCGCCTGGCCGTCTTCCCCATTTCAACTATCACAGTTCTTACGCTATTCAAGAAACAGTTTCTGGCCACACAAGGTTAAATTGTTGTACTCGACACCATTTAGAACACCCATCTAGCTACAGACTTCTCCCATGGGTGGAAGTCTTGTGAGAATCGTTCGATAGCCTCGTATATAGCGCTTCTCGCATTCCGTTCTCGCGGGAAGCGCTCGCAGTCATTTCTAGAACCCACCCACCACAATCTTCGAACACCTGAGAGCGAAAACAATCCGTGGCGCGGTCGTCATGACTAAAGACAGCACGGCTGATGCCACCGGCGATGGCTCACACAGCAACGTTTCATCGCGAGAGAATGGGCTTACAGAAAATGCATCTGCGCAACCCAGTCAAACTGGGCCTTCAGCGGCGGCGGGCTCGCGCTCAACCCAATCGACCAGCGCGCCTACGAAAGCATCAGAGGCGGAAACACCAGCAGCGCGCGACGCCGAATCTCAGCCCATGACGGCCACCAATTCAACCGCATCAAATAAATCTTCGAAGGATGTTGGGGTTAGCAGCCTGGGTGGTGCAGCCTACGGCACTCGATCGCGCAACCGGACAGGTACGGCGAGACCGAATTACGCGGAAGATAAGGAAATGGATGTGGATATTGAGATAGCAGCGGCAATGAAAGAGGGACGAAAGACCGCCCGAGGGAAGGATTCCAGCACATCAAATCCGACGGACAACGGGAAGTCGATAGCTGCCGCAAAACAAAACGGTGCTCCTGAGACAGAACAACCCGCCCCTCCGCAGAATCACAATAAAGAGCAGATTCCCGGTACCTCCACTTTCTCCGCCAATCCAACTACCGCGCCCAGCCAACCCTCGAAAAAGCGAAAGGCACCTGGGCAGTCAGCAACTATCGCAGCACAACCTTCGCCCCCGAATCCCCCTCAGAATGGCGTATCTGCGCCCGCAACGACTCGAACGGCTGCTAGCACCTCATTGGTAGGAGGCTTTCGAGAATCCAATATGTTGAGCTTCGATAACTGCGGTGGGCGCTTAAGGGACAAGAAGCTTGTGGCTGATGATGGCACAGTTTTCGAAGTCAATGGTCAGTATATCTACACGCATGTGAATTTCTCGACATGAGAAGAATTACATCCTCTTTCATTCTCATGAATTCTAACATGGTTATAGATCACGTGTATCTTGTGTGCGAACCTCCAGGGGAGCCGTACTACCTTGGTCGAATCATGGAGTTTCTACATGTCAACAATGATCCGAAACAGCGCATCGATGCTCTACGATTAAACTGGTACTATCGACCGAAGGACATTGGCCGTAAAGTTAATGATACTCGTCAAGTTTTCGCATCCATGCATTCAGACATCAGCCCTTTAACAGCATTGCGCGGAAAATGTCAAATCAAGCATAAGGCCGAGGTCGAGAAGTTGGACGAATTGAGGAAAACGAAAGACAGTTTCTGGTACGAGAAACTTTACGATCGTTACATTGTCCGCTTCTACGATGTTATCCCTGTTTTCCAGGTCATCAATGTTCCAGTGCAAGTTAAGAAAGTCCTGGATGAGCGCTGGAAGTACATTATTGTGGAGCAAGGTCGTGGTAAGGAACTAACAAGCGCTGTAAAGACTTGTAAACGATGTAGCAGATACTGCGCAAGGTGAGTTGCACTCTATTAAGTAGACCAACATCATACTGACTGTTCCGAAGCAATGATTCCGTTGATTGTGCGGTTTGTCAAAACACCTATCACATGAGTTGCGTCAACCCACCCTTGTTGAAAAAACCGTCACGTGGTTTCGCGTGGGCCTGTGGTCCTTGCAGCAAAGCTCAGGAGAAGAAACTTGAGGCTCGAAACACGCCCAACATCACGGATATGACTATCGATGCTGACGATGACGAACTAAACGATGATGATGACGACTTCCCTGCAGCAATAGGTGACGCGCTGGAAACAAATGGTAACACCCCATCAGGCTCTCAAGATCCCAAAGCATCCATCCATCCTGGTACAGTGGAACAGGTTCATCAAGCAAGCTTGTGGCTCTTCCGCTACCTTGGTATACATTGTAAGGTAGAAGATGCACTGGATTACGATGACCGTATATACCCCCGGGCTAGTTCTCGGCTCGGTACGCGCCACCAAGCCATTGTACCAGCGTGGCCTGGCAGACCGTTTGAGTATGTTAAACCTGCAGATATCAAAAAGAAATATACCAAAGGTGGTAGTCATCGCAAAGACTCGAAGTTATCAAAAGAGACTGTAGCTGCACTAGAAGCCGACAAAATCGAGAGAGAGAAACGACCACCCTGGGTGATGGACGAGCCAAATGGATACACTCATCGCGGCGAGGATCTACCGAACGATGATCCGAATAATACCGCACTATTACAATTTAAAATCCCAGAGGTGGGCGAACGGTCGGCGGAGCCAGAAAGGGGCATGGACGATAATGAGTCGCCTATGGATATTCCTGCTTATGAGAAATTGGTCGATGATTACATGGAGCGTGCGAAAAAATTGGCGAAACCCTTGGGGCTGCCCGACCGTTCAACCAACTTACTGGACATAGCTCTCCAGCTTCTGTATTCCAACGATTTTGATGCTGATAAAGCACTCGAGGAACTTTCCAAGACCGACAAAAAAGTGTTCAAGGAGCCAGAACTGAGTACCGCCGAGCTCAAAAAGTTCGAAGACGGTGTTACGAAATTTGGATCAGAGTGGTACAGCATCAAAAAACATGTTAAGACTATGAGCGCAGCTGATGTGGTACGGTTTTATTATACATGGAAAAAGAGTGACCGAGGTAAACAAGTCTGGGGTAACTACCATGGCCGTAAGGGCAAAAAGGAGGCCAAAAGGATCGAAGCCAACTTAGGCAAACTGCAGGATGATGTCGCTGATGATAATGACGATTCTGCCTTTGACAATGACAAGGCACTGGAAAAGAAGAGGGGGTTTCAGTGCAAATTCTGCGCTACACGAAGTTCCAGGCAATGGAGGAGAGCGCCCAATACTCCAGCGGGAACCACGGTGCCGGAGAACGCAAACAGCAAGGGGGCTGCAAAGGAAAAGGGTGTTCAGTTGGTACTGGCTTTGTGTAGGAGATGTGCTGAGTTGTGGCGTCGATACGCCATACAATGGGAAGATATTGACGACGTTGCCAAGAAGGTTGCGACTTCCGGTGGTCGAGCTTCGAAGCGAAAGATTGACGAAGAGCTGCTGAAAGAGCTAGTGGCTGTCAACGAAGTCTTCAATCATGCGGACTCGGTCCCAACAACAGCGCCCCACTCGGCAAGCAGCACTCCAGCGCCAGGATCATCCGTTGCACCTACGGGACCAGAGCCGCCGAGGAAGAAAGTCAAGGCAGGTACGGAGAAGGAGAACGGCGAGGCCGCGCCCGATAATACTAGTGCAGTGCCCGTTGTGCAGCCGAAGAAGAAACCAATAGTCGAAAAGCCTGTTCCACCTCCGCCGCCTCCTCCGGAACCACCCAAGGCCAAGACTCTACCTTGCGCGGTGTGTTGTCAACTAGAACCCCTAGGTGATCAGCATCTAGCCTGCAAAGAATGCCGAATGGCAGTACACCGAAACTGCTACGGGGTTGTTGACAATCGGAGTCCGAGCAAATGGACCTGCGACATGTGCCAGAATGACAAGAATCCTCAAGTCTCAATCGTAAGTTTCGCTTTGATCGTCACCCTTTTACTATGTTTGCTGACCGATATAGCAATACAAATGCATGCTTTGTCCAGTGGAGCACACAGAGCAAGATTTTGTCGAGCCGCCTAGGGTATCGCATAAGAAGAAGACTGAAAAGGAGCGTGAGCGCGATCGCGTCGAAAGAGAACACGCCCAGAGTGTCGCCGACTACTTCCGGAAGAAACAAGAAGAAGGAAACAAGCCCCTTGATCCTCGGGAACCTCTGAAGCGGACAGCCAACAATAATTGGGTGCATGTTACATGTGCAGTATTTACTCCTGAAGTAAAGTTCGGCAACGCCAAAGCTCTTGAGCCGTCTGAAGGGATTCCATCTATACCATCTGCTAGATATGATGAGATATGTAAAGCGTGCAAGAAGCAAGGTGGCGCTTGTGTCTATTGTCACCATTGTAGAGCTCCAGGTAAGACTATATTCAGATGCGTGTGTGTTGGTCAAATTTGCTGACAAATAACAGTACATGTTGAATGCGCACACCAGAATGGTTTCGTCTTAGGGTTTGATATTACACCCGTTAAAGGATCACGTAGGGACCAGACCAACATCGTCAGCATTGGTGGTGAGAATGGTAGTATGTCTGCGGCGATCTGGTGTAAGGAGCACGTGCCTACGAAAACAATTGTTCATGAAATGCACGATATCATTGACGACACCGGTCTCAATGCGTTACAACTCTATGTACAGAACTTCAAGCAGGCTGACTTGGCTCTGACCGGAACAGTTCGAAAAGCCACTCTGGTTAATCAATCTACAAAGGCAGTCAATCCGGTGTCAGCGAGCGGTATGATTCCGAATCGCAGGACCTCAACGACTGGGACTTCAGCTGGTACGAATTTCAACAGGCGGGCATCTCTTACGAATGTTAAGCCTGAAGAGGATTCCCCCGCTAATGGATTGTCCCCCGCTGGAGAGCTGGAGAGAAAGTGTATCACATGTGATGTGGATGTCAGTCCGAAATGGTGGCCCATCATTACAGCTACCGCTGGCAGTCCTAGCGGCCCACTTGACCCTGTCTCGGACCGCAATCAAGTAAGATCCAATAGCCCTCATGTTACTAACGGTGGCCCGTCCAACGGCCCAACACCTGAACGTCCTGGTGGCCATGTTGCGCTAGCAGCTGCGGCTCTGCATCAAAACACGCAACCTACTATCACAGAATTCCAATGTCATCAGTGCCATTGGAAGAAAATTCGGAAGGAGCCAACCCCGATCCCAGCTCCACCTCCGATCGAGCGTGAGCCTTCTAGACCCCCACCTACTCTTCCTCCACCTACTACTGCACCTGTGATTACAAGCATTACTCAGCCGGAGCCGGAGCTCAACCACACACCACATCAATTCCCGTGGCCACCACCCCCTCCATCATATCCACCCGCTCCTTCTTATAACCCGTGGCCAAGACAATCACCAGTGCCTACAAATGTACCATCAATTCACCATATTAATGGCAATCATTCACCTCGCATTACTGGATCTGCTCAACAACTTGGGCATCCACCCCATACTCGTCCGCCTGTTCCAGGCTTGCAACACTCACCTCATCAAAACGGGCGTATCCCTCCTATGGCCAACGGCTATCCACCTTCGCCACATAGGAGTGTAGGCCCTCCACCTCCTCATCTGCCAAATGGAGCCTACGGGTCATATGCTGCAACTAGACCTCCTCCTCAGCATTTGACTAACGGCGGGCCACCGCCACGGGCCCCCGAGCATCCTTTCCCACCGAGCAGTGCGCCAATGCATCATCGTCCATATGGCCCACCTCATGGAAGCCCGCCAGCGGCTCGAGAGCCACTTCGCGAAAATGGACCTCCGCAGAGCAATGGTGTCCGGCCGAATGACGGACGTGTGAATGGTGGAGCGAGCGCAAGTCCATCTTTGCGGAATCTACTGTCCTAAGGATAAAGGCGATGTAATTTTTTTCTTTCATGTTTTTCCGTTCACATCACGGTCATGTATTGTACGATGGATTGCTGTTCAGGTTGAGGAGTCGGTTCGGCGGTCATACATACTCTTTAAGAGCGCGGCGTTCAAGGATAACCAGATGTAAAATAGACCCTGGAGACACATCGATATGGGAATCTAGATTTGGTGACTGGGACCGACATTGAACTCGGAGAAAAGCAAGGAAAATACCATGTTGATTTTACCGTTTCTATTTGGAAGTTGCATCTATTGTGATTTCTTCCTCATCATCCCTGTGCCAGTCTACATGTGGCAAGCCTCCTGTCACTGATAGTGTTGTCGTGTGCATTCTGTTCTTGCTTCGATGATTGCTAACAACTTGGCCTCGCATTGAAGTTACACCCGTCATTTGAATGGACTTTACTGATATAAAAATACCACTTCTCGCTTCTCCTTGCCGGTAAATTTCGTCATACTCGATAGATGACCTAAAGGATTGGATTTTTCATCAGAGTGGAGAATCGTGCATGAGATGATGACTCGAAAATTTTAGCAGCAAATTACTATGGCGGCACGTTTCTTCCTTACTTACAAATACTGATATTGATATAGCCGATAATCTGCCACTTTTTCTCTCGCGGTGGAGAATCGTGCATGAGTTGATGACTCCGTGACTTCGATTTTGAGTAGGAAACTAGGTTGTCAGCTGAGTTTGCTGGCACAGTGGAGAATCGTGCATATATTGTTGATTTGAGGACTTCGGACGGTATCTTCGAACTTCGCTGATTCATAAGCAGGTTTCTAGTATAAGAACCTGTGGTGCACTACCCACCATTTGAATATCTCTACTACTCCTTGAGTATCAAGAGTCTCTATTATACAGCTGCTAGTGAAAGTGAGTACACGCATTCCTGGGTTTGGCTTCCTCGACTCGAATGAACTCTACTAACATACCTCCCAAGTACTATTCTGCCCCTCTCCAACCTCTGTGAAAAAGAAAGGCAACGACAACTCCCATCACGATGACGAAAAACATCAAAACCGTCTCCACCGCCGACCACAAGGCAGTCCTGCAAGCCGCCGAGAAGTACGTCGAAATTCTCCGCGTAGGCAACAGCTCTCTATCCAATGAGGCCTTCCGTCCCGAAGCCACGATCTATGGAATCATGAATGGGAACTTCTGGGGTGGCCCCATCAGCAAGCTGTGGGACTACATCAAGCAGCACGGCGGCCCCGCACCTGATATTCAAGCTAGCTGTGATGTGCTGCGTATTACGCCGACGACGGCGGTTGTGGTGGTGGATATGGAGAATGATGTGACTAGGGTGGATTATACGGATATTTTGACGCTGGTAAAGGTGGATGGGAAATGGTTGGTTAGTGCGAAGGTTTTTCATGCGTATGAGAAGTAGAGATGGGAGATATTGTTAGATGGTCGTATGTTTTGGAAGTGGATCGAGATGATTTCACGTAGCTATACCATATACTGTAGAAGGAGTTCGTTTTCCTCCTTTCTTTTGTAGTCTAGTCGCCTGTTAGCAAAATTTATCGTCTCATACCACATAGCTTCTGTTGCTCTCATGGCTTTGTTTAACTAGCATCCCATCTGTATAGATCAATGTATGGGTGCATGGAATGATGCCGAACGACATTCTGCCCAGCTTTCCATACCTTGGTTCTGTGTCATATAACAACGTCTCGTAGAGATCGAATCGATCCCGTGAGTGAATACGGCTGTTGGTGGTAGGTCCTTGGACTGGGACGTCTTGTATGCCAAGCGAAGCGTATGGATGAGCAAAAGGCTTGCTTCGAGGTAGATAGTAGTCTAGGAATAGGATTCGCGCAGCAGGCGGCTTCTTTTCTTGTCTCAGCCTCGAACCCACAGCAGCCGCCATGCTTCCTCCAACACTATTACCTCTACTCATAACGTCCTCGTGATCAGGATCTCTCGGTTCAATACTTCTCCAAGGAGCCATTCTGCAACTGCGGTATATGCATCCAGTGATGGGAGCACCCTCCATTTTAGCGCAATCTCTGTATTCCACCACGTAAACTCGACGTACTGTACAATCTCCTCGGTCACTATCCTCAGTTAGCTTTCTCCACGGCGCTACCATATATCCTCCTCCATGCAAATGCTCCAGCCATGCCATTCTTCTCTGCATGTTTGCTTGATGAAGGATAAATATCTCGTACCAGAATGATACCATGCAGCCCATGAATTGCGGTAACCGGTACTGAACTAACGGGTATTTGCTTTGATATCCTGAGGCCATGAAAGCCAGTGTCTATTGCTATGAGATCGTTCGTCATGCTCGTCACCTGAGCCTCCTAAACGAAGGTCAGGTTCCATTGAAATGAAGGTCCCAGCATCCCTGTCGCGATTAGTTCGAGTGCCGATACTTGGAGGCTCTTGGGACATTGTGAAGAGAATCAATCAAGTACAATATGCTGCAGAATCCATCTTACGTAAACAAAAAACATTACCTACCGCTCGAAGTGAAATTTGTTGGCGACGTTAAACTCTTCATTGTTGATGATAATGCCTGATGGTAACAGAGGTTTACCTAACTACTCTAACTTCTCAAGTATGCCGACGTGGATCTGCTCTACCAACATCATAACTACCACTGCGGTAAACTTACCCTATTTCGTTGTGCGGAAACGATGACCATTAAGTGACTAAACGTTACATAATAAAGTACTTCATTTGATAAAAGTAGCTCCAACTATACACAACAGAGTGAACAATACAAAATGATACACACACAGCCAGCGCAACTCAGCCCTCTGCATCTTGCTTCACGCTGTGAATCTCTGGGAGTCGAATCCTATGACAAGCATGAAATCCATGCAATCTCCGAAGCTGCATTATATATCTAAATATATAAATATGCGGTATTGAGTGTACAGGAACAGTCCATAGTGAACATGCGTGGATGTATTTGATAGATCGCGGAACTCGACAACCCAACGGTCACCCTTCCTAGCCCTCCAACATGGTCTTGAAAATTTCAGCACAGGTGTGCTTAGGTGCGGCAAGCTCGAGAACCTCCTTGCTGGTCGTAGATGCGGTGGCTTTCCCCTCAAACGCAGTCACTGGGGCGTGCTTGACGGACAGGATGAGGCTCTTTGATTGCGGAGTTGCAGCGGCCCATTCATCGATGAACGACGTATCCTTGTAGGTCACGTTTTCCACCTTCGTACCGATATACTGCTCAACCAGCTCTACAATCTGCTTTCCAGTAATATCCTCCGGTCCGTTAAGTACGTATCTAGCCTTGTTGTGAGCAGCAGTATTCTCTTGCAACAAGAGTTGGGCTGCAAAAACTCCAACTTCATCGGGATCAATGACACCCACAGGCGCATCCTCCGAAGCCATCAATCTGAGCGTAGTCTGCTTCCCAGTCTCGCGATACTTCTTGACTAGTTCTGCAGCCGGGGTGAGCCAAAAATTAGTAAAGACGTTGGGCTGCAGCGAAGTCCAGTGCAGGTTTTGGAATTCTGGCGAGCTCAACATGGTCTCAATTGCCCAGTGCTGACGAGGATAATACGCGTCACAGTCTGGTTTTACATTGGCAGCAGTGGTCGAGATTCGGACCACGTATTTCACGCCTGCTCTGAGAGCGGCCAGGTGGAACGTTGATTCTTCGGCAAATTGAGTTGGCTCGTTGTGGGACGCAATGAAGGCCCTGGCGACCTCGTGCTCACGGAGCCAATCAGCAGTGATGTCGACCCAGTTCTGCTCTACTAGCTCGACGCCGTGAAGTTCAGCAAGCTTTTGCGCCGCCGGACTGCTGGAGGAACGCGTGACTGCAAGAAGGCGATGACCGGAGATGGTGCTGGTACCCAGCGACTTTGACAGAGTTTCAACGACGCTTCGGCCCGTGTTGCCAGTTGCACCAACGATAAGAATAGTAGGAGCCATGATTGAAATTCGAGTATAGAGACCTTTGTGAAGGGAAAGAAGAACAGTGTTCGATGGGGTGATGCTATGTAGTATTGCTTTTGTATCAATGAGGGCCAATGCTCAAACTATAGATGCAGAGACACGATATATACATATTGATGACGGAATAATTGCTACACTTGTCTAGCATTACCAATTATCATCAAAGCCACTTATTGAATGGGGCGAATAACATTTTTTTGTTTCCGCCGAATTGAAAAACAATTGCTAGAGATAGAATTATCGGAGGAATTAATGCTTCCGCAAATCTTCAATATGGTAAATGAAACATTTCTCGGAGATTCGGCCGAATCGTTCGGCCGAATGATATTTTTCAAACTTGATAACTTAACTTACAAGCTATCTATCCATATATTTCTTCAGAAAGCTTTGTAATAATATCTTTCAAGCTTTCTTACCTTTATTTAGCTTATACTTGAATACTTGTTTGTAATCATTGGATATTGTATCTGAAAAGGGATGTTCTAGTTTCTAGAGACGGCGGTAGCTTCCTGAAAGACTTTATATTCGGTTGATTGGAGAGCGTGCAAAGCTGAGGTCTGTCCGCTAGATTCGGAATAGTGAAAGGCGTCTAATATCTAGTATTACCTTCGGGACGCCGAAGTCAATAGCTAGATCGGCCTATAGATCAAACAAAGGGATCTACAACTGTGAATCGTCCGAGTCTTCCTCTGCTTGTGTTCTGGTAGGTTGGGGGTTAACTTAAAATGGGACTGTAAGGTCTTATCGATGTTGGCAGGAGGGGAATTGAGCTATAGGATGGATTGAAGAGGAGTATAAATTTCACTATATACTATACTCGGGTGAACAACCGTCTTGTCGATGTTGTCGGCGTTGCCTAGGATGGTGGGGTCGAGCCGTGATAATATCTTCCTTCTGTAATGTAGATAGAAAGAGAGAGGAACGACTTACCATAACATCAATAGACCATACATCGGCTTCATGGAATCGGCACACCCTTGTCCAGACCTCAGGAGCACGAAATGCTTCAGGTTGAGCCGAGCGTAGGTTGCTCTCTGGTCCCACTCTAGAAAATGGGTGTAGGTAGATTCTGCGATATATACTCTTCTACCTAGCCCCAAATCTCCAAATTCAATATTATATAGTTTATATTAGGGCTTTTAGATAGGGAATTATAATCGGGTTACTTAATAACTAGAGGGTGAACGGGGTCAGAATATAAAATAGTAATTAAGTACAAACTAATTACTATCAATCTCTTCTCAACTTTTCCTTCTTTTTTTAATTGAAAACTTTATATTAAGTTTTTATTTCTTCTTTTTAATAAATAATTCTTTATTTATATTTCGAAATCTCTCTTCTTTATTTTATCTTTTAATATTATCTTCTTTTCTAAATTAATTTTATTTTAATTTTATTAGATTTTTATATCTTTTTATAATATATAAAATATTTATTTTCTTTATTTAAATATTTATAACTATTTAATTATAATTTAATAATATTATCTTTTTATATTTATTAATAATTATAAAATAATAAAATATAATTTATTAATTCGAATTATCTTTTATAAATATATTATTATATTTAAATTTTTAATATTTAAAATAAATTCTCAAAATTATTTAAATTATTATTATATAATAAATATAATTATTTAGTATAATCCTTTTTATTATAATAATATTATAAATAAAAAATAAAAAATATCGAAATTATTATTAATATTATTATTATAATCAAATTAATAATTATTATCTAATTTAATTTTATTATAATTAGATTTAAATTATTATAATAAATTATTATTATATAAATAGAATTATATTATTTATTTTTTCTATATAATATATTTAATTTTATTATATTTATCTTAATTAATTTAAATTCTTTAATTATTAATATTTATAAAAAATTTTATCTTTCTAATTATAATTTTTATTTATATATAATTTCTTTATTTATATCTTTATAATAATAAATATTATCTTTTTAAAATATTTTTTATTTATATATATTTATATTATTTAGATATAATAAATTGATTATATAAATTAAAATTAATTTATTTTCATATTATATTTATAATTATATATAAATTAAAAATATTAAATTTAGAAAATAATTATTTTAATTTATATAATCAATTTATTATATCTAAATAATATAAATATATATAAATAAAAAATATTTTAAAAAGATAATATTTATTATTATAAAGATATTTAGAAATTTCTTTTAATAAAATCTTTAATTATTAAAATATATAATATAATTATTTTAATTAATTATTATAAATATTTATTTTCTAAATTATATAGAAATAATTAGAATTTCGAATATTACTAATTATAATAATTAGTAATATTATTATAGATTTATTATTAAAAATAATTATATAAAGAATTAATTATAATATAATAATAAATAAATAAATAATAATTATTATTAAATATAAAATTCTATATATTAAAGTAAATTATTTAATTATATAAATTTTTATTCTTTATTATATAAATTAAAAATTAATCTTTCTATTTATAAATAATTTAAAAACTAGTTTTTCTATTTATATTATTATTTAAAATTCTATTAAGAATATTTATAATCTTTATTATATTTATAATTATATATAAACTAAAGATTTTAAATTCAAAAGATAATTATTTATATTCGAGAAGTTAATTTACTATATCTAGATAATATAATATATATATTTATAATAGTATAGATATATATAGATAAAGAATATTTTATAATATAAATATCTTTAAAATAGAAAGTATTCTAAAGAAATAATATCTATTATTATAAAAATATTTAAAGAAAGAATAATATCTTTAATAAAATCTTTAATAATTAAAATAACTAAAATAATAAAGAATAAAGATTTATATAACTAGATAGTTTTCTTTAATATATAGAATTTTATATTTAACTTTAATTATTATTTATTATCTATTATTATTATTATAATCGATTCTTTATATAATTATTATTAATAATAAATTTATAATAATACTATTAATTATTATAATTAATAATATTCAAGATTCTAATTATTTCTATATAATTCAGAAGATAAGTATTTATAATATTTTAAATACTTTTATTACTTTATATACTAAATCGAAATAATTATAAATAATATTATAATAACTAGATTTATAAACTAGTTTCTAATTTAAGTATTTATTATAATTCTAATTATAATTATATTTCTACTAGATTTTACTAGTAATATCAATATAGATATAAATAATATAAATAGTAATAATAATAATAATAAGTTAAGAAAGTTAATATTCTAGAAAATATTAAAGATTACTATATTAAATAAATATAATAGTAATAGAAGAGAATTGGAAATCTTTTTTTTATAATTAGAAATATATTTTAGATTCAATATTACTAAATTCACTATTTAAGATATATAAAGTTTCTAAATTATATTTTATTTTAGAGATAAAGTAATTAAATAGATTAAATCTTTTCTAATTAATTATCTTGAATATAGTTTAGATACTAATAAAATAATAATAATTATAATTGAAATATTTAAAAACTTCGATAGATTTTATTATAAAATCAAATATATATTTGGAGATATCGATATTATAAAGATTATAAAATAATAACTTTTCAGTTTTCAATAAATAAATTTAATAATCAATTATATTATAAAAATTTTATAAATATAGTAACTAGACTAATTAGGGAAATATTATATTATTTAGTTATTATATATTAGAATTAAAGAATTTTATTAAATTTGAATTATCTTGAAAAGATCTAATGAATAATATAAATAATTTGATTAAAGAAACTATTTATATTAATAACCGAGATTATAAATTCTATTAAGAAATATAATTTATTATTAGAAATTAGTATTATTAACTAAATAAGAAATATTTATATTATTTCAAAAAATAATATATTAAAAAAGAGATTTATAATAATTCTATAAAGTTAGATATTATAAATTTAAGAAATAACTTTTTCTAAAAAGAATAAAATTATCAAAGAAATTAGAAACTTTATTTCGAATATAGATTTCCAAAATATTAAATTAGA
Source organism: Rutstroemia sp. NJR-2017a WRK4 (assembly GCA_002946385.1). Lineage (NCBI taxonomy): Eukaryota > Fungi > Ascomycota > Leotiomycetes > Helotiales > Rutstroemiaceae > Rutstroemia > Rutstroemia sp. NJR-2017a WRK4. The sequence continues at coordinate 7,164 of NJPR01000017.1, read as the reverse complement.
GATTATTAGAAAAAATTTTAAAGAACGAAATCTAAAAAGAATATCTAGAAAAGAAAGAAATAATTTAAAACTATAATAGATTAGAATAGTTATCAAATAATATCTAAATATCAAATTAGTATAATTAATAGTTTATAATTCACTTCAAAATAGAAATATATAATATTATTATAGATAGTTTATTATAATGATTTATATTCAATATATAAATTAGATAAAGATAATATAAAATAATATCTTAAGAAATTTAGAAATAGAAATTATAAATATTATAATTAGAAATAACTTATAATAACGTTATTAAAAGAACTAATTAAAAAACTAAAAACTATTCTAAAATCTAAATAGATTTTTTATAATATATATATAAATAGATAATTTCTCTAGATAATAATAGATTTGGAAATAATAAAGAATTTTATAATATTAGAAATTATAATATTAATAAAATTATAAATCTTTAAGAAACTAGTTCTATATAAGTTTTATTTTATTAATAAGTAATTAGCTAAAAAGAATAAATTAGTTTAATATGAAATATAAGAATTTAAAATATAATTAAATTAATATTCTAAATAAATAAAAATAGATTTAATCTTACTAAAAAAATATTAAATAATTCTGAGAATATTATAATTAGAAAACTATAATCTATATATTAATTAGATTATAAAGATTATATAACTCGATAAATATAAATATAAAATAGAATTTATATAAAGTTCCGAAAAACTAATATCTAAATAGAAATTAAAAATAATATATTTATCGAAATTAGATATCTTAATTTAGAGTTCTTTATTAAAAAATATATTAATATAATATATAAAATATATTGAAATTTTTAAAAAAAGATCGATAAAAAGTATCTTATCAAAATATTAATTTTGAAATTATAAGATAAAATTGAAAGAAGGAAAAAAACTACTATTTTTACTAATTATATTATTATTAGAAAAGAAGTTCAAACTACTTTATAAATATCTCGATAAAAATTTAGTAAAAGAATTTATCAAAGAATCTACTTTATTTATAAAAGTATTTATCTTCTTTATATTAAAGAAAGAGAATAAAAAGAATAAATTAGTTATTAATTATTATAAACTTAATATTATTATTATTAAGAATTGATATTTATTATTATTAGCTAATAAGTTATAAAATCGAATCGGGAAAATTAAATATTTTATAAAGTTGGATTAGTATATAGAATTTAACTTAATCCAAATTAAGAAAAAAGATAAATAGAAAATAATATTTTATATATAATATAAATATTATAAATACTAAATTATATCTTTCGAACTTATTAATATATTAATAATATATATATATTTAATTAATAACTTATTAAGAAAATATTTAGATAACTATTATATAATATATCTAAATAATATTTTGATCTTTATTGAAATTCTTGAAGAATATATCAAAATTATATAAAAAATATTTTAGATTTTAATAAATATAAATATCTTATTAAAACCTTCGAAATATAAATTCTATATTATTTATTTATTTATTATTTCTAACTCGCTAGCTAGTATATATAATATTGGTTATAAAGGAACTTATTCTAAATTATATATATTAATAGAACCTCTCTAGACAAAATTACTAATTATACTATTTTATATTTCTTGTTTTTATATACTCTCTTTACTTCTATTCTTTATAATTATACTATTTAGATATTTCTCGATATTACTCTTTATATTATAGCTAATTAGTAAGTCTAAAATACTCGAACTATCTATTCTAGATTAACTATTTGACTATTTACTATACTTGATCTGGATTATTAAGTAGTTTAGTAATAGTTATCCTACTTTGTTATTATCTCTTTATATACTTAATATTATAGTATAAGAGGATATACTTAACTATTTCTATATTAGTTTGATAATAAATATAAATTAGAGATTTGTAATCTAATATACTTTATATATTCAAGAAATATATATAGTTTATTCGCTCTATTCTATTCTAAATAAAAATTGTATTCTCTACTTTACTAAGTTCTTTATATAGTTTAAACCTGTTTTTATTTAGTATTAAACTATTTACTATTATATTATATTATTTAACTTTGTTTCTAGTTTATAACTCTTTCTATATTTATTTTTCTAACTTAATTACTTCTACCTTTCTTATATATTTTATAAAGATATTAGATAACTATTATTATACCTTATTACTTCTCTTATAGATCTATTAATACTATTCCTAATAGATTTTCTAAACTTATATATCCTTTTGATATTTAAAGTATTTTCTAATCTTCTTGTTATAATATATATTAATCAAAAGGATTATAATTTCTATTTCTACTTTTTAGTTAAATATAACTTGATAAATATTAATAATCTTTTATAAATAAGTTATCTATATTCGTTCGAGTTTATATTTGATAACTCTCTTTTTTCCTAGTTTATATTATACTTTAGCTCTATAAATAATTATAATTTATATATATAATATATATAGAACTCTAGTTCTATATAATATCAGGTTCTAGATTATTTAGTTAAATCTATTAAATATTATAAATACTAATATTCCTTTTTCTCTAACAATCTTTATATATATTTTCTATATAAGTTTTATATCTAACCAGGTTTCGAATATTTATATATTTAGAAACGGGATATATTCTATATTCTAATTAAGCTAGATTATAATAACTAGATTGAATTTATTTTAGATCTTTATAAAATAGATAAACTTATATTTAGCTAGTATAAAGCGAATTTTATAATATTGAATATATTCTAAGATTTTTCTATAGATTTCTACTAGTTTGTTATAATTAACTTCTATACTTAAACTTATTATTATCAGATATATATTATTAACAAAGCTCTTTATATATAATCTTTGTTTTGAGAACGAATATATTTTAATAAGTTCTATATTATAGAATAAGAAGAGTATTGATAATAGTAATAATCCTTAGAAAATATCTATTTATAATAAGAACTTTTTAGATATCTTATCTATAATTGAGAAGTATATAATTCTATTATCCAAAAAGTTTATTATCTACTTATTAATTTATTAAGGGAAACCGAGTTTTTAGATTACTATTATTAGATATAAATAGACTACTATATTGAAAATCTCTATTATATCAAATGAAAATAGTATAATTATCTATTTCTTATTTATTCAAGCTAATCTGATTATTAAGATAAGGAGATCTAATACTATTACTATATTTCTCTATATTCTTATATTTATCTATTTCTCTAATAAGAATTTATATTACTTAGTTATATTCCTAATTTTCTAGATTATAACTTTCTCGATTAGTTTATCTATAATACTTAGAACAAATATATAAACTCTTTGGCGAAAGAAGGAAAAACACTTGAAAAAACGATTCCGAATCCAAAAACATTAATATCAATATAAAATCCGACTATATACACTTCTGCGGATCGAACCTGCTAGCTCGCTTAGCAATACGCCTGCTAGTTGTCGAGATATCGTTATCGCGGCCAAAATGGCTGATTTGGGAGTTCAAACCTCTCAAAATCCTATCCAAATCGAACCCCCTTCAACTCCAACCCATCAATACACCTCTGGACCTGCTAGCGGCTATATTATTCGATCCTCCCCTCCTATTAACACTGATATGGATATGGATAATAGTTCTAAACTACCAATTACTTCGATTTTCAACCCAAATTTGGATATATCTAGCTTAAATAAGATTTTCAGTTCGGACCCACTTAACACTACTATAAGTACTATTACTGGACCTGGCAGAAACACCTACCGCCTTCCTAAACAGGCTAATCCCTTCACCCCTTCCAAACCAAGTAAAACTATTCGTTTCTCTATTATTGAACCAACTACTCCGGATCTAGCTAGCGCCAAAATTCTCCAAGCACGCGATTTGCTAGTGGAAGCATATTCGGCTACAAAATCATATGAAAAGCAGTCTCAAATCCTCGATTTAATCGAGATATTTAGAGAATATACTGAATTAGGAAAGCTATAAAAGGTTACTAATCAGCTAGTCTCTCAAGTCAACAATCTGGAACATGCTACCCGAAAAATCGAAGCTAAGACCAAAGCAGTTAGTACCGCTAATAGTACTAATATCTCGATTCTTAAAAATTCTTCCAATCAGACTAATATAACTAACTCGACTATTACTGGTACTACCCCGGCTAATTCGGCGGCTAATTCACCTCCTGGACCCACTTTTGCCTCTATAGCACTAGCAGGTGCTAATAATACCCCTGGAAACTGGACTATAATCAAAAAAACACCGAAAAAGACTAAAGTTCAAAATCGATTAATTTTGATTCGAGAGTCTGAAACCCTCTTTTCGGTGCTAGCACTTTGAAATACTATTAATAAGGCCTTCTTGGATAAAAGTATAAAGGGACCAGTAATCTCTTCTATTACTAATATTAGTAATAAGAAGAATCTAGTAATTATTAGTACTAGCTTTTTTACTTCCGATTTTCTAATCGAAAAAAGAGCTATTTGGGAGTATTTAATCACTTTTAAATCAATAATTAAAGATGAACCTTGGTATAAAGTAGTCCTTCATAGAATTCCCACTTTGGACTTCAATACACCTTATAGAATAGAGCTAGTTTTGGACGAACTAAAGGCTTTTAATTCTAATCTAAATTTAAAACCTATTAGTACCCCCTATTGGCTATCCTCGGCAGAAAATCGAGCTATTAAGTGAGGTGGATCAGTAGTAGTCTCATTTGCTACTGAAGCAGAAGCTGAAAGGTATATTAGAAACTGAATTTGGATAGCTGGAATTAGTATTAGAGCTGAAAAGCTTCTAACTACTTCTAGATCCACCCAGTGTACCAAATGCCAAGGATTTGGACATTTGGCTAAATTTTGCCGAAAAGGGGCTAAATATAGCCTTTGTAGCGAACTCCACACTATATAACAGTACCACTACTCAATTTGTAAGCAAAATGGTTAGAAATGCTCCCATTTAGCTCCAAAATATGCTAATTACAAAAATAATTATACTTCTACTTCAAAAGAGTGTGAAATTTATAAGGCTATTAAGGATGCTAGCCTATAATTAGTACTAGTACCCGGATTATCCAAGTGAATCTCAATCGAAGCTCGGCCGCGACTGAATCAGTACTATAGCTAGCTATTGAGCTAAAAATCGATTTAATTTTAGTCCAAGAGCCTTGGATTATAAGTGAAAGTCCAGACTACTCAAATAGTCGATCGATTTCTTATATTAGCTTCAGTCAAATTCTTCCAATTACTTTAGGATTTAGACTTCGAATACTTGCTTATATCTCGAAGACCTATACACCTAGTGTCATACTAGCCCCTTCGAGTATCGATCCTGACCTACTAGTCCTATTAGTAGCCGAGGGAAGCAATATACTCGAACTAGTCAATATTTATAACGAAACAAGCCAAATCGAGGGGAACTTGACTAAAACAGTAGAAAGGAGCTTACTATCTAGGACTATTTCGGCTAATTCACTTATTTTGGGGGATTTTAATCTCTATCATCCTTGGTGGAACCCAAATAGCCGAAGTAGTCAAGCTAGTACTAAGCTAGTTAGCTGGATAGAAGAGCAAAACCTGGAACTAATTAACGAACCCGGGACTATTATATTTTTCAGGGGTACTAGCGAGTCAGTTTTGGATCTTACACTAGCTATACAAGCATTAGCCGGGTATATTGATAACTGGCAAGTGCTAGCGAATTTGGGATCTGATCATTTACCAATTTTATTTACTATCAAGGGGAAAAGGGAGCTAATATCTCCAAATGGATTAAAAGTAGCTAGTACTCACTTTAATACCAAATTAGTAGACTGGGAGTTATTTTCAGACTATTTAGTCAAAATTGTAAAAGAATCGACTATTCTAGCTAGTCTCCCCCCTAATTTCACTAGGCTGGGCCTGAAATTAGACGAGGTAGTACAAAATTATCTGGAATCGATTAGTTCGGAACTAGTCTCATTAGTTCAGCTAGTAGCTAGCAAAGCTATTCCCAAGACTAAACCTAGTTTAAAAGCTAAACCTTGGTGGACTCCAGAGCTAAAAGAGTTGAGAAAATCGATGCTACTAGCTCAGAGGAGACTAAAAATCCAAAATAGTCAAGTTAGTCAAGGTTTTTATCAAAAACAGTACCGATTAGCTCGGAATCAGTACTTTTTAAAGATAAAACTAGCTAAAAAGGATTACTGGAATGCTTTTCTAGAAAATAATGATTCTAAATCGATTTTCAAGGCTTTTAGCTATACCAAATCCTACTCGAACCGATCCCTTCCAGCTATTTTAAATAAAACTAGTTTTAAAGAGAAAGAAGCTATTTTGAGATCTACTCTCTTTCCCCAACCACCTAGCTCAACTAGTCCAAATTGGGAGGGCTATAAAGCAGTTGATTGGAACTGGCCTAAGCTTGCTAGCTCCGAATTAGCACTAGCTTGTTTAGTTAAGATCAAAGGAAAAACCTCTAGTCCAGACAGAATCACTCAAGAAATTATCAATAAAGCTTATTTAGCTATTCCGGAGATATTTTATAAGGTTTTTGCTTACCTAATCGACCTCGGTTATCACCCCCAGTGCTGGCGGTAAGCAACTAGAGCTATTCTTAAAAAACTAGCTAAACCTGACTATTCAGTCCCAAAAGCTTATAAAGTGATTTCACTTTTGAACTGTTTAGACAAAATTAGCGAAAGAATACTAGCAAAAAGACTAGACTATTTAGCCGAGACTACTAGCTTGCTATACGATTCTCAAATTGGTGGAAGACTCAAAAAATCAGTTATTGATACCAGGCTATTACTAGCGAATAAAGTTCAAGAAAATCATTTAAAAAACTATAAAACATCTGTTTTATTTTTGGATATTAAAGGAGCTTTCGATTATATCTCAAAAAATCAGCTTTTAACTATTTTAAAAAGATTAAAACTTCTAATTAGTTTTATTTCTTGAACTAGTCACTTTCTGGAGGACCGGCTACTTCGCTTAAGCTTTGATAGCCAAATTGAGGATTTTCAACCTATTTCAACTGGTATTCCCCAGGGTAGCCTGATCTCACCGATTCTCTTTTTAATTTATATAAAAGAGCTATTTCCATCGATTTCTATTTCAATCTAGTCGTATATAGACGATATCGCGCTAGCAACTAGCTCAACTAGCTTT
>NJPR01000016.1:0-76846 GCA_002946385.1 Rutstroemia sp. NJR-2017a WRK4 | reverse complement strand
GACTTGGTACCCTAATAACCAAGTAGTCGAGAATTCTATTAAGAACGTCAAGTTCATTATCGAGGGAGGCAAAGAAAAGGTTGAATAAAGGGTTGTTGCTCGGATGTGAGAAAGCTCAGAGATTAGCTGTTTAGAACTATGTCAGCTAGCTAAGTCTATTTATCTCGTGTGACAATCCGTTGGCATATGGAAGTCTTTGGATAACGTGTAGTGATAGTATATATAAGGCTTGACGTGAACAGGAATCCACTATATGAGCCACAATTCTTCCAGGAGTGGTGTTATTTCTGGGTTCATAGTTGGCTAGATACTGTAAGGCTTAGTGAGAATCATATGAGTACGAAAAATTATTGACTATATCCACAAATGGGTATTCTTGCATCTCGATTTACACTAAATTCATGGCTCTAAGATCAATGGTAACTCGGATACTGAAGCTAATAGAAGTACCGGCTGATTTATCTTAAACCGGATATATTCTTGAGAATAACTTTCCCATCCTTCCTATCCGCAGGCAGCTTGGATGTTACTCTTACACTTTGAGATCTGTTACACTGACGGAATAATCGTAACTCACAATAGTGCTATGATAATTTATCACGTTACGTGATAGTCAGGCATATGATATGATTGTAAAGTGACAGTTGATCCCTCCCTCTCAAACCGAGCTTCTCAAGCCTTATTTATAGGTTGGTGAGCTTGGTAGAGGGAGACGAAAAACTCGAAATAGTTAATTTACATTCCCACAAGGTCACTGATCCTGAGCCTCGCTGTCGTGATGCCATGATGGCGCCCCATGATTAACACGTACAGCTCGTTTCCTGTACAGCGACCATGGCAGTAGCATGTCAGCTGATCAGTTCCTATGACATAATTAGTAAAATAAACAAGTAGTAAACTATAATTAACGCTCTTTAATACAATATCAACAGCTAGAAACCATCCTGATAAGGATTGTATCTTAGAAAGGAGAACAGTTAGATAGTATTGAGTCTCAATTACTATTGTGATTTCGTTCATTATGTCAAGATTGAAGTTTTTGCGGTTGTCAAGCCACTTAAGCAGGATAACTGGGATGCATGTTGCTCTCATCACCTACAACCAATATATATACATTAATACTGCTTCAGTACATAGATTGGTAGTATTCGCTCTTCTCAAGGTAACAGTTCAGGATATAGATGACCTCCTTACCAGAAATGAGCTTCCGAGAGAAATGTCACTAAACTAGAATTAATCTCTTATTTTTCAAGTGCTTTATATTCTAAAACGATCTTCGAGTATTCTATATTTTCCTTCTTTGAATTCTTTATTGGTATATGGAAGTTGTGATTACTAGGCAGTCGTTATCCTAAACTGTCAGTTATTTCTACGCGGGTATCTCTTGATCAATATCGCTGAGTCTATACAGGACTGTGAAACGACCGCAGGGAAGAGATTCACCTGGGAATGCCCTCACTTCCGCTTGTCCGACCTAATTATGAATGTACAGAAGGGCTAAAATTACATGTTCTACGCATGCTAAAAGTACCGATAAATGGTCTATAAAAGGTTCTTAAGACTTCGTAGTTAGCCAAGAATAATTATCACTTCTTACATCTTACAAGGACACTCGCTCAATCTCGCTGGTAGTGGAGCCCCCAATAGCTCACTGATCACTTCAAACACTTCGCACCACTTTATAGCGGTAGTTGGTTTTAGGGTTTTCTTTTTAAAAAATAAATAGAAACATATTTGTAGTTCAAGTAGAGTATATAGCCAGGAATGTAAGAGATGTCGATCGAGTACGATTTTTGGTATTGTGAAATAGGATATTGATATATTTTCTTATATCTGAGCCTCAAAGCAAATCCCGTTTGTAGGTCTTCTGAGTTCCCCTTTCAGTTCCCTTTTTACCGTAATTCTATCGTGTATTATTATCCTAGTTCTCGCCTCGTTAAAGTCAATGGAATCACTTCAATATTCTCATAAGTGTTTAGTGGACTTTTTAGCTTGCTTTCTTCCTAACTACCTACCCAGAGACTGGCAAGCTGATTACTGTAGAATCCTATAAGAGTGGGATATGACTAGAAACGATAGATCAAAGGAAAATATTACAATATAATGTCAATATTTTAACCACATGAAACGAAAGTCTGTATAAGCAGGATTTATTTCTTAGTATAAGTTACAGGTCTTCGTATTCAACTTTAATCTTGCTATCCTTATATATATTCGTCATCCACTTGATTCGGAGCCTCCAATATGGCTTTTGAAGGAACAATATTTTTCAAATTCATTGTCTTCTTTTAGTAAAGACATACTACATAAATGCTCACAAAGACTATTATATAACATCTTAATATTCTGGTCTGTTTGTATTATTCTCAGAATACCAGATGTTAGAAATAATATTATTACACCGAAATTGATAATACCACCTTCAATTATGCCTAAGTCCCTTGTGACTTTTATTTTGATAATATTAGAAACGGTAGAATCATCGTCATTTTTTGGCGAATGTGAGTACCAAGTATCGAATATATGAAGTTTTATTATAGTTTCCTCTTGTGATAAGTTATATTGTATACAAAGAGCTATATATCTACTAGTAATATCAAATAATAATTTATGTTTCCATTCTTTGAATGTAATGTTACTTAGTAAATAATATATTTCATAACGTTGGTGGAAATGAAGTTTAGAATTTAAGTATTTAATTTCACCAGTATCAAAGTATAGATGATAAAGCGAAATTAAACCATTACCATCAGTGAATAGTTCGTTAGTGAACAGAATTATCGGCATAAAAGGCATTATAACTTTGGTAGGATAATCTTCTTCAATATCCACAATTATATAATTTCCACGAATATAAAAATCAAGACAATGTTCCATAATAGTTTGATATTGATTTGATTTTGGATGCCATATTGTTAAATTCCTGTTATCATATATACTCGAACAATGCGAGAAACATATATAATCTTTACTAATACATATTTTATGAACTATTCCACTACTTATTGGAATAGATGGAGCTCCTTTTAAAGTAATTCGATCAATATTTGGAATGGATGTATCTATCTTGAAGAAAGAAAATCCTATCGTAACTGAATATACAACGAGATGGTTGGAGAAATATGCAGCAGTCATAATAGGCTCATTTGGCCAATTAGCTATTTCGAGTTGAATTCTTGGAAATTCTTTGGTAATTGATGTTTCAATATTGAAAATCCTCAGTTGTCCTGATAATCCATATTTAAGTGCATCTCCAAAGATAATATTATACCTTATTAAATATTAGTTATGAAATAGAAAAATAGGTTAACACATTACCCATCAAAGAATACTAAACCTCCGTTATTAAAGTTTATATCTACTACTTTATGATTTACTCTGATATTTTTGATAGCTGAGGGAATTGACCATCCTAATCGAAATGATTGATAAAGCTTTTGCCAATCGATATTATTATATAGTAGTTGAATAGGACCAAGATCAATTTGTAGTTCTTTTCGCCACCAGCAAGATAGCTTCAATTTTTCGGAAGTTAGTTTCGATAATCTTAATAGAATTAGAAGTCTATCTTTTCGATATAAATTTTCGAGTATTTGATCGATAAGCTCAATAGGGAGGTTATATAAGATTATTTTATTCATATTTAAAAGGAAAGAAGATCCCCAAATAATCAGATAACTATCTAATTAGCTTAAGATTTTTCTTCTTTCTATATTATATTATCTTCTTAATAGATATTAATAATTCTCTATAAATAGATAGAATTAAAAATAGTGTCAACTGATATTTGTAGCGTAAATTATATAGTAATATTAATTAGTTTAGATTTTTTATTAATATATTTTTATACATATTTAACTCATTGTCTATATTAAATTACTTATTAGATCTTATATTTATGTATTACTATTATACTAAAATAGATCATATATTGCCAAAGTTTAACTGAGATGACTAGTTTGCATAATCTAATAATATATTCCATTTTTTACCAAAGCTAACAATAGTATATCGGCTCTAATAACAATTTCATCAATTACTAAGGTCGGCGAAGACGGATCCTCCTACCTGTACGTGGTGCCGGTTACGAACCGGTACTATTTCGATTAACTCTGCCTCTGCGTCGACGCAAGCAGCAGTTGGTGCTTCGGGCGGACGGATCTCTCGGACGAAGTGGCAACGTGGCCTTTCGGATTACACGACAACTACCTCTCTGCCTGCCTCTACTTCTACAACATGGCTTTTCGAACACGCTGGACGTTAATCATCATCATTATCATCATCAATTACTAAAGTTGAGCAAATGAATTAAGATTTAGTAGAATTTCGCTTATTAAACTTAGTATATTAAAGGATTATACTTGGACGCCAGGATAAATACTTGTAGTCCCTGTTCTAGCAACTATAATTTGTCAGCCAATCAGTTCGCAGAAATAACTTCTTTGTGTTATTTGATTGGCTAAAATTTAGATCGTGAAGCGACAGGGACTACAAGTATATATCCTGGCGTCCAAGTACTAAGAGCCCAGGCAATATCTCGTCGCACCCCTTAAGCGAGATGCGGTCATCCATTTTAATTCCCATATTAGAACTTCAAAATTTAGAATTAAATCAACTTAAAATATTTATCCTTCAAAAACATTTAATCCTCGTCCTGGATCCTAAAATCATGTGCACTAATCTAATATAATGAAAAATGGTCAAGTCCCAAGTTTTCGAGGGTGCTTCAAGCACGAGCGGATGGGAAATCCTGGAACACGATCAAGGCTGAATTAGGGGTACCACGATCTAGTACTAGAAGCATAGTTCGCTCCCAACAGGAAATAAGGAATAGAAAAGATGTAGGAGGAGTTCGGGCGATGATATCGGCCAAGGAAGTTCGCGGAATTATCAGGGAACTCTCAAGAAGTTGGCATGGGCGTAGGATGACTTATGAGTGGGTGAGAGCAGTACTAGGGGTTGAAGCATCCGTTCGTACAATCCGTCGGGAATTGCATAAGCTTGGGTACCGCCGGTGTGTAGCTTGCCCTAGGCCCTTTATCAATAGGATTCAGGCAAAGAAACGACTATAGTTCGCAAGACTACATCGGTGGTGGAGTACAAGTGATTATGCTGCTTCTCAGCCAGAAGGGGGTGGTTGGCAGAAGGTTTACTAATCGGACGAAGCTACCTTTGAGACGGGTAAACAGGGAAGAATATGGTGACTCGCCGGCCTGATGAAAAGTGGTGTTTAAACTGTGTTCAAGCGGTGTACCGCTCAGGGAGGATGTCAGTCATGATTTGGGGTATGATCGGCTGGAACCACAAGTCACCTCTAGTCTTCCTTGAGAAAAGACCTGGTTGCCGGGGTGTTAATGTAACAACATATAAGGAACAAGTACTTGAGCCAATTGTATTCCCACTGTTTGAAAAGGTTGGGCCTGAGTATATCTTCATGGAGGACGGGTCGAAAGTGCATAGTGGGTATGCCCTGGTGGCCCTGTTTGAGTAGGGCATTAGGACTCTTAACTGGCCACCATGCTCCCTTGGTTTAACCAAATTGAGGTCTGGCGCTGGGTGAAACATAAGATTAATCAGCTGCCCTTTGTACCTACTTCCTTTGAAGAGCTAAAGCGAGAGATTCAGAGGTTGTGGGATCAGATGGATCCGAAGACTTTTCACCCGGAGGTCGAAAGGTTGACATGTAAATGAGAAGATGTGATCAAGGTTAAAGGAAAGGCTACTTGTACACTAGTAATATTCTTCAATTTCAGGTAAAAACATTGTATGGTTGATTTTCAATTTAATATTGAAGTAAATGGGTGCAAAATGAGGGGTGTGCGACGAGTCGTGGCCTAAGCTCTTACACAAAACACAGTGGTGGGTATTTCATTTTATTTGAACTTGACGAACATGACTAAATTGACCAAATTGACCATATTGACCATATTGACCATATTTTTTTGGGCTAGTAGCAAGCAGTGGGGTAAGTAGGGATCTACCCCACCATGATCTATTTCCCTTTCAGCTTTTTAGGGCAGCTTCTTACAAGAGTAGTACTTACATTCAATAGACTCGAAAGAGAAATTTCTATTTTCTCATCATCGTCGTTTCCTTCTCTGACTCACTTGCATCTTTTGTTCTTGCTACCCTTGGTATACTTATAAGCCTTGCTGTTTGTGAGAAATTGACTGAGTACAGTAGCTGGATCCTGTTTCTCGTTAATAATGTTGTCATCATCTTATTGATATATTCAGATAATATAATATATCTCCGGTTAGATATACGAAGAGTAACCCTAGTTTTTCATCTGTAGGAGTTGGTGCAAGCAGACTGAACATATAAACGTTCAATACGAAGACGCCAGTCAGAACAGATATAAGCGAAGTATCGCCCGTTCCCAGGGGGCTATGTAGCAAATATCCGTCACGATATGGAAAGCCACGAAAAGCATACCAGTTGGCTATAGACAGATCAATATATGTGAGAATGGACCAGAGATATACCATAATAAGCTACACCTCAAGTGTGGCGTCACCTTTTGGTTTCACAATATACTTATTAATATCTAGTATAACTTGAAACTTGACGTTGTCATTCAACACAGTAGTGTTCATAGGTCTATAAGGTCCTCTAGCTACCTCGGTCCAAGCTGATAATTTCCCCAGCTTTGAATTCCTTGTTCCCTGATCTGCGAATGAAGGTTTTAGCACTATCATTTCTATAAGTATAATCTTTAGCTTCTTGGAGAAAGCATTTTATTGGTTCTGTACAACAACCTGTACAACAACCAAAGCAGGAAATAACTAGCTTTTCTTGGTCCGATATTGGATTGTCTCTATAATATGAGATCTTGAAAACTACTACCTCCTAGCGTCTAATCTTAAAAAGTCTTCTGTTGTGCCAAAAAGATTATGGGAGTCTATCGCCGGGGTAAACTACGGCTCTGTTTGTGCATCTTGATTGGCGAAGTTCAACCATTGAACGCTACTATTTATATTGACTGTATATCGGGTAACAGCCTTGTAATTTTCAAGATCCCAATATCTTCTTCTAGATATTGCTGCTATAAGCGAGAGGGAAGGTCATACTTATAGGCCAAGAATTCTATAACTTGATCATGAATCTCATCTCTACTACTAATTGAAATACCTGTTATATAGTATACAGCGAGAAAATCCTACGCAAATAAATACAAATAACTATAGATTTTGGTTGATAACTAATAAAGCTGTAGCCAAGCTGACTAGATTAATGATGTCGAAACTAGTAATCTGAAGAATGATATTGTAGAGATATCTGTAGAAAGAGATAAAGCTCTCTAGGAGCATATATGATAGCAGTCCTCCAATCATAGTCGCAGTCGAGTTACCAGAAGATGGCATCGATAAATTTTCTTCGGTATCCTCCAAAGTCACTTTGAGATCGAGCTCTTCTATTCTCTTTGCCAGATATGAACCCTTTCTCTCTACCTCTCCTTTTTACTATAATAATAGTTGATCTTCAACGCAGAATGTTAAGAATCGTTCTACTGATTACTATATTGATTTTTGATACTATTAGGTGATCTAGAAGGTTAAGGTGGATTTTAATGGATAATACCTTATAGCTAATAGTAACGGCTGAGTTTTGGTAGTTTGATTGATTGATTGATTATTCTTATGCTAAACTAGCTAAAGCTATGTAGAACTCCTATAATCCTAGGTAGGAAACCATGGCCGGAGCCTGGAAGAAAACCTGCCTCAATATTCAAATGAAACTATTATTTACACGCTGCCTTCAAATGCTCACCGGTTTCGTACGAGACTATTCGTACAAGAGAGAATTGGCAACTTGAAACTGACTTAGTCTTCCTGACTGGATCATCCACCTGCTAGCCATACCTGCTCCCTCCGGGGTATCGAGAAGTCGTACGAAGTCTACTCTCTCTCCAAGTTTCGTGCGGCGTCCCCTCTCCTTTGGGCAATAGAGCAATATATGCCTCGGGGTTTCCAGTACTTGCTCGCACTCGCATATACCGGAGTCCCATCCGGGGACTTTAGCTTTGTGTAGGAAGTATGCAAGCCCTGTGAGGCCTGTTCTCATATGAATTAGCACTACGCTCTCCGCTTTGCGAAGCTTTGAGTGTAGCTTGAGAATCCCCTTGTCAGGCGGTCGATGGACCTGGTCCTACTCTGTTCGAGGTATCGTCTGCTATCTATTTGTCCAGACCTGTGCTTCTTTACTTCTGGGGTATCCTCCCCTAGTTTCGAGCTATGGTCCATTCCGCTCGACGCTGGCCTTGTGTCTGAGTAGTCCTTGGTTTTCGGAGCTTAAGCCTCCATACGATTGCTTGACACGCCCTCTGGATCTGGTCGTAATTGGGGATGCCTGGAGCCTCCGCTGGAAGGCTGCGATCCTGCTATCTAGGTATAGATCGATGGGAGGGGTGAAAGTCCCTGTCTCTAAGGCTTGAATTGGCGTTGCGCTGTATGCCCCTGCGATCGTACGGAGGCATTTGTTCTGGACTGTGCGAAGCTTCGCTGCAACCCCTTTTGCTTTTCCTTCGGTAGGTGAGTGCCACAACATTGCTCCGTAGGTCAGCATCGGTCGAACTACGGATGAGTAGATCTGACGGGACCATGCAAAGGACGCTCCCCATGTTGACGCTGTGAGCCTCGTAAGGGCCCCGATTTGTGATGTTGCCTTTCGTGTAACTTTGCGTGCGTGGGCGGACCACGTTAGCTTAGTATCTAGCCATACACCTAGAATCCTGACTTCCCCCGACGGTTCCTTTCGTACGGAGCCAAAGTTGACTCCTGCTGTTACGTTGAATTTCGTATGACTCCTGGTAAAATGCGTAAGTTCGTATTTGCCTGGTGAGAACTTCATCCCGTGGCGTTCTGCCCACTTGAGGCACCTCTCGTGGATCCGCTCGAGCATTCTGTACTTTGACTTTGTAGAGGTTCCGTATATAAGGATGTTAGTGTCATCCGCAAAGCCGATAGCTGAGATCCTTGCTTTGGGCTGGTTACAGATCTCAAGAAGCTCGTGTGCGTAGAAATTAAACAGGATTGGCGAGAGCGTAGAGCCCTGGGGAACTCCTGCTTTAATTGCGAACGGTTGAGATTCCTTTCCCTGGATAACTAGTGTCGTCGTGCGGTCTGTGAGAAATGCCCTGATCCACCGTACTAGCCATCTTTGAAATCCCTTCTTTCGGAGAATGTCCAACATCCGTATAGGGTATACTATATCAAAGGCGCCTGACAGGTCTAGGGACAACAGTGTAGCGACGTGCTTTGGGGACTTCCAGACTGTATATACTTGCTCGGTAAATAGCTCTAGGGCGGTCTCTGTAGACCTGGACCTACGAGCTCCCATCTGAGTCTGGGAGTAGGTGATGTTCTTCCGCAATCGTTTAGATACTCTTAACTGTAGCTGCCTCGATGAGCTTGCCAATGGTGTTAAGCAGTGCAATAGGTCTCCAGGAGCCTGGTTCCTCGTACGACTGCTTATTAAGCTTGCGGAGCACAATCGTGCGGGCATGTTCAAGCTGTGCCGGGTAGTGGCCTAGCTGCCAGCATGCCGTAGCTATACTAGCTACTGCGTTAGCTAACGGCTCCCTCATTGCCTTGAGGAAGTCGTTTGAGATCGAGTCGCTCCCTGGGGCCGTTTTGGTAGTTACTGGTAGGATAGATGAGTTTGGTAATATCCTCTTACTTTAAAGTATGTTATGAGAACCTCTCATTTCTACTTACACAATAACAAAGTTTTTTCTATAGTTCCCTTCAATGAGGTATGATGAAGTGAAAACTATGGTGGAAGCTTAGTTCAAGTAACATTAGAGTTTAAATGTAATCGAGTCTTCTCCAATTATCCGATTCCCAAATCCTAGGAGAATAGTTTAGCCAACTATTTCAAAAGTTTAAACAATAAAATAGTGTATACCAAGCACTGAAGAACTTGGCGATTTAAGTCCGCAACTAAAACAAAATACGACAAACGATATATGTTACAATCAATAAGCCTAGAGGTGAGGAGGCCGGGGACTATCAGTAGCAGCCGCAACCAACGACCCAGATTAAATGATCAATGGCAAGTTGCTACTAGTTTAGATATCTGTTAAACCCGTATTCTTCTAAATCTAGCATTACCAGTTCTAATGCTAATCCTGAATTATATGTACAATGCTGGCCTACTAGCATGAGGTAGTCTTCCTGAAAAGGGCTATGAAATAACTTAGTACATACTACCTCCAACGCCCAACTCTGCCACAACGGCTTAGACGCAAAAAACGAGGTTACCTCTGAGCACCGTCAATGCTTTATTAACCAGCAATGAGATACTCTAATAATACAGATTGAGAAACCTATAGCTCGTCCTCCTCTTACTCCGATAAGCCACAGGTTAAAGTAGAGAAACAAGTGGTGAAAGAAAAGAAGATAGTTGAGACACAAGAGAAAGCAATCAAATACCAGATTAATATAGAGGTTAAGAATGCCAAAAAGAGTTGGCTCTAATATATAAAAGGAGTTGCCTCGCCCAGTCAAATTATATTATGAAGCCAGTTGGACAATAAAAACAACTTACTATATATCATAGTAATAGAGGTTAGTAGTGGTGGTGGAAGGTAATAATCGGTCGACCAGAGTAACACGAAGTAGGCAGATTATGCTTCCGGCAAGATATCGGGATTGATATTCTGAATGGAGTAGCTCTTAGATATACAAATTTTCTACTGTAATTATTAACTTTAATTGATTATCTTAAAACTTCAACTTTTAAGAATCATTTATTAGCTGTAGGAGATGGTTGAGGAAAGCGTGCTTTGGTGCTTGAGTGGGGATTTCGGCTACCGATGAGTATCTCTTCAGCCAACATAGGCCCCCGTCTCCACCACTTATAATAAGGAGCACAAGAAGTAAATTATTCAAACTACTCATAGCCTCGTATAACTGTTTGCCAACTAATCAATTGCTCCCGCAGGCTTCTTCACACCGTCTTTGGGGTGTCAACTTCATCACCCGATATTGACTTACGCAGACATCCAAGAAATTGATGTATCTGCTGGAACCACTTTTTTAGAGAAACGAAAATCCACTTGAGAAACTGACGTATCCACTGGAATAACTTTGTAGAAAAAAAAAACGCCACTCGAGAACTAGTCTCACGGAATAGCTAGATAAACAAGATAGAGTTAGTAAGGCTCCGGGTATCGAGGAAGAGTAACATGTAGGACATCGCAAGACGTACACTGGAATCCACCATTCTGAAGGTTCACCATCACTTCTCTTCGGGCCAAAAGACGATTGGAATCTCTTGGCCCGCTTCTCCCACTTAGTCTCAGTAGCTTTTCTTCGGCCCCCAGTGCCATCGGAGCTGTGTTTAGCCACCATACGGTCTATCACGCTTGAGCTATACGGTTCGTAAAGTTGCCTGCAATGGTTTGCAATGTTCCCAAGATTGAAGACAAGTATATACGTTACACAGCCGACAATGACAGCATTAGTCATAAAGGGATTCTTTGTACTACTATCGGTGATATTAGGAATGGCCCGGAGTGCCTATAGATCCATCAGTATATATCTGCAAATGCGTTTTTTCAGTATATAAGCAGATCTATTGTACATTGTAGCGATTATAAGTAACGAAATAGAACAGGAGAATAGTTAGCAATTTATAGGGTACTCACAGCACAGAATGTTAATGGCAAATAGAAGATACTGATATAAGTCAGTAGCTTAACGTTATCTCCTAATCTTGTTGATGCCCTGCTCTCCATGAGAGCACTGAAATTGAATAATTAAAGGGTAAGAGAGTTGTCAGCTATGGACTTTTTGGTAACAGGTGAGGGATATAGAGTAGAAGCAAGATGATCATGACACAACTCACTCCGTCACGCAAAGTTAGTGCGGTTTCTTGTTGGTGTTTAAATTGTAATTGCCGGGTTTTTAAGGTCTCCCAAGTATCACCAATTTCTTCTGCAAGATCTCGAAGCTGGTTCAGGTTATCCATTTTCATTTTGTCAGGGGTGGAAGATGAATCTTTGTCCTGAGGCTGGTCTCCCTGGTCTTTTTCAATATGCGTTGTAATATGTGCCTCTCGAAACAGCGTCCATTGCTTGATGTTGTCTTCGATGCTAATGTCAAATTCATTGAGACATCATCCAATGACACAGAAGTATAGCCTGGATTAGCTGAAATTTTCGTCATCGAATAAGAGTTCGACGTAAGCCTTATGGTCCATAAAGTCTTCATACAGTAGGTCTTCTATATACTGATATAGACTTTCCTATTGTTTCACAACCACTATCAGAGCTTGCAAGACACTTGTGAGCTCCGCAATTAGCTTGCGCCGGTGTTCCAACCCCGTTCCAATCTAAATCGGACTCTGTTAGGTCTTGCTGTGAATTTTCAAAGAAACCAGAAGGAGTTAGTAACAAAATGGTCCAGTAGGGCTCGAGTTATTGTTACTAGGCATCGTGAGATAACTTAGGTACGTGCTCGATGTTGTAAACATCTGTCTGTTTGTGGTTACTTGTTTCATAAATCAATAATAAAGAGCTTACTGTGAATGCACTCTGTCGAAATCTTTGCTTTGTGCTTTTCGGACCAGCTGCCTTCTCATAAAGGTCTCCAGTTTTCCAGCTTTCAACGTCAGAGAATGACTCCACCTTTTCATAAAAAGTAATATGAAAACCATTGTTATCATCGCTAGATGGATTGGCTAGCTTGCTACCTAACCTTCGCGAGCACTCGAGGCGAAGCTTGATCGTCTTATAAATTGGATCTTCGTCGCTTCTAGCAACAAGGTAAGGCGAGTAAGATAAAGGTCTCTTAATAACAAGCGTTTTCAAATCCAGTACCGATGAAAGGCCTTGGCAAAATCTGTTGATAGTCAGGATGTAACATAGGTATGATTCAATCCTCCAGAGTACTACGTACATGACTCTTCCCCATTGATCAATTGGCCATTCAGGAATCGTCGGTTTTCTCAGCTTGATTGGTTTCGAGCTAGATACACCTTGGGTTAGGAACTACCAAATGAGCCGAAATAAAAGAGCAAACACAAGCACCAACCTGATATTCTGGGTTGAATACATCTCAACATCGCAGGATCCAGGCCTGTAAATAGCTAGAATATGGTCTGATTTCGCGAGGTTGCTATCCAAAATGTAGAAATCTAAGAATCGACCTCTATTATCATAAAACTTTTTAATCGTCTGTATCTTCGATTCCAAAGCATCTCTTGACTTCCTATCTTGTTCTGAAGTAGAAATTAGATCGGACAGGTTGATTTCATACTTACGAAGCCAATACAAGTCAAATGAGAGTCTAATTCTACCATCATGAGGTAGAAACCAAGCAATGCCTATTTCTTTGACGACTTCAGCTATACTTGCCTCCTGTTCTAAAAGACTTAAATTTGGTGCTATATATCCATTAGTTCGGCTTTGCTAGTATAAGTTTTCATGTGAGTCATTCAAACGCGCGAAGATAAGAAGACTCTTACCTTCTATAACCATCAGAAAACAACATCAGCAATCAATTCAATCAAGTACATTCTAAGTCAGGTAGAATAATTTACATCCTATAATCACGAAGATATTATTTATCGGCTTTATATATAAATACCTTTTGCTATTGCCAAGTTTACTTACTACCTAGAATAATGAAATTAAATGAGTAGTAAGATTAGTTATTATATTGATCAAGAGATATCTTTTATTCTAGTCATGCTCACTTACACTCATATCTATAACTTCTTAAATAATCTTGGCTATTATAATTGGTGCTCTCTTACCCTTCATAATTTTATGCTCAACATCCGGCTACTTTCGGAATTAGATGTTTGAAGTGTCGTAAATAAAGTTCAAAATCGAAGACACTGTTCAAGCCGTATTGCCTGGTTTTGCAAGACTCAATAGGTGTGATATAGCCTCCAATTATGTTGCTTCAGATCCTTGACCGCTAATACGATCGAAGTGATAGGTAGATATCCTTAACTGCTAGGCATAGGGTCAATGGTCAGTGGCTGGCAGGTTACGTTGTTTTATTTTTGTATAATATTAAATGGTGTTGCCCAAGCCAACCAAAACAGGATACGATACGAAAAGTGATATGCAAGGCGATGCTGAGCGACCCAAATTTTCCCAACAATGCGACTAGGTTTCCAACCTGCTTTAACAAGTGGAGGCGTTTCGTAGGAAAAAGCAATCGTAAGAGCGCTGAGGATTTCCGACAGAGAAGATGCTGGTGTGACCGGCATTACCGAAACATGTCTCCACTATCACTATCTTTTCACAGCCGCGAATCTTGGAACTTAAATGTGTAGTCTCTGTAGGGAGATTCAGGACGCAAGGATAAGAGCCTCTGGTGACCCCAAGATGGAGTGTATCACAGGTTACTCAATTAATTTAAGTACGCTTAAGATCGTCGATTAGAGAAGTTGACTTTCCCTATCACTTATCTTATCAATATATTAATGTCCCGGCGACCCCGCTCTATTCAATCTTCTTTGAGTCAAGGCACAAAAGTCAGCCGCGTTCTTCCCTGCAATTTTGAGCCACAAAAGCCCACCCCAAGACACGTTGCCCACAAACCTATCGGTAATGGAACATACTAGAGAATGGCGGGGTAACTAAGTTAACAATCCATCTGTGCGACACTATTGCGGTACTATGCTCAATCAGGACTAATGATCACGTCATTTAGATTGCGTGTGCTCGATCGTCACATCTGTCCTCGACAATACTTCCTGTCCCACCTGCCAAAGCTTCGCCATATGCTCATTTACTGGTAGTGTGCGTGTGCGCACAATTATCTCTCGAACGCTTCATTTAGTAATAGTTAGATAAAAGAAAGGTATACGTTTGAAGTGCTCCCCCTCCCCGCCCGCTCTCCAATCGATGTGGAGCCCGCTGAACCTCACGTGCACCGCTCTTACTAAAGGAACCCTAGGCGGTGGTAGAACTCTAACCAAATTTCGCTCAGAAAGAAATTTTCTTAGTAATCTCACGTGATTTTGTCAATTTTTTGCCAAATTTCTTGCCAAGATCGAACCGACTTGAAATTGCCCTTTGTCTCTCCCCACTCTGAAACCCTTCAAACTACGTTCGAAGGAAAACTTGATCTATGCTTTCGTGTTGATTGAATACTGCTATTTGAGAGGAAGTTCATCCACCTTCGTTTTCAGTATTTATATCAGCACCTTTCTCCATTAACAGTTTCACAATATCCTCGTCCCTGTCGAAGCAGCCTATCACAGCGGCGTCTGGCCATATTCATCTTTCGAGTTGATATCCACTTTGTCTGTTTCAAGCAGCAGCTTGATCACAGCCTCGTCCCTGTTCTTAACAGTCCACAACAGCAGTGTGTGATCATCATTATCTTTTGAGTTAACATTCACCTTGTTTGTCGCAAGCAATAACTTAACCACAGCCCTGTGCATGTTCTCAGCAGCCTGAAACAGCGGTGTCCGATTACGGTTATCCTTCAAATCGATATTGACTTTGCCTGTTGCGAGCAGCAGCTTTACAACAACCTCATGCCCCTTCTCAGCGGCCCACAACAGTGGCGTTTGGCTATAACTCTCTCTTGAATCCTGATATTGACTATGCGATATTACCTTTATTGCTTCTTGAATCCCGAAATATACTGCTAAATGCATTCCTGTCATTCTCTGTGGAAATTGCTGACTGTAATTAAAGTCTAATGACCACCGCTTCATAGCTATGAGCACTTGTGACGCCGCCTCCGCCTTAGCCTTGCACTTTAAGGAGTCTATGGCTTCCTGCAAAAATTCGAACCTTGGCGAGCATGGTGTCCCCAGTTGTGTGCCGTGTATTGTAGAGCGGATTTGATTTAGCCTCGTCTCGAACTCGCCGTCTGTTCGACAAAACCCACTCTCAAAGATGCTAAATGAGAGGTATGTAGTACAGATTGTCGTGATAGCAGTATCTGCGCTCGGAAACCAACGCTTCGGTGTTCGCTCAAGTTATTCTTGCGTCGTATAGTGGAATAGGCGGATTATGTTGTTTTCTCCATCCACAACAACCAACAGAGCATATGCATTAGTTAAATGCTCAAAAATAGGAATATTTGTCTTTATCCAGTTCTGATTTTCCAATTTCAACTGCAAGCGCATACCGGAGTTCTGGTATAGTCATCTGTCTCTTTGCTTTAACAATCAATGAAAGGATAAGTAAGGGTGTCTTTTGGCAAGTCACCTCTCTGCTGTTGAATCCGCTCCATGGTTAGGGACCTTAGGGTTAGAGTTAGAGTATATTCATGTGGGTTGTGAAACTGGTCGTTGTGGGACACTGATCTTAAGAACAAGCAGCTCATATCAACCATAAATTCATCGTACATAGCGAAATATACTAAACATATTGCGGACATCATTGAGTTTTGTAAGCGTACTATGTTGCAGATGCAGATAGAATGTTTATGTCTTTGCCTTCGGTCGTCAGGTGGAAGTGACCCGGTCGGATGCTTGTCAACAGTTAAGCCTGGGGATTAGCGGTTGAGGATAGCGGTTGAGCTTAGCAGCTCAAATCGCTATTTCGAACTACTAACTGAATCGCTATTCTGAACAGCTAAAATAAATAGTAAATTTATTGTTGAGAACTTCAAGTAGGGATTTCGAATAACTAATAAAATGCAATTGGTAACTATCAGAGTACTAAATATAATGATGATTTTAGTTTAAGCACGAAGCTCCATATAATAAGGAAATGTATCCTCTTCCTCTGTTCCTAAGTCGCTGTGTCGATGCGTCGACAACCTCTCATTCGAGCTGTCGACCTGTCGACCTCACCGTCTTAGTCATGTGACCACATTCTGCCGGTCACCTATCCTCTCAGGAGTTCTACTATGACTAACCAATCATTGAGCCTAAGGTCTCCTGGTCACATAGCTACTCTTTAATATAGAAGTGCGCAAATTGAATAAATTCATCATTCCACATATTTTGATCTAGTTTTCTTGTTCTCTAAAACAGCTTTTCGTATTTCGATGAATTGTCAGAAGCATGTGAGGTCATTACCCACATCAATGAAAGTCGGGTATTTGAGCAACCATGTGCTGACATCCCCAAAACGAACTACATGGAAACGCAGTGGGTGGGGTTGCTTGGCTAGGTTGTACTCGGGTACCATTTCACCAACTTATTACCCAATTGGGTACCAAGTAAGAATATGGATCCCCAAGAGTGGATCGTAGTAGATCATTTAAAATTTCAGATGGAAAACACATATCAGCTGTGGGACCTTGGCAACTCAGTGGATAAACAATTGGATGGTTTGAAATGCTAAAATCCCGACTGGTGGGTACCCGGTGCACGGCCTAAAGAAGACTGATCGAATAGAAATGTACCACATCTAAACCTATCCTGCGTAAATCTGCGTCCGACATGTGCGTTCTCATGATTTTATATATATAGATCAATCAATATTATAATTCATCTTGTCTGTTTATCCACCGTGAACATCACTGCTATCTTTTACTTCCATTTCCTGTTTGACCTTAACACTGTAACAAGGTTTTGATAACTAACACGTGTTTCCTCATTTGCATTAATCTAGAATACTATTAGCATAAATAAATAATACCCAAAATATCTAAACATACATCAATCAACACTCCAAGATCCCGATAATAATCCAATATAGCCGGATTCAAGCGCTCGAATTCTTCGTGCCGACGATGAAATATCTCCTCGTTATCGTTAAGTCTCCCTTCCAATTTTCTGGTCAGATACCGGTGTAGCGCAATTTTCCTGTCGCAGTCAAAATAGAGGACGAGATCTGGTTTGCCTAACTATAAAAGATGAGAAAGCATATAAATATATCGAATTCTTCATCAATTGCCTGGTCTTCGCTAGCAATTCCCTGATCGAGTCTTCGCGGAAATCCATCAATAATGATAGCATGACAGGTTTCTAGCTTGCTTGTAATGGCATGCTTCAAAATATCGATTATCGTTGTTGTAGGCACTAGTTTACCCTCTTCAATGTAATCCTTGATATGAAGATACTGATCGTTTTGTTCATCCCTCAAATCTCGTAGAAGATCACCAACGGAGATATGGTGACAGTGATAATCTTGTACCAAGAGCTTGCACAACGTTCCTTTTCCAGATCCTGGACATCCTTAAATCTATTAGTTTCATTCAGACAAGTGTTTGTAGCTTGGACTTACCGATAACATATATCAGAAGGCTATGATTCTGAGGTAGAACCTCTACCCTACTATACTGTTCATCCATTTGACCGTGTCGAATGTAAGATCTCAAAGGTGTAGATTAACTTTTTTAATCCTAGAATATCTAGAGTAGATAAACCAGTATAGATCTTCAACAGAAAATGATTTATTTTCCAACAAAGAAAAGAAAGAAAACTGAATCTTTTTGAGTAGAAGCTCCTAAAATCAAAAAATTTACATCTCACCCAATATCAATGATCCAATAAAATCAGGAATGGCATAGGACATGCAAAATTGAATACTAGATATCAAATCAGAGAAGGCTAATCGCGATTTTATTCGCCGGATGGAGGGCGGGGAAACTGAATAACATCAGAGACATGGTGGCGAGATACAGCAATACCTGCACACACCTCAATTGACTTGCTACCTAACGCTTATATTGGATTGAGACTTCTTTGTCCTCCAGGACTCAACTCAAAAATACAACGTAACACGAACCCACTTCGCAGAAGAAGACTATGGCATCTATTCTCATCATAGCCTTTATGGTAATCTTACTTATCACTGTTTTACTTCGAAGGAGAGACTCAAAGCCTGTATCGCTGGTTCCGATCTCGGTAAATTACCACTTGACTCGAAAATGCAACTATGAGTGCGGTTTCTGCTTTCACACTGCAAAGACATCATATATCCTGCCACTGGAAGAGGCCAAAAGGGGTCTGCTACTTCTTAAGCAGGCTGGAATGAAGAAGCTGAACTTTGCTGGAGGAGAGCCGATGATGTATCCGAAATTTGTAGGAGAGTTGGCGAGATACTGCAAGACTGAATTGGGGCTTGAATCGATTTCGATTGTGACAAATGGAAGCCTAGTAAAGCCACAATTTCTCGACAAGTTCGGACGGTTTATTGACATTATCGCGGTTTCGTGCGACTCCTTTGACGAAGCAACGAATGTGAAGATTGGCCGTGGCAAAGGATGCCATCTCGAGAAGTTTAGAAAACTTCGCATCAGCTGCCAAGAGCATGGTATCAAATTTAAAGTTAACACCGTCGTAAACAAGTACAACTTTGAAGAAGATATGCGCGCGGCCATCGAAGCGATAGCACCCTTTCGCTGGAAATGCTTCCAGGTCCTTGTGGTTAAGGGCGAAAACGACTCAGATACTACCCTTCGTGATGCGACCCGCTTCGTCATCTCAGACGATCAGTTTCAGCAATTCTGTGACAAGCATTCAATCATCAATGGCTTTGTGGCAGAACCGAATAATGTTATGAAGGACTCGTACCTCATCTTGGATGAATATATGAGGTTCCTTGATAAGGGGAATGACCCGTCGGCATCGATACTTGAGGTCGGAGTTGAGAAGGCTCTTCAGAGTGTCTTCTGGGATGAGAAGAACTTTATACATCGTGGAGGCATCTACGATTGGACAAAGGAGACACATGAGGATAGTAATAAGTTGTTGGATTGGTGAATAGGAAACATAAATGATGTTTATGGTATGAAGACAATGGTGTTTGCCGAGCACACACTTCATGAGTATTACAAGCAGTCACCAGAGAAGTCAACCTTCTGAGCCGGATGCCCAGGAGCCATTTCAGGAGATAGTTGGATCCACAGCCAGGACCGACCTCATCTCTCTCACACACCTGGGGGTGTATCCGTCAAATGCCTACGAATGGTCTATTTCCCGCGCTTGATATTGCGATAGTTGTTACTTTCAACTAGGCATATATAAACACCTCGATGAAGCCTCCATAGGGGAATCAGCTATAGTGTTTTCAATCTCTTTCGAAGACGATTCCTTCATTTGATTATCAAACCATCAGTAATAGGTATCATTATTTTTATTAGCAGAATGCGACAGCTGATCTCCTTTTTCAAACTCTTGACTTTTAAATTCAATTGAATCAACACTTAACAATGGAACATTATCTTGAGGTGAGGACAAGTTATTCAAACTCTACCTATGATTCTGTTGATCTAGTTTTTAATATTAAAAAGTCGAACTAGGGGGAAGAGATACAGTGTTGAAGCCAAAATCGTGATTTTCTATCTCGGCACTTTTCCAACTTTGATTACCTTTCCATCAACCATCTAATAACTACTTGGTCTCAAGAATTAATAAGTGTAGTCTCTGTCGCTCCACATTCTAGTAGGTTCTAAGTTTCGGCCAATAAAATCAGCCATAAACTCCGCCGCTTTTACGTTTTCTTCTAAAATCGCAACAACTACAACATCGAGTAAAATGTCAGAATACTCAATTCCTACACCTAAACTCCAATATCACGGCAATAGCGACGATCGACTCCGAATATATACACTATTCTATCAAGCTAGGTTTACGAAAGATCAAATTGCCTTACAATTGAACCTGACAATCCGCCAGATCGAATATGCTCTGCAGCATCAACTTACACTTCAAAAGCGATGTTCCGGCCGACCTTTCCTTGGGCCTTCCGAAAGGCAAAAGCTAGTCGTATGGGTTTGTGCTTCTGCTGAAAATAGAAGGGTTCCTTGGGGTCAGATTCCAGCAATATTTGGGTGGGATTGTAATGTTTATGCGATTGAAACCGTGTTCAAGCTTGAGAGATTCAAGCATTGTACAGCTTTAAGAAGCCAGATCTCATACCTCAACATGCTGCTGTGCGTCTAGCTTGGGCTTTATAGCAGGATCCAATCAAGACCTTATGGGATATCATCAATGATTATATTGCGTAGTGGTATCCTCAAGTAATTTCTTCCCATTACGGGCTGAAGGAAGCAGTATTAGGTGGTTGGGATAATATTACGAAGAGCAAGTTCGAGAATTAATTGAGAGTATGCCGGCGCGTTGTAGAGCTATCATTGAGGCAAATGCATCTCTAGTATATAGCTATGAATGAAATTGAGATTGTGGTTGTTGAGTTCTTAATAGAAAGGTAAAGTCTCTCGCTTTACCTGAGAGCCCCATGTAATTAAGGGATTATGTTAAAATAATAGCGTCTGAGATAACTAAGATAAGGATTTACCGCTGTATCAGAATCTAATCTCAGCGCTTGAGATAAGTCAATTAATAGCTACCTAAGGCTTGAGACACTCTTCATTGTATCTTTCATATGATAAATGAATATATAAGATATACTTACTGAGCCTAGAAATACTAGGTAATGCTATGCCCTAGATTAAGCAGATTGAATCGGAGGAGAAGCTTCAAGATGATATAGAGAATTCAGGCCCGAATAGCGAACCTAACGATACTAAAACTCAAGCTTTTTGTCTCGCTCTCTGAGGCTCCATATTCTGCAGTATCAGGTGTGGTGTACAGCATAAAGCTATAACTTAGTGTAGTTTTGAAGCACACTAAGGCGAATGCGGGGGATACCAAATCCATCGTATAGAATGCTTGTAGTTACCACCCGAAAGAGAATAGCGTCTGATTACTCATGACACCACGATTCACCAACGCTGATAATGCTCACTATCAGCCTCGGAATCTCACCATCTTGTAACTTAGAATCCTCAAAAGCTTTAATATTACTTTTTCAACATGGCAAGCTTAGAATACATTGCACGACTGGGAAGTATCATTGATTATAAGTTTAGAAATTGTTCTTTAATACAAAAAGCATTACTGCACCCGGTACAGAAGGAAACAAAAAAGGTAATGAGGAAGAACAACAGCAGTACGAAGGTAATCGTAAGCTCGCCAAAGTAGGCGAAAGCCTTATCCAGTTGGTTGTACGAAAGAGAGAGCTCTGCGAAGAAAAGAATTCACATGGTAAGTTTGGTAAATCTTTATAAAGAGTTTCATAGAGTTTTAGGTTTAGGTTTAAGGGTTAAGGGAATAGAATTATGGGTATGTTCCAATACCTTTTCCTTCTCCTTATCGTCTCCTACTACAAAGTAATCAATCCTCCCGTGCCCGGTGAAATATGTCTGAAGCTTGACCTCTTTCCACAGTGCTGTCTTTTCATGGACTGCAGCCTTGATTTGGTGGACGGATGGTGTCGGAATGTCGGCCAGAGCCGTACCCAGCTGCGCACGGACCTTTTTGCCTAAGGCATAAGCGCACCCCATCATTATATGCCAAGAGCTTATACGACAGCTGCATGCCAGTACAGTACTCGTACAAGCCGTACTGGAATGTACTGAATACATAAAAATGAGTATTGGAATGAGGGGTATTATTGTACATAAATAGAGCGTTGTGCGACCGTCTAGTTGTAGAAGAATCACGACGATTTTACCCATTGCATAAGCTGGCCATTTATTGAGCCCAGCCTAGTGCTACGGATAAACGTCGGCCCGCGTCACGTGACCCTCTTGGATCACCCCTTCTTTTGCCCACCCATTTTGGGGGATCCAACCAACAGATGGCATATGTTTCCGCATCTCACGGAAATGACGGGTACTATACTGGCACTCGGGCTGCAGGCAGTAAAAGCCAGGGTAGCAAGCCAAGTGCTCAACCACAGGACATTGATCCTCGATGCGAGGCTTGTGCTCTCGGAGCTTGTCTACCGTCCGCAGCTTGTAACTGCCCAAGAGCTGGACGGCCGTCTTCAGCGCGTCACCCGAAAATCGGTGTGGTTCGGCCCGCCGGTGACGCGTTTGGCTGGCGGACCCCGGAATCTAACCGGAAACCCGCCGTTAGTCAGCCGCGCACGGCCTCCCTCCCGTCCCGTGCCCTGATGTTTCAGCGAAACACCGGCCCCGCATAGGAGGTAGAGAGATAATTTGAAACAATCTTATTATTAATCTATAGAAGTATATTATTAATCTGTATCTATTATATATATCAAAGTGTATCGACAATATTTGAAAAATAATATTAGAATCAACTTATATCGAAATAAAAGCAAATGATCAAGATATAAAAATCTATATTCAAACTCAAATCAAATCCAAATCTGTTTTATCTGTCTTTTGTCAACAAGATATCAATCTTGTAAACGAGATTCTACAAGTAGTTATATCGAAAGCTGAATAAATATAAGTTATATAATAGTTCATTTATACTATCTTCATCGTATTATCACTAATTGCTGCTCGTGTAAGGATATATATGCGATCCTATTTCCGTGCGATAAAAGAACACACCGAGGAAATAGTTAAGACACTTGTAATTTCATTAAAAGTAAGAATTATGTTAAGCAGAGACTAAAAATACAACTATAGGTGGACTAGTACGCATTCCATGATACCTGTCAATCTCGCTACATGACTTCATTGACGTCTAATACAGTGCAGTTTGTATACCCCTTCTCAGGCTGATTAGAACAAGTATTGCAAAACGTGCATAGTTCTTCTGCCTTTTTATTCTCCGCGCTAGGCGCGTCTGACTCTTGTGCGGGCTGCGCAGGGTTCACTCTTTCGCGACTCACGATTAGCGCCGTCAGGCCGCCTTTACACCGTTGCATGGGGCTTGAGGAGGCCAATGGATCCCAGTAGCTTGAGGCTGGCGATGAGGCTGGCGATAAAGATGCAATGTGAAGCTGGTAATGGCGTGAGGTAGGAGACTGAGGCTGGCTAGCAAAAAATTTCTGCCAAACCCGCTAACCCAATCGAACGCTTGTCCGAGAAGATATTTCCGCCAACGTTCCCAAGCACCCCACAGGATGCATAGCATTCTTTGGGCTTTTGGATGTGCTTAATCTGCGGCAAGCTGGAGAAGGCTTTGCGTCTCGCATCTTTCACCGTGATAGGAAACGTTGTAAGCCCAGGACACCTTGTATAGTCACGTGGTCAATCCAAACACCGTAGATAGCTATCTTCAATCAAATTTCAGCTTTGTGAGACGTTTTGGTAGCTTAAGCCAAGGCTGGTGGCGCGACAAAACTGTTGAAGCCTGCCTCCGTAAAATAGATAGATAGTTACTCGAGACGAGCGACGTGAGGGGTTGAATGACTTGAGTAATACGCTAAAGTTTTATTTAGAAAGCCGCGTAACGCCTCTCTGAGCTCTTATATGATCGGATGGCCGCCCCTATTGAACGGAAAGGCTGTGCTCGGAGACTCAGCGGGCCTGCAGGTGCTCGGATCATCTTTTCTGCAGTATCAAGCATGATCCAGATAGTGGCGTTATAGAGCAGGCGCAACTTAGCTCGTGGACTTTGTACGAAGTAGTTTGAGAATGAGGCATGGAGGCTTTCTAATGATGGTGGTTTGTCAAAATCCGCAGACCCCGTTGTTCAAATTCGAAGATTTACAAAATCGTGCTCAAGATCCGTAGCATGGCGAACGCCCGCTGCAGCTTGATGATTATGACCTCCAACAGTAGCTCCACACTGGGGGCAACGTGCCGTCTCCATGGGCATACCGCACTCGCCTACAGTGAAAGGATGGTTATTTTCGCAGTAATACCAATGACCGGTTCCGGAGAATTCTGTGGCCATTGCCGTAACCACTTGGCGCATTTCCTCATTAGTGACCTGCGTATAGAAGATTCCATCTCGTAGCATGAGTTTGACGGCTTCGATGGATGCTTCAAGGCCGGCAGTAGAACCGGGGTTTTCTAGGCATTGCGACCGGGCCGAGGTCAAATGGACTGCGGCCTCGTTCTTTAAAGCAGCTGCTTGTTCAATATCGTCACCAGCAAATACATGTTCAAGTGCTGCAAAATGGGCCCAAAAAGTATGGGCCTCGGTCAGCTGTCTGATTTGTTGAGCCCTTCGGGCACGATCGATCAGTTTGTCGCATGCTCTTCGGTATGCAGACAAATTGACGCGGAGAGCGCCTGTGGTAGGAAGAGTGAGCGCATTGCGGCGTAAGGTCAGGAAGTCCGTTATAATTGTCAGTTCACATTTCAACAGTAAGGTGGTAGCAAGTATGTGACCCCGCGTCTGGATTACTTTGCTGTCGAGCTCGATTGCGACCTCCCTGCCGTGGCGCCTGCGTGCATTCTGGACATGATTATACATCCTCGTGAACGGCTGCTCGTCAACGGCGACTTGATCAGCGAACGCAGCCATGTTCTTGCGAAGATTGAGCATGCGTCTGTACCTGTCCAGGCGGATCTTGCTGGGTATAGCCCCAATTACCTTGATTCTCGTTGAGGTGAGCAGACACTCTTGCTGAAGCTCAGGCATGCTTCTGTCGAAATCATCTTGAGTTGCCGACAGATTTTCTTGTTCAACGGCAAATTCCTGCGCTAGTTGTACGTAAGTTTTGTTTGAGGAGATGATGAACTTCTTCGTAGCGGCATCGAGCAGTGCACGGCGTACAATGCGCCCATATCGAGCGATATTTCGCAGTGATCCGCGACAGCTTGGACAAGCCTTAAGTTCCTCTTGAGAGAAAGGCGCTGCATTATTCTTGATTTTAGTGATTGCACCGTTTTCATCAAATACATAATGGTCTTTCATTGCCATGTGGCCATCCCTATTACAGCGTTAGTATTTAGATAGGCAATAGGATAGCTAACGTACATTGAGTTGAGGGTCATGATGTGGCCACAATTTGGAAAAATGCAGGGGTTTTCTTCTAGGTTCACCTCGCCATATGTGTCCAGCGTGATGAAGTCGGCACAGACTTCCTTGACTTTGGCTGTGCAGCAGATTTGACATAGAGTCGAAGGTGGACACGTCTCCCCACATATTGAAGGGCCTGGCAAGATCAACGTTAGCAAAAGACATGATTCACTCCGTTCTAGGACTTTTGTCAACTTACACTGATGACCACATGTCAGACTCTCCTCACACCGCTTCGAGCACGGCAACCATGAACAAGGCGCGCTGCATGGGAGCAAGCATGCTGAATGAGGACAGCGAGAGGCGCAAGTTTCTTCAGCGCATGGAATGCATGCCTCATGGCACGGTTGCTGACACTTTGAGTGACTACAAGAGACGTCGCAGGGTGCAGTGCAAAGAGGGCATGGCTCTTCCTGGTGGCAGGCAGCTTCGCAACTATGAGAGCAGGTGGTATAAGGCCGCCCACACCGCTGCAGACATTGTCCGTGATTGATCTCAATCATGGCATCGTCTGACCTTGGTCGACAGACAAAACAAAGCTTCGTGCATACATGACCACATGGTAAGGCAGCTCCGCAAATGGCTTGACAGATGTATTTGTTGTCAGACACGTTAACACCACAACGTACCTCAACCTTGTGATTGCAGCCCGGCACAGTCTGTGGAACGGTGACCTTGCAGATGACGGTGTCCCTGTTTTGACTTTGCGAGCAGGTCAAAGTTTCGACACGATGTCCACAAGGTAGTTTTTGATCATCGCCCTGAAGATGTAGTTTGACCCCGCATGGCTTGCAAGCATCGCCACAAGGTAGCGGACATACATGATCGCAACCCTTCAGTGAACGAGGACATTCCTCTAGACAGTGAACCGAATCGTGCAAGAAGCCAGCATGACACCGCTGTGCACATACATGTCCGCACTGGAGCCGGAGCCCACATTTACGCTTACAACCCCCTTCTGGCGAAAGAACAGCAAAGTCGTCAGGTTGCGCGACCAGGATCAAATCGTCCATGTGTCGTGGGCATCTAAGCTCGAGCTTGGCTCCAAAGTTTTCTCCGTCTTGCAGGATTCTGATCGTGTTTTTCCACATGGGTACTGTCGAGTATGTATCCGCGTTGCCGATCAAGTACATTGCGTGCTTGGCCCTTGATAGTAAAACGTTGATGCGATTTGAAGTTCTGAGAAAACCACATTTGCGTTCATTGTTGCTGCGCACCAAGGAGATGATCACAACCTTGGCCTCTTCACCCTGGAAATTGTCAACCGTTGCGATGCGCAGAGCATGTAACAAAGTAGTTCGAGATGTCTTTGGGGTTGCTTCTTCCTCTCCGAGGCCAGCAAATTCTAGGGCGTCTTCGTCCCGGTCGCTGACTGCAATCTCAAATGTTGAGCTTAGTCGTTGTCGTAATTTGCGAAGCTGACCGAGGTAAGGCGTCAATAAGGCGATTTCACCCGGTTTGTAAACACCTTGACGGATAAGATGAGATATCAGAGCGGCTACCATTGCAACCTCGTGCGGATTCGAGTGGGACGTTGTCGAGATATGGTCAGCACCTGCAGAAGCTTCAGGTTCCTTGTGGTCTAACCAGAAAAGTCGCTTCTTCATCCCAGGAACTTCTGGGTAATCAGAGACTGACGTGTGATCTTTGAGAGTTGGATATAGGTACTGTCGGATAATCTCAGAAATCGAAGGATGCATGCGTCGTTGTGTCTCGAGTGTTGTGAAAGGTACGCACACACATAGCGTGCCGTCGGCAGGCGCGACAAGGCGTTCAAATAGCGAGACGTCTAGAGAGTACTGCTTGCCCCGCGGGTTCTCTCGCTGCAACTCGTAGTTTTGGATCTGTGGACGGAGCTGTAGGTGGTCGCCAATCAAGATGGCATGCTCAACCGAAGGAAGGAAGGCTGTCAAGGTGTGCGCCTCTAAGATTTCCCCGGCTTCTTCGCCGACTATCACTTTAGCACCACAGCGTCGAATAAGATCCAGATTCCGAGCGAGACCAGTGGTAGTTAGTCCGATGACGCTTGCCTCCTGCAGACATCGAAGATCCAGTTCTTCTCGAAGTTTTTCAAACTCAAGCTTGCTAGACTCGTATGACAGCAAAGCATTCAGCAGACTCTGTTTTCTAGTCTTTGAAATCTCCGAGATCCAGTAACTATGCAGTACGTGACGCTCGACCTGCGACATGGTATGCAACGGTGCGTCTCGCAAAGCGGCTAGCGATCTTATACCACTTCTTGTTACTCCCGCTTTCAGCCAGGAATAGATGATTCCGCGACTACCGCTGGTATAGCGGACTTTCTGAAAGCCGTCGTCATCGTCCCTTCCAAAAAGTTCCAGGTAGTGTTCTGCTTGATAGAACTCAAGGTATTCTTCGACTGAGGCTGGGCTGTTGCTCGTACGTATGCGATCTATTGATGCCAGTATCTCTTCCTGAGTCTTCTCCATGTTTTTCATCAGAGTCCAATACATTATTTTTTCTTGCTTTGTCTTGTCCATCCGGCCAGATACCTCGCGAAGATTCAGAGGTTTCAGAACTTCTGACTTGGATTGTGAGCCGATGCGAATGATTTGTGTTACACCACTAGAATGCAACTCCTCTAAAAGCTGGTCGAGGGCATGGTTTGTGTAGCACACACAAATGACTGGACCAATATCTGGCCTTTGTGCCCTTAGGCGGTGGTGGCCTCTGCGAGTATTATCAAGAAGGACCTTGATCATGGCAATGCCTACATAAGACTTTCCTGTCCCGGGTGGACCTTGAATGAGCGCTAACTCGGTGGTTAATCCGTGGATGAGTGCAATGGCTTGCTTGTCATCAAGTGTGCTTCCCGCTTTTAGTTTCTCTGTATTGAACTCGCCTCGAGGAGAAAGCCATAAATCCGAACCGTCCTTCATCAAGCACTTTAGATTAAAGCGAAAATTACGTTCTAGTGAATAGGCAGGAGGATCAAGCAAGACCTCTTGTCGCGAGGAGGTTTTGTGTGTCGGAGCAAGAGTTTCCTGAAAGGGTATCTCACTATCACGCTTCATGCGCTGCAGAGCCTTTAACGTCGGTTGGAAAGCAGGTAGAAGCACACCAGGGAACTCGACGAGAGAACAGTTTGTCAGATCCCCCAGCACACAATCCAGTAACTCGGACAGGTCGTGTTCGTCCCTAGACACCAATGAAAGGGCGACATATGCAAAGCCTAAACCATCCGCGGCTTGATATATAGGAGGAGCAGGAGACTTCAGTTGGTCTTGATCTTCTGAGCCAAGTCTCGTACTTGGATTGGCTGTGACTGTGCAGAAGATTACTGTGCCTTCGCTGTCCAAAACACAGATCAAGGCATCCTCCTGTAGCCGCCGTGATTGCTGCCAAAATAGCGCTTTCTCTTTCCGAGTTTTTCCTCTGATTTGTGGCGGTTCTTGAAACTCGACTACGAATTGAAATCCACTTTTTTTCTCGCACTTCATCTCGACCAACTTCACCCCACGATAAGCATGTGTGCGCACGCCTTTGCTCTTCTTGTCCGGGACCACGAAATGGTCATCTAATTGTAAATGGTCCAGCTCTGATGCAACAGCATCTCGCAATTGGCCAACCGTGTCTTCGCGAAGAAGTCGAAAGTTGCGGTCGAGCAGACCATCCAAACCTCCAAGGTGATCCTCGTGTCCGTCGACGGTCGGCAGGTACTCGGGCACGGAACTTTTGATCTCGGCGAATGTTGGGAGGATTCGAATGTCGCAAATATTCGCAAAGTCGTTGTCATGTCTACCACCTACATGGAAAGCATTTGTTAGATTGGTTCAGGAGTGACCGGGAGTGATAGAAACCAACCAGGAGGCTCTTGATGAAGGTGAAAAACTGCTGTCGCAGCCCCACTCCGCTTTTTATTTCCTTTTACACCGGGAATGGAAAATCCGATGTCCACTTGCCGCTGGATTTTAGCAAAGTTCTTCTGCGTGCCAAGTGGTAAGTCTGTACAAGCTTTTACAAGGTCTCTGACGATTTCGTGGATCGTTATATCTAGAGCTGCCTGTCCGTTTATTTCAAACAATGTGACTAGATATGCCGAGATCGTGTCAAGTGGTGATGCAATCTCGTTATTGGCGGCGATTGCGTCGTCGACTGCAGCTGTAGGAGCAATAGCGGTAATGAACTTCAGGAATGGTGCAAGGCGTTGGCCTCCGACGCCATAGACGTAATTGTAGATGTTGACAACATGTTGCTCGAGAACCGGTGATGTCCGGACGTCACGATGTGAGAGTAGCTGCAAGAATGGTAGAATTTGTGATTCGAACGCATGGAGCTTGCGTTGATTATTGGGAAGGCGCTCATAGTCTTGAGTCACAAGTTCTTTGACTCGAGTCAACCCACCGTCAGAGGCAAGTCGAATGATCACTTGTTGACGTAGTTCTGCGTTGACTTGCACCAGCTGGTAGGCCACCTGAAAGAATGGGCCAAGGCCTTGACGAAGTGGAATCACCTCGTAGTGGGATTTGGGGACGGCATTGCGCCATTTGTAGAACTCTTCGTCATCTGTTGTATTGGCGTTTGAGCTTCTGGATACTCTTTTCGTACTCTGCCCAAGGTCTCGGGCACCTGAGTCATGCGAGTATGTACAGGAATTGCCCTTACGGCAGCTGCCTTGAGCGAAGAACTTGCAAGGCTGTGAAGGGCGCCTTCGGTTCATCTGAAGGCACCTTCTGTTCAGCGGAATTATGAAGTGAAGAAGATTGTAGGTTTATAGAATTACCGAATAGAAATTCAACCCAGTGCTGTATTCGGTGCAGTAAGAGTGGAAGCTGTAGTGGAGCGAAATGCTGGTGGCTGTAGTTTGTTTAGTTAATAAAGTTGACGGTTCAGAGCTATTAGTGTTCAATTTATCTTCTTGTTGGGGTTGTCATAATGCAAGATTACTGATAACAAACATTCTGACGACACGCAAAGCGGAGAAAGGGCCACGGCTCAAGAGATTACACGAGATGAGCAACCTATTATTGGTGGCCAACAATGCTTAATGTTACACAGCAGAGCTTAGGATTCTCCACTTCCGCTGCCTCAGCTTGGACTGCAACCAAATTCTTTATCGAAAAATTTCCGAAATTTTACGAGATGACTTCTACAAGCATTTTATGAACTCTAAATGTAGAAGTTAGTTCATGCTATACAGACACTACTATTGTTTAATTCTGATACAGGGTTATGTGAGATTTTGAGCTGAGAAATGCATATATTGATCTATCTAAAGAACTAAGATACAGAGAGAAAGAGAGGGTTTATATCCTCAATGCTGTGGCAAAAACAGGTCTAAATCGAGGTAAATCAACGTCGGAGCATCAGACGGACTAGCAGCATCCGTCTGAATCGGACTACTTCCGAATGCCCTCATTTTGTATGGTCTAGATTCTCACAGGATATCTAGTAGAGATGCAGTGATTTATCTTGCGGAAATGGTTTAGGGCATTCTGTCATGTACGGTGAAATCTAAAAGGTATGGTATGCCTCCCTGCTTCCGGCATATCCGAAAGTTGGATCACATCAATTACGAGTTTTTCATCCTGTTTGGCCTTGAAAGTTGCACAACAGAAGACATCTCTAGGCATGCGCTTTGCGCTTAGTACGTACTGAACCTAGATACTATCCTCCAGCTAATGGACAAACATCTGTCGTTGAACCGTAAGTCCTTATAATCGAAGAGATAGGTCAGATCCACATGATCTATGAGTCATCTTCACTTTTGTTGCAGGATGGTCATCACTGGCCATCGTGTCATGATTATCGTTGGCTCGATATGGTGTTACGTAACGAGAATCAGGTATCGTAGGGCACTCCCTGCAATCTAGTGAGGTCACTTCCAGTACAACGTTATTGCCCTGCAATGTGCCGAATTACAGCAAGTAAGTCTCCCTTACGTGGCATACCTGTTAATACTTGAATGAAATTGTGTGACGTTAACGTAGTGCAAGTATCCCTTAGCTACCTCACTATCCGTTTCTCGGGAGAGATGGTGCGCAGCCTTAATTATTCCATCACAGGGTTGCGATGTTCTGGCCTGCCTATCTCGACATCCTCACTTTTTTCTATCCAATAGGCAACACACCTGCAGTATGTCTCACTCGAGGTCTTCCGCGCGATGCACCTGGAAATATTCTCCCCTTGGGCTGCGGTGACGTTCGTAACATACTGTTCACATTGTACTCAGACCAGAACACTCGTAAGTAGATGCTTGTGTCAAAAATTGTAAAGCTGATAGAAATAGGTCGAGACCTTGACATCAATTGCTGCGATATTGAAGAAGCTCTTATAGGTGAGTGTAGAAAGGAGAATGAATGTGTCATCCTGACTGTATACAGCAAGGACCATCCTGCTATTTTCACTCGTCTGATCCGACACAGATGGCGTGAATCGTACTATGGGAAGAGTTAGATTGCAGCTATAGCGACACTGGAAATACAGCAGTTTTCGCGCGTATAGTTCGTATTTAGAAATGTATTTTCTCCAGACGGAGCCACTATAAAAAAAGGGGCTTCACAAGCTATATTCCATACATCAACACCCGTGAGTATTAACGTTGAAGTGGAGGAGATCTAGGCGCTCAAGAAGCTTGATTTCTCGAAAATCGTCGCCTAGTAAGGGAAATATTAATTTATTAAGTAGCTGTTCGCGTAGGTCTTATTAAGAGTAGTCTAAGTACATAGTAAGTATATATATTTATAAGCGCCTTTAGTATAACGCTTACAGCCATGCGGAAAGGGTATAAACCTACTTGTAGGCGCGCTAGGATAGGTCTTTCGCAGGTACACGTCGAGGTCTTTGTGTAGGTCGCTCGAGGCGCTTAAGGCGGTCGACGAAGGTGAAGCAAGTCGTGAAGACGCGTCGGAGGACTCGTAGAATGTGGTGATAGCTTTAGAGAGTGGTATTGTACACTAATAGGTTATAAATCGACACGTAGGTGTGGCTGAAGAGCAGGAGATTAGCACCTTGGCTAAAACACCACGCCAAGAGCGTTATCCTACCAATACAGTGCAGAAGGCAATTATATGATACAACTTCACAGCAGAATAACCTCAAAACATCTAGCAATATAGTGCAGGCAGAATTAACATGGCAACTTGCCCAAGTATAATGCCCAATTCGCTATCCCTTCGTCCGCTACTTCGTGCCTATGATCAACAAGGATCAACCGGCCAATCAGAGCAGTGCACAAGCCTCTGGAATAATGTCAACCCGTACCATATCTGCTCGCGAGATTATATAAGCACAGCTCAACGTTTATCCACGCATCTGAGTATAAACTCTAATTAGCTTGTCGATCATAGGCACAAAGTAGCGGACAAAGGGTTATATCAGTCAACGTTTCGCTTCAAGCAAAACTAACGTAGGTAGGATTCAAAACCACACCAAATGCATTACAGTTGTTGGACTCTCTCTGCAATGGAAATCTTAGCCAAACTAAGCATCCTATTCGTCCGACATGACCAGCCTAAATTTACGAAGCAAACCCGATCAGAGCTTGTGTAACTAATAGGGAGAGAGAGGATCTAGTAATTACAGAGCGATCTGGCATTTCTTCAAATACCAAGACTTAACTGACGTCCGTCACTCTCCCAATTCAGAATCCATTACTCACCCGTTTCCCGCTCCTAACTTGCTCTCTCAACGTGCCCTCTCCTACCATCAAATCTGTACCATCACATCGCCCTTGCACAGATCTGTCTCTCACGCCGTACCTTTACACACATATGAAGAAGCCATATCATCCCCTGCCTGCGTCTGAAAGCTCCACCGCGTTTAATATTAGGCGTGCTGTGAACATCATATTTTATTAGGTTCACTTAAAGGGTTGCTTAACTTCTGGTCCGTGAATTTAATACACCTCTTTCTTCGCGATTATTTCCGCATAACTTTTCGTCTGACAACACCTTAGGGAACCACAGTTCTCCTGTCAAAAGCTCATGAAGGATTAGCATAACTTCCGAAAGTGAAAATCATCAACCTAGAAACTAAGAAAGGACGGGTTTTGGAGACCATCTTCCAGGTACGCTGTCTCACTCACGTCGCTAGGTTCTACCCTACGGCTGATATGCAAAAGTCACTGATTGCATCGTCTGCTGTTCAAAGCATACCATGGAAGCATCCAGCCCTTTCTACCAATTCCTTTTCTGCAACACCGTACCCAGATACTCTCAGCGACAGGCGGCTCTTCGCAGTCTCTTCCAGAGCCCTTCTCAGATCGCATTCCTTCTCGACGACGCAGATATCAAGAACCAGTTCTTTGTCGAG
The DNA here is from genome assembly GCA_002946385.1 of Rutstroemia sp. NJR-2017a WRK4. Classification (NCBI taxonomy): domain Eukaryota; kingdom Fungi; phylum Ascomycota; class Leotiomycetes; order Helotiales; family Rutstroemiaceae; genus Rutstroemia; species Rutstroemia sp. NJR-2017a WRK4. The sequence goes on along the minus strand of NJPR01000016.1, from coordinate 42,958 downwards.
TTCTCTCACCTAGCGGAGCGCCTTGCTGGCATCTTTGAGAATGTTGCGACTTACACCTCGACCAACCCCAATAGCCACGTTAAACTAGCACGAGAGCTTCTCAACAGATTGATATTACCACTACTGATGGCCGCTGACGAAGTGGATCATGATGTTCTCGCCCAAGTTATTGTTGCTACCCTCGGCATTTTGATCGAACATATCCCATCGTCACTTCAGGCTCTCGCTTCAACGTTAGTTCAGAATGATGTATTTCAATCCATTTTGTCGGATAAAAAGGGCAGTCGGCTGGTACAAAACTGGCTCCGCAAGCATGAATGTGCCCTCGTTCAACAAACTCAAGAAAGGTGGACTGAAGCCGTCGTGGCTATGTGCATTGCTTGTGTTGGCAGCCATGCCACAGACAATGAAATACACCAGTGGCAAGAGTTGGTTGCTGCTAGACGGGAGCTAACAGAGTTGAAAGGGCAACTGGACCGAAGACGTCAGATAAGAGGTCAAGCAAATTCTATGGTCGGCATGAGACTAGTTACAGAGGATGATATAAAGACAAACACAGTACGATCCCAATATCTACCTCACTCAGACCATGCAGTGATTACACTGTCTGCGGAAGTAAACGCTGCATTGGTCAATCTTGGTTTGTCAACCCCTCATTCAGAAGCAGCACTCCTGGACACTCTACAGACGCTGCAGCGGGAAGAGCAAACAATTCTCCAGTCTCTGGTGGATACATTCCCATGCAGATTATGTAACGACACTGTTAGAATGCGGTCCAATGTGCTGGCGCCTTCAACCAGCACCAGAGCAGAGTTGCACACGGATGTAGCGGCTCAACGACAGGAGAGTGGGCTGTATGGTCATGGAATCGGCGCGTGGAAGGTACTACTTTCCGCTCAAGCCCTCAAAGAAATTCAATTGCTTGGTCATGGCGGAAATTTTGGCCCTGTCAATAATAAACTGACAGAACTAGCATCTGGCTGCTGGAGCGGAAAGGCCATGTCAAAGCCGGCTGGCTCGGAAATACAGAGGCAACGTTTACGTATTCCACTCCTTCGAGCCACATGTACGAAAAATCTTTTCATCCTATGGCAGATAGATGTTGGGTTTGATGAAGATACAGCTCGCATTCAACAACATATCAAAGTCTGGAAAATCGGTGACTATACGGAAATCTTACGAGCTGTCGATGCTGTCACTATCCTCCAAAAGTACTACCCCGAAAATGACATCCAGCGGTGCATTCAAAGACCGCCTAGAGATCAAGTTACGGGCAAATACGTGCCAGCCAGTTTCCTGGATACTTTGCCTATCACCAGCGCCGATGCTGTACGAATGGATGTTCAAAGAGTCGACATGAATATCATTGAAATGTCGAACAAGTTTTACGCCCTTACTGAACCTGTTATACGCGCAGTATTAAACAACAGCGTCACAGCAGAATTTCCTTTTGACATCTCCGAGGATGAAGTGGAGATTATTAATCATTTCGACACAGCAAGCTTAATATTAGGGCGCAGCGGAACTGGGAAAACAACTTGCCTTGTATTCAAGCTTCTCACAAAGTTCCTCTCAAGGCAATTTATCCTAGACGAGAAACCTCTTCGACAGGTCCTTTTAACTCGCTCAGAGCATCTCTCTGCCAAGTTGAGGGTTTATATTCACAGGCTGATCGAGACTCGAACTTCGAAGGCGCTCTTCCTTGAGCGACCTGAGGAGCCGGAGATTGAGATCCCTGGCGAGGCGGAAGACTTCTTGAAAGAGGAAACTTTGTACTCATTGAAAGGAAGCCATTTCCCTCTCGTTTGCACCTTTGACCAATTTTTAAGGATCCTGGAGAATACTGTCGCTGCGGCAGATCGAGGGAACTTTCTCCACGGTAACCATATTGAAACTAGTCTTTCCTCAGCGCTGTTATCCACAGAGCACCAAGGGTTATCTCGCCAGCCTCAAGTTGTCGACTTTCATACGTTCAAGCTAGACTACTGGAGCAGATTTCCTCCTCCTCTTACGAAATCTCTCCCGGTTGAACTTGTCTTTCCCGAGATTATCGGTATTATCAAGGGGTCTACAATTTCATCAACAACCCTATTACCGCTATCCCAAGCCGATTACTTTAGCTATAGCTCACGTCTGGCTCCAATTTTCAGAGGTGAATCGCAAAGGTCCTGTGTGTATGAATTGTTCCTAGCCTACGAGAAATTGAAAAAGCACTACGGCGATGTGGACTACGTCGACCGTGTGGTTTCGTTACTTAAATCAGTCCGAGAGAGAGAGACCGTTCAAAAATTATTTCGTCTAGCATTTGATGAGCTGTACATTGACGAGGTGCAAGACCAGCGGTCCATTGACATCGAACTGGTCCTGAATATTGTAAAAGACCCTCGCGGCATCCACTTTGCGGGCGATACGGCGCAGTCTATCTCAAAAGACTCCACTTTCCGCTTCGAAGATATAAAAGCGCTTATCCATCAGCATTTCCTGCATGCCAGCGAGCATAGTAGCCAACCCGACATTGCAAAGCCTGCTCAATTTGTCCTTTCAAAGAATTATCGCTCCCATCAGGGGATCTTGTCACTGGCGTCTCTTGTAATGCAGATGCTTTGGACCGGCTTCCCTGAGACCGTAGATAAGTTGGCGCCCGAAGTTGGAAGACTCGTTGGACCCAGACCCACAATCTTTGTGGGCTTCGATGCCAAGGTTCTCTCGGCTCAGATGTTCGGGCTAGTCCAACTTCATGAGAGGGTTGCCGACTTCGGCGCCGAACAGGTGATTCTTGTCCCTGACAAGGATGCAAAAATGAGGTTGCAGGCACACATTGGCGACACCGCCCTCGTTCTCACCATACTACAGAGCAAAGGAATGGAATTTGACGATGTCATACTGTACAACTTCTTCAGCGAGAGCTCCTTCCCTTCTAGCATTAGATGCCTTGGGTCACTGGTCAACCCCACAAAAGAACCATTCGACAGAATCAAACATGCGGCCCTCTGTAGCGAACTGAAGCATCTGTATGTTGCTATTACCAGGGCTCGAATAACTCTTTCAATAATTGAGTCCTCTAGAACAAGGGCTTCTGAAATTGTGAAAGTCTTCACACAAAGTGTCCAGGAGCCACTGATAGATGTCGTAGAACCTGGGGACCCAAACGAAGTTGAGAAATTGAAAGGCCTCCGGTCGGGGAGATCAGTTGACCCAAGGCGTTGGTCTTTACGAGGCCAGCAGTTTCTGCACGAAAGGAACTTCAGGGACGCCAAATTTTGCTTTGACAAGGCCAGGGATGATCGGGGCAGTAAAGTCGCCCAGGCGTTCATTTTCCAAGATGAAGGTAGATTGTGTCGGGCGGCTGGTGATGACGAGGGTTTCACTCAAAACCTTCAATCTGCAATCCATCTTTTCTTACAATTGAAATACATTAGCAACGCCGTCGCCAATTTAGAAAGTCTTAACCAGTTTAAAGAGGCTGCACGTAAGTCCTTTTTCCTTACTTCCGATGAGTTGATTACTGAGTTAAGTAGAAATATGGTTGGAGGAGAAACAGTACCACAAAGCGGCTGGACTTTTTAGGAGGGCTGGGCTGTTCAAGGAAGCAGCATCTGCCTACCACTTATGTGGCAATTATAATGATGCGGCAATTAGCCTGCGTCATGGCGAGCACTTTGATGAGTTGGTAGAGTACCTTAAAGAGTGAGTGAATCTTGAATCCTGTGTGCCCATGACGCACCTGACATAGATAATGCACCTGCAGGAACCGCGAGCATCTTGACAAAGTGCAGTATAGAGGCTTTACAAGACTCTGCGCTTTGCTTATTAAACAGAACAAAATTTCATCCAGCCTGCGCGCCCTTGCGATCTCCTTACTTGGAACATTTGATGAGCAAGAGAAATTCTTCAAGGAGTACTCTCTCACCGACCAACTCGCCGGCCTGTATGAGACACACGACAAATATACAGAGCTTTTCCAATTGTGCATCAAATCTGGTGCTACGGAACGAGCGCTTCATATCGCTCAAGCGCATAGATTACCGTCGAGCGCAGAGCCTGATATTCTTCAAGCTCTCCACTACGTTGAAGCAGGTAGCTTGGTAGGTGGTTTGGATGGTCAGACCCCAGCCGCTTTGATGGCTAGAGGCAATGATGGCATGCCTCTCAGTCCCAGCATAAGACAGAATGTTGCAGACTGGGCCGCTGCTCGCTCAATCGTTGCAGAGGTCAGCCAAATGGACAAAACGACCGCAATCCATATGTTGCAAAGCCCTGTGGTGAAGGGGTTTGTGTGCTTTCATGTAAGGCGCCTTTTAAGGAATATACTCGCACGATCCTGTTTTCACTGACGTCATAGATCCTAATCAATCTGCCAAAAATTCTTAAGCAAGCAACAGATTTTGAGTATCCTCCTTTTCGGATCCTCCCAGAAGTGGTTTGGATTGTGCGAAAACTGTTAGATGACGCAGGTGGCGGTTACGCATGGCACGCAGCACTTCTCATCTCCGGTGTCTTCAATACGTCTTCCCTGGGCGATACTTATCGCTTGTTATCTTGGTCTCCTCTCAAACATGCTTCAGATGAGAAGCCGGATGCTCTGGCAAACTCCATTGAATATCCCCACCTAGCAAAAACTTGGGTTCTAGATCGATTTGCTTCTGCTATCGCCTGCCTGGATGGAATTGCCCGGGAGCTGTGGTCACAGCTGTGGCCAACGCGCTGCGCGAGGTACTTAACACAGGGTTAGTTTGTCCCTCCAAGCGCCATTTTATTCATGAGTTGATTCTATTCAGGAAACTGCATTGCTAAGCAAATGGGCCAATGCCGCTTTTCTCACGAGAAGCTTAATTCGGCTGACTGCTCTCGAATGATCAAGGTGGAGCTTCCCGTCTGTCCGCTATATACAGCCTTGCCAAGCTAAATAATTATCTCAGACCTCGATACTCATCAGTTCTATCCTCTGTTCGTTGACACCGGTTTATTACAATCGGGCGATGAATAAAGACTTCCAAGAAAATTTCCTGCCGCGGAGTAAGCATGAACTGTTTCACCCAAGAGATGAATCGCTTGCTAATCGACAATAAGGACGCCACTGGCTAGAACGTTTACTCCGCGAGGTCACTTACGTGTCTTCTTTCCAGCACGACCCATTATCAATATCGCAAACGCAGATGGAGCATTTTCATGGGCGAGAAGCAAGCATAGTCGCTTCAGGCATCGAAGATCTGTTGTTTTTTAGGTTAAGAGAGGAGTATTGGGAAAGCCGACGGAGTCTCTCCGCCTTACTTGAACAGATCCAGATGGCACAGAATTTAGGTAAAAACTTGAGGCTATTTCCTTATCGCAAGACTCAGCTGCTAATGCAATCCACCATAGGCTTAGGCGTTTATGAGCGGTTTTACAGATCCATCATGCGACAATTGAGTCAATCAAAAGTAGCCTTAGCCAGGTTTCCTCCCGAAAGGAACATTTGCGATGACACATCAACGACTCTACAAATTCTGCGTTGGCTTGAGTGGGCAATATACCACCGAAATCAAGTTGTATTTGTAAGTTTGTTATGATTAATATTGTGTAATACGAAGCAATCACGAGAGAATTGCTATATTGACGGCTATTTCTCAGAATAATAATCTAGGTAACTTCATTCATACCTTGCAGAGGGCCGCTGGGTATTTCATTCAACCAATGCAGAGGGCACCTGGCCAGTTCCCTCAACCGATGGGGCGGGATCCTGTGTGGAACCTAACCGCGTTTCATGCGATCCTCAGCATATTTGAATATCTGGCCACGTATCTGGTAGCAAGAACTCCCTCTCTGTATGATTTATTGCTAATGATATTTCTGGGCTTAGGTCTTCGTAGGTTCCTCCGGTCCGATGCTTATGCCGCAATCTTGGGCCACGTTTCATCTTCCGCTGGTGGTCGACGGCGGTCAAGAAGTCCTGACCGAGTCCGAAAATTACACATATCGATGCTCCCTTCAACTTCTCCTACACGGCCTCTGCGAGATTTTCTCTAATCTCCAGACGCTCCAAAATTTCGACCCAAGGCCCACCTTCACGATTGGCTCTAGGACATATCCGATGCTGCTTTTACGGAGACGCATGGCAGATCTTATGGCGACCATCTTGTTGAATCTGGGTTGTTCTAAGCCCGTGGTCAGAGACTTCAAGGACACGTGGATGAGAGTTAGAGAAGTATTAGACACCGCATTACGTGAAGAGACATCGTTTTGCTAAATATTTCAAAGATAATCGAGCTCCCTGTCCTTCGGGTCCAACATTTCCAACACAGTCGATTCGAGGATTTAGCAGAGATATTTGCCCGCTCTTTCCAAATCTACAACGGAAAAGACTCGCTCATCATTGTTACCCGAGGTAGTAACAACAACAAAGGGAAAGATTTTCCTGCGTCGCATTTCTATCTTCAAAGCAAGTCCACTAAGGTTGTACCTTTCGCGTCTATTAAGCCCCAGCATTTTGGAAACAGCCAAGAGAGCGCCGACTCAAAGGTTACAGTTGCTCCCAAGACTGAGGTAACGCAAGAAGCCGATGATGAACAGCAGCAGCGGGAAACCGCAGCAGTAGTGCAAATACAGGCTATGTGGCGACGACGTTGGTCCCGCATTCGAGATCACCGCACATTCCTCATGACGCCTTTCGCGAAGACCGTAAAGTATGTTTTATCGCTCAGTGATGCTCTACCACGAGAGAGAAAGATCAAGGTTAGGGCTATGCTGGTCGCCGATGGAGTTGACCTCCTTATAGAGCTGGATCGACTTGAGAGCGCTTTGGCCAAGTTGCATGCGAGAGCTACGACGCAGCTTGAAGAGATGTCGATAGAATCGCTTGAAGTGTTAGACGGTATATTATACCGCCTAGGCGCTTGCGAAACTAGCTTGAAGGAGGGGAAGCAAAAATTGGGTGATGAGAATCTCCTGCCTTTTATTCATAAATGTGCTGTGGAGGATGTAAAGAGTTTGGTTATGACGATGAGAGATGTTGTCCAGCGTGTTAAAAGTGGTGTGGAGGCCGCCGAGGGAGAACTGAGCCTTCTTAACCTATAAGCAATAAGCTGCACTGCGCTGCGGAAAAGGGCATATGAGTAGACTCCGCAATAAGCAATTTAGATTGACTCGCTTGCTTAACTTGCTTAATTTAACGGATTCAATTAAGTTAATCTGTTCCTCTCTAATTTTATAAGTAATCTAAGCTAAGAGAAAATAGGTTGGAAAGTGTGGTATGATAGATCTGGATCTTATTGATATGCTTATTACTAGTGTGTTCGAGCTCTTTTTCTCGATCGCATTGATAGAGCAGGAGGCTCTTCCCTCTCGATATTACCCTCTCTTTCGTTTCTACCTACTATACGTCTATTGTTTCCCCCTGGCGGACTTGCTATAATATTGATGGTAATATTAGTAATAGAACTGGATGCTCCGAACCTGAAATTATTGTTCGTAACAGCAGAGTCGATATATGCGACGTGTGAAGCAGTTGAATCATTCTAAGAGATGCCGCTTCTTTGAAGCAGCTCATTAGGATCCGGAGATGGTTGATCTCTATTGAATCGTGAGACCACTAGGTCTAGAGGGGACTGAGATCGCAAGATTGGTTGTTCTGCGAGCGTCGTCGGTATCGGCAGCGTATAAGAATAGCTATGATGATTGGTTCTATTCTCGTTCACTGCTTGTCGAACAGCTCTAATCTGAGCCGCAATCTGAACCCAGTAGCGTTCTTCGACAGCTTCGGTTTCACTTAGGCGCGTGTTTATAGCCGAGATTCGTTGCTAGAGTGTATCTTGATCTCGTGAGTCTGGTGGTTGCGCAATCGAGACCTGGTTAGGAATACTACGGTTATGATTAGGGATACGGTGGGGGAGTTGAGATGAGGCTTTTTGATTAGGTGTGGCAAGTTGCTGGGAAGACGCGATCTGGTCAGGACATACTCTAAGTTGACTAAGAAGGTTGGGAGGCTGGTCCGTCCTTCATTCGTGGAAATATGTTGTGCCTGATTGATATGATTTTGGGCCTCATTCTGCTGCTTTCTCTGGCTGTTTGATGATACTAACTTTCCTGTTCTCCGGGCCTCTGTCTTCCGCGTGATTCGTTTTATCCTTTTCTTGGCTGGACGACCTCGTGAGGGAGCATGAGGAGATGGCTTTATAAAGCTATCATGTTCGAGATCGTCCAGTAGAACTGTTACTAGAGAATACTTGTACTGCTTAAGATACTCAGATATTTTGTAAAACTTAGCAGTATAGTCCTCACGTTTAACATTAAAAAAGTGATATACAGCAATTGCGTGTCTACAAGGTGTCCTATAATCTTGAAATGCGAGACATGAGCACTTCTGAGCTTTAAGCTGGACAAGACGAGTATTCCGGTCTCCTAGATTTGTTCGGTATACAATAGCAACTAAGTTTCCGCGTTCCCGAGGAGTTACAATATATTGGCTACTCTCTTCGAGCTCTTTCTCGAGATAGGCTATAAAGTAGTTGGTATACTTTTTATCTTTTTGGGGCTTATGACGCCTTTCATAGAATTTTGACATCAGGAACGTCCATAGATGATGAAGTGAATGAAGTAGTGGTAGGTAACGAGCTTCCATCCATGCACTGTTGATTAACTCAGAAATATTGGAACAGGTTTGCCCAAACCGTGGGAAATTAACCAGTGGTGCATATGATGTTGCGTAATGCTCCCTATCAATCTGATCTAGGTAGCGACGTGCAGGAGCAGAGAGAGACTTGACTTGATCAAGATCAGCTTTAAATTTAGCCTTAGTGTCAACTAGATAAGCAGCTCGGAATATCCTCTCAACTTTTCTTCCGAATTCATTTCCAACATTCTCCGCAAGATGTTGTATCCAGTGATAGTGGGAAGCTTTAGGGAAAACTTCCGAGATAGCTGGAACTAAACATTTTGCTCGGACGCTGACGACTGTTAGATATTCAAACTCGCTACGTTCTTTCCCGGTCGTATCAAGGCTGTCCAGGAAGTATTCCCTAAAACCACGGAGAAAGTCCAGCCACAATTCTTTTGACTCGCTTCTATCGAATCCCTACATCAATAGTAGGATCTCCTTGTTGGAGTCAAGCGTTGTTACAATCAAGACATATAAACCGCCGGGAGTGCTAAAATACATGAATGCAAGCTCGTGGTGCCAAATGACACCATTCAAAAGATCCATCGTCGTTCCTGGAGATGGTAGCGTTTGCCCTTGAAGTAGCATGGTTTCCTTCGTCGTCTAGATCTGTACCTTCGTCAAGCCTGTTATCCGTAAGAGTCTCAAGGAACGAAAGGACTAGCTGGAAAGACTTCTTCGCGTCTAAGAAGGTACTCTGTTGGATCTCCTTCTTTGCACGTCACGCTTGCTTGTACGATATCTGATTGGAGTGCTGAAGTCTTTCGGCGTTCTGGATCTGGCGCGGTCTTATTTGAAAGTCGCTCTTGACTATATCCTCGTGCCGGTGGGCGATGAGCTTTGCAGAGTTCGATGCTTTCTAATTCTGATGGGAGCTAAGATCGCAGGTATGAGGGTCTAACTTCCGAAGCTCAAACTAGTCGGATCGGTTCATATAAGCGATTCGGATGAAGGATTTGCACCCCGTTTCGTCGCTGGAATGGCACTTGACATGGAATCGCGTCGCTGGAAGTTACTCGAAAAGAAAGCCTCTGGGTAACCATAACGTGAAGAACCGACTCCTTTACAGCATCAATCGATGCGAATGTCTGTCCAACATATAAAATATCGGGTTAAGAGGTTGCCATCGAAGCTCTTCGTAATTATTTTCCAGTGTTAGGTGGTGACACCGCGTGTTTTTTTACGACAGAACGCGTTCAGTTTGGAATCGCGAGATCGGCGAGGATTCGAAAGGAGATTCGAATGCTGACCTCGTTGGGGCCAAGGCTCTTTTCGAATTTAGAATGGGCGAATGGTAGTTTAGGAGACTCAGGATGTGTGATAGCATAGCCGGCAATCTTACGCACTGTTTAACCTTTTTTGACTCGCGTCTCTACTACTTGAGAAGGGGACCAAAACGGGACCCGGTGGTATGACATTATCGTCATATCTTGGTGTCCTCTTATTGGCTGTAACTTGCTTGGGTTCAACTTGACCTGTCATGCACAGCCACGAATATGGAAAGCCTGGTCATCGATCAACCAATCAAGTGATTGGACGTTTGAGAGGACCAAAAATGGTCCTCTTAGGATAGTCATTGAAATACATCCGGTAATGGAATGCAAGATTGCTTGAACAGAGTTACAGTGTCACAGTACTTGCCAGCAACAGAGAAAGACCATGGAGAGTAGAAAAATGCGTCAGAGTAACGTCGACCGCGATCAGTGGAGAGTATTTTGCTGTGAAAGGCTCTCAAAACACATCCGTAAGTCAATGGAAGACTCAATGGAAGATTATAGCGAACAAGAAGTAGATCGGAACACACCAGACCGATGAAAGGCTGAGCATCTGGAGGCTTTGACTCAAGTAGAAATCCGGCTGGGAAGATGGTATTAATTCGTGAAACAATGTCGACAGGTCAGATCAGATTTGCTGCTTCTTCTGAGAACGGCGTCATGATCGTGATATGTTGAGAGATTGTGGGATCAGAAATCTGCGATGAGGACTCGCTCGCATCTGATACCGCATCTTCCGAGTCGGACATCTGTTATCTTAGTGGACCGAAAAATATCGCAGAATTGGTACAATTGCCGGTTTTTAATGCTCTTCATGGGAATTACAGCTCTAGAGACAGACGTTGCTAATGGGGCAGTCATGACAAAGGTTGGATGTTGAAGTACCGCTAGGATTGTGGTTGAGAGGCAAAAAACAAGGACATAGAGATGATGGAAGAAAATAAAGTTTACGTTCATATGTATTTACGGGTTGTGAAGACAACCTTGTACGTAGTTGTTCACCAGCGTTTACTTTGTAGATTTGGTGTGGCAAGAATGCCTGGCTCGCGGAACAAGGAAGATCCGTTCCGATTTCTGTGACCATAATTGAACTGTCAGGGTCTGATTTTCAGTTGTCTACACCTTACCTCATCACCATGCTGAGAATACTGAACGAATCTACCAGAGATAGACATGTGCTCTCAAATATCTCCTACTACTTCAATAAAATTGCCTCCACCCATTCAAGTACGGTGCAAACTCGTCGGCTCGAGGTAGAGCGCAAGTTTGTAGTCACACCTGCTGCGATTGCCTACCTGCGCTCCAACGGCGGAGGTTCAAGATTCAACAAGTACGAGAGCCTCAGGAAGCAGACCACCCACGACACCTACTACGATCGAAATAATGCACTCTTCTCCAAAGGAGTTTATGTTCGTCGACGGAATGGGCAATGGGAGGCAAAAGTCCGGACTGGTGGCGATTTCATCAATTCAGCTTTCAGAGAGATCGATGGCAACGGCCCAGTAAAGGAGGTTATTGAAAAGAATTTGGCCATCACTGCGGACGGACGTAGAATCGAAGAAATATTGAATCCTTGCGCCGAATTTGTCACTGAACGAGAATCCTGGATAGTTGACGGCGGTTTCAAGGTCGACGTCGACACGACAGACTTTGGACACAATGTTGGGGAGGTGGAGTTAACACGAACACTCCGATATGATGATGGCGAAGAAGAGGAGATAAAATTAAGGGAAAAGATGGACCAAGAAATCAAGGCTTTCATGCAGTCTTATCCAGAAGTATTCACGGCAGGACGCCCTCTTGGGAAGTTGAGTGCCTATTTCAACCGGCGGAGCCATAGAATGTAACTGTTTCACCATTGAGATCTATCACCATTCTAATTCCTTTGCCTTGTCATTCCTTGAACCGCAACCTCCGTTGCTCGCCTTGGCCCAGTCATAAATACTCGCTCCCACCTGACTTGGGTCATCGCCTTCCTCACACCAACATCCAAGATACTCTCGCTTGCTTTCTCCTCCCCATCACCTTTGTCCAAAACGTATACCCTCTTCTAATATCAGATGACTCCCCTTCACCATCTCATTGTTCTCCAGCATGAAGCACTCTAGACGTCTGTGTCTGTTGCAGAATGCCTTCCATTGCCTATCGCTTATAACTAAGGAACGTGCATCGCGCTTCTGCTGTTCATTGTCATTTTCGCCGGTGACGATCAGGCACTGGAATACCTTCCACCGGAAAGGTCGAAGTTTTGTAATTAGGTGAGTCGTGTCTTCATCCCAATTCAGCCTACAGACAACAGTATTGATTTTGAATTTGATACCAAGTTCTTGGCACCATGCAGCAATATTCTTCAGCAGCTCCATGTTCTCTCCTTTCTTGCCTCTTCCGATCTTGATATTCGTTTCTACATTGAACGAATCGCAGGATACGGTAACGATATTAATTTACGCGGCGTTCTCGCGCAAGAATTTCTCCGTGATCTTCGAGCCGTTAGAGACGATACTTATGCTTTCTATCTCCAGGACCTCTTTCCCGTAGCGCAGAAGCTTCTGCATGAATGTGTGATACAGAAAAGGCTCCGCTCCTGCGAAATTGAGCTTTCTTATCCCGGCTTCTTTCAAGAGTTTCATCCTCTGCTTCGCCTCACCGAGAGATAGGATACTGGAGGTCTTCTTGGTGTGGAAGAAGAAGCCGCATTCGAAGTTGCATTTGCGTGAGAAGTGGTAATTGACTGAGACCGGGATTTCTGTGTTTGGATGCCGAAGTTGATGAAAGTGATACAAGAAATAAGCAACAACACCTAGGATGCTAAAAGCACCAGTGATGCTAGATATGGTAGAGTTGTTATGCAGAAGTGCAGACAACATGATGCAGTTGGAGGTGGTGGTCTGTTGCAAAGTTTGGAACGGACGTTTTTTATTATTTATTGTTAAATGTTCAGTCGAGGGATTGTTTGTTTGTCGAATTTCGATTTCTTCGAGTCATCAAGAGTTTAAGTGTTCAAGAGTTTAAGTGTTCAGGTGTTCTTGATCTTTGTAACCCCATAAACCAGTTAAGTAGCACACTGGGGATGCATCCTCAAGCATCTCTGTATGCACATAGATCGGATTGTTCTCTCGCTACATGTGATGGACACTATTTGTCAGGAACTCGTTGGCTGCATCGAGATTCTCTCTGAATGACAGCCTTGAAAATCTACACCTATACCGTATGAAATACCAGGCTCCTTTCACAAATAATAAGTAAGAGCAATTCCAAACTCATGCCTCTACAAATCTCTGTTATTTTCCTCGGTATATTTCCCTACTCTTCCTACGCATATCAGGTCTTATTCTAACGTATCTCAGGTTGCCCAGGAGCCGGCAAAAGTACTCTCAGCGCCCTCCTTATAGACGATTTTCCTATATGGTATATCTCGATTGGCGATCTCCTACGACGCATCAAGAACGATACTACCCATCCCCAAGCAGGGGCTCTTGCTTGCATGCTAGATAAGCAGGAACTAATTGATGGCAAAGTTCTGGTTCCCATCCTGAGGAGCGAGCTAGAAAGGTGAGGCGCGCGAGATGTGGGGCAAGAAAGCAGTGCTGATGGATGGATTCCCGCGAATCTACCACAGTTAAGGAAATTCGAACTAGCGGTAAGTGTGCTCGCAAGCAAGCTACACCGGACTCTTGCCTACTATATCAAGTACTAATATAGCGAGAAGTTCACGGAATCAGTACTCGTGTTGCATTTCAACTGTTCTAAAGCATTTATGAAACTATAGATCTGAGGGTATTCCGAAGAATAGGGTTCCGATAGCTATATATTACCGATGGGTAATCTATTAATGTTTATATAATTAATAGGCTTATTTGGACTGATTCCTATCTCTCGTTTTGAGGATATAAACCTCATATTTCCTCTATAATAAGTTCTTCAGATAAATCCAGATCAATATATTTTCAGCTTAGAATCTTATAGCAATCGCGAAGCACCAGTACCTCACTTACAACTCAGAAGGGCGGGAGGCAGATGATGAGATCATGTTTCAGAAACGATATGAGGAATATGTACGAGAGAATGAGGATATTGTACATGAATATCAGAAAAGAGGGCTTTCGATAGAGGTTGATACCAGTAAAAGGACAGAAGAGTCGCAAGAGACCCTTTATCACAGACTGGAGAAGGATATCAAGTGGATGGGTATTGTTCAAAACTGAGCAATCCTGGGAAAGTGGCAATTTTATTATTCAAAGCGCTTTGAGGTCTTGTGATATAATAAGAGTTATGAGAAATAGCTTTTGGTGAGGTAACAAATGCTATCTACCACCCTTGCATATATATACCACCAATAGACGTCAATTTCATCTCGACGGAACGTCGCCCGTAACTTTTAGAATAAGCACTGTCACCTATCTTCCACTTTCCTAACCAATTATAATACTCCTGATAAAACTATGTTAGCTAAATGATTTCTCTTGACTAGATCCAATACTCACAGCTATATGGCTATGGCACGTGGGTCGTGTTAAAAAAGCGGTTACCAGTATCGGTAGTTCCCCTACCAGTAAACTTATTCTCGGACAAGCGAAGTGTAATAATATCAAGTGTTGTGTTACGAGCGAACTGGTCAATAAGACCACCATTGGAAACGGACTCAGTCTGGACAACACCAGCAACAACCACGATACGAATAGTAGCATGCAACTTGCGGACGTGTTGCTCGAACTTTACTACTGTCTTGCCACTATTCACCACTGAGTCCACCAGCACCACAGTAAGCTGTCCCTGCAGGTGGTGGAGCTTGATGTCTTCTGGGCAACTTGCATGAACAAACATAGCGAGCGGGAAGATGTCATTAACCCCGAAGGCCATAGGTTCTCCACCGCGCATGAGCGCTACAATTGATGTCTTTTGCTCATTTAGCAGTCGATAGCCGCTTGCATAATGGCCTTGGACGTGCGGGATCGGAAACTCTTCGATGCCAACCACACGAGCTAAGAACTCAGTCGCTAGGTATTGTCCTACACGGCGATGACTTTCTCTTAGGACTGGACCATCATTATGTGCATCCCGCATAGGCGTCATTAGTAGCTTCGTACCGTTCCGGTTCGTTGCGTGATGGACGTGAATGCCAGCCTGTCGACTGCGGCGGCGGATGATAGAATCAACAAATTCCTGGTCCGTAAGACAAATCAAGGGAAGCATATTGGTATCCAGTCGTGGCAACGAATTGCTCGGGAGTACGACCTGGCGTGCTCGAAGACCCCCATCACGGATAACATTGAACAGTACCAACTCCATGGTTCCGTTCCTTGTCTTCTCGTCACCAACCACGACTATAGCCTGATCTGCCTTGCTTAACATCTCCAAGTCCAGCGGACTGTCTCCAAACGCCCAAACATACATCTGATAAACGTCTTGCAAACGAGCAACCAAAGCGGCTTTCACTGCAGCTGTGACAACGAAGCGGTCTGCAATGCGTCCACCACCAATGACTTTCACTGTCTTCGACAGACCTTCCCTCTCGAGCACTTTTTCCCACACAAGACGCAGCCCACAGCTAACAATTACCGCTCCAATATGATTCGTCTCTGCTACCGATCTCAGCAAGGACACAAATTCGGGATACATCGTTACCACCAATGCCACCTCTTGGCAGATAGCGTCAAACTCTTCATCGTTAGCTATCTCTTCATACAGCAGTGTGGCTTGGCGGAAGGCTGTGTACGAGTAACCTAATGGACTACTGAACAAAGTCTTCAACGGGCAGTCTTCCTCTACTTGGCGGGAGCAGGAGACTCTCTCCCAGAACAACCTGCCAGTATCTGCTGCAGTCAAAGTCCTGTCGGCGTCCAAGACTAACACCGTCTCTAGTTGGCTTTGTCCAGCAAGGACTTCATCTAATATGCTTTCGGCCAGAAACAAGTTGCTCTCCTCGGTGTGAGTCCGGAAGTCGCGTAGTAGCGTTGAGACCTTGTTTAGCAACATCGGCTGAGACACAAGCGAAAACAGGATGCTATGATTACGGCAGAGTTCGCGCAGTTGGGTCTTTTCAGCCTGCTGCCAGCTCCTCAGATGGGTGATCGATGTTGGCGGACGATCCTTCGCTGTGTCGCCTAGACAACGTTGGAAGATGATCTCGACGGGAATGTCTAGGTACAGAATATGCGTGTAGGTGTCGAGGTCGTTCTGAGTGTACACTGGCTGTCCAGCTTCCTCGTTTTCGGGCCAGAACATGAAATGTCCAGCAACAATTGCAACTCGTCCGCTCTCGAGGCTTTTAGATCGAATCATGTCAATGGCAAGTTGACGCCAATGCACCTTATCGTGCTCCTCCAGTCTCTGGAATGCTTCCAGACCGCCGGGAACAACGCTGGCAATCATATTAGAGCCCTCGTAAAACTCAAAATGCTCACGGTCAAGTTCTTGCTTCAACTGGTCTAGCAAAAACGTTTTACCACATCCAGGAACTCCGTATAGGCCAACGACTATGGCTCTTTTACTAGTAGCAACGTGAGATTTGTAAATGACCGAGGGCTCAAGCTGATGAGCTGTTGTTGGACCTGGCATGTTGCTTGTTTCGTTGATGTACCTGGTATCCATCATAATAGTTTCTTGTTTGAAGAGTGGATGTGGGAGCAATAAGACTCAGTGTAGTGATCGGTGAGATGATTTGTAGTAGGTGTAAGGTAAGACTGAACGTCAGGGTAATTATTCATTTATCATCATCTAGCCTTATTTGAAAATGTTGTACAGTCAAGTGGTTTACAGAGCTGTTTAGAAATCTATTCATGTCAAAATTATATCCTAGTTGCGCTGTGCACTTGCTTGCATATGCCTGTAAGACCAATCAGTTCGCGGACCCAGCCAGCAGAGTGATATGGACGAAACTTTTCTCCTCTTGTACTCCCACCCTCACTCGTCTCGACACCTGTGTGTGTCATTTCCGGAGGATGCTCTTAATGTTCGCCCAATTGAAACCCCCCGCCGTGCTCCAAAATATAGCACGCAAGAATGATAGTCTCGTTGAACGGATCTCGATGATGAGCGGTCTCACTTGTTAGGTTATGCTGTGTAGCGAGAACAGGCCCCCTCATTCTGCCTTGATTTGGTTTGTTTAGAGGCTACCTATAATAATGCTTGGTAGAATCAGTCACGTCAAGTTTAAGGCCTACATTTGCAGACTTGCGAAGTTCATAAGTCGCTTTCGTGAAATTGAGTTGGTGGTGGAATATCTTATCCCTAGGTTCGTGTAATCTCGTGGCGTACGTAGCTATGGAGTTAGGTGTGATACCACGTGGAAAAGCTGCTAGCACAGGGAATAATGAGGGTGGAAACGGGGCATGTTCGAGTATGTAGTGAAGTGGGATAGATAATCATGATCGTCCCTTCAGATGGTGGGTGATAAGATGAGGGTGGATATAAGGGAAGAAGAGCTTACTGAAA
The DNA here is from genome assembly GCA_002946385.1 of Rutstroemia sp. NJR-2017a WRK4. Classification (NCBI taxonomy): domain Eukaryota; kingdom Fungi; phylum Ascomycota; class Leotiomycetes; order Helotiales; family Rutstroemiaceae; genus Rutstroemia; species Rutstroemia sp. NJR-2017a WRK4. The sequence continues at coordinate 25,618 of NJPR01000016.1, read as the reverse complement.
TAAATGGACAGCTTTGGATATGTGGTTATGAATTACTGGACATGAAATTTCAGCAGATTTGTTTTTGAAAGGCAATACGACACTGACCTTACTATCATGCTGAGTACTCTATTGGCTACTCCCTTAAATGAGATTGATGCTATTCCAGATCACACAAGCAATTCTGGAAGTATAATACTATATGATTAATGTGCGAAGGTAACGACAAATATCCATGTAAATTGCAGTATGGCTCCAGTAAGGAATAATAATATCAAGTCTTATTAAGTACTCCCTCCTACAAATTTTTCGTAGAAATCCAAACAATTCAGGCATATCTCATCTTTATTAACTATGATTATAGCAGGTGAAGGAGGAGGAAGAACGTTATACAAGCTCCTGTCTTGTAAAATTTTCAAGCTTATAGAAGCACAATCCACCTGGTCAAAAATCCAGTGACGATTCATATAGTAAGTAACAAACTGCTATACTACATAGGATACATAGATCCACGATACATCCTAATGAAAAATTGGCCAGCAACTTTGTGCTTTCTTCAGCCATACCTCCTTTTACGAAGTTTACATATACTGCGAACTATACGCAGTACGTGGGTTGGGGCACCCGTTGGCCATCTGGTACCTCCGAGCGGGCTATATCTCCCATAGGCCTATAGGATTCTCCCAAAGGCCTACGAAACCTCCTATACAACTAGTTCTCTGAAATTAACTCTATATTATTGTTTTATCATTGATACTTATAGTATATAAGTGATTTTCTGCCTTATACAAGTTGTATAGTCGATATGGAAAGAAATGGTTGATTTAAATTAGTACCGCCAGCGAGGTGGAGCGCCGACAAGGTTCATAGTTGCTTATATATCAGACTCAAGCACTCTCTTTCTAATGGACTAATCAAAAAGTAAAAGTAACAGCTCTATAATAGGAATTTATGATTTCGTAGGCCCATAGGAGACCCCCATAGGCCTATGGGAGATGTAGCCCGCTCGGAGGTACCAGATCTAATAAAATAATATTCCATTATGTGTTATAGACTATATTACGTTCCGGGTTCTGAGCAGCCCAGCGGGTATTCCATGGATGATTGCATCCCATCTCTAATAAATCCCATCTCTAATAACCATCCCGCCCATGGGTACCGATTGGATAAGTCGAAGACAAGAAAAGCCACCTACTGGTTTCCATTTTACAGCCCACGTCTACCTTCTACTCTTGTGAGTGACTACTCATTGCACTTATGATAGGATACTACGGTCCTCCATCAAGCTTTGCGAATGCTTTGATTTTCTCTCCTAGTTTGATTTTCTAACTTATATCAGACTTGTACGAGTTTTGTCTAACTGACCGCTTGCCTTCTTTGCCACTACAGGTCTGGTGCTAAAGTTTGATGCAATTCTGATTGCTCGGATTTTCAATGAATTCTCTGGGCTACTAGATCTTAACGCGACCCCTCTTGGACTATCCTATGTTAGAGATGCCACTGGGAGAAGATTTTACTACGCTATATATGTCTACACTTGAATGTTACACATCTATTCCGAGATTTATTGCAGCTTTTGCATGTTAGAATTTGGTTTCGTATTCCTCTTGAAGTGAAAATATATCCTTTTCGAAGTACTTTTGGTAAGAATTTATGTAGACACTGGTATATGGTTGATCATACGACCTCAATCAAGTTAGACAAGCCATACTTGTATCCGAATACGCTGAATCAAGGGTATTGGTATGCTTGCTCTCGACTGGAAAGTAGGTTGGTGTCTGAGAGGCGTACTCTATAATGGTAATCTGCTGATTTCCACATGAATATAGTTATAAACTTGAGCGATAGCAAATAGGAAATCATCCATATCCCAGCAAGTATCTACTGTCGTTTCAAATTTTTGCTTCGCCTGTGACTTCAACGCTAGAATTTCGTATTTGTCTGCAATGCTGTACACTTTGGTATTGAATACCATAGGCGAAGAGCTGCTCTTAGTATTGCCATCTGGCATCTGAGTCAAAGTTGTACATGAATTGAAGCATTGCGTCTACAGCGGATACATCATCCCGCTGACTTCCTTTACTTTTCCAGTAGCCAGTATTGATGAAACTCGAACGTAGAGAATACGCATTCACGCATATACCCCGGAACCATTTTCACAATCCCAACAGTGGCCAGGTTTACACTTAAGCTAGGGAGGCAAGTCATCGGCATAAACATGATCGTGGGGTGACGAGAATTAGGAGGTTCAGTCAGTCTAGTGCCGACGAGCACATGAGAGGATGATCTCGATCGCTGTACAAACGAACCCCGACCTATAATCAAGATCCAGTAGGTTGCCACACCTGATAAGTTCGGCATAATGCTATAGCCAGTAGAGTGCTGTACTGAATATAGGTTTATGCGCTCGTACATTGGTGCAGCGGAACTAGAATCTGATCGAGATCGGCCTTGCGAGCGGGTCGGTATTTGGAGACCGGTTGGCCGTTGGCACGCGGCTTACATGTTCGCAATATAATGAAACCAGATCATTCTATTATATTTCAACAATAACCGATTGCATCTTCACTTGATTGGTAGAATACAAAATCATTTGTTACAACAATGCTGATACAATGTATGGTCCAAAGAAGTGCTAAATCATTTGAATGAAGCGAAATATCGTATATATCCTATAGGCCGCCTGAGCGGTTAGGGACAATATGTGCGATAGGAAAAAGTGGGTCACGATCCCGATATAATTCAGATTTCAACCTCGGATGGTCGAGTGAACCGTGCGTCGGGTTTTTTACTTTTTCGGATACTATCTGTAGTTCGTAACTTAGTGTAGTTTTGAAGCACACTAAGGCGAATGCGGGGGATACCAAATCCATCGTACAGAATGCTTGTAGTTACCACCCGAAAGAGAATAGCGTCTGATTACTCATGACACCACGAAATTTCACCAACGCTGATAATGCTCACTATCAGCCTCGAAAACTCGCCATCTTGTAACTTAGAATCCCCAAAAGCTTTAATCTTACTTTTTCAACATGGCAAGCTTAGAATATATTGCACGACTGGAAAGTATCATTGATTATAAGTTTAGAAATTGTTCTTTAATACAAAAAGCATTAACTGCACCCGGCGCAGAAGGAAACAAAAAAGGTAATGAGGAAGAACAGCAGCAGTACGAAGGTAATCGCAAGCTCGCCAAAGTAGGCGAAAGCCTTATCCAATTGGTTGTACGAAAGAGAGAGCTCTGCGAAGAAAAGAATTCACATGGTAAGTTTGGTATATCTTTATAAAGAGTTCCATACTAACAGTAGGAAGGGAACACGAGTGAAGCCTTGAAACCCGCTATTACGAAACAGCATCAGACGGTGAGAGCGAATGCTATAGGACTCGACGGTAATATGAAACTTAATCCACGTCAACGAGGAATAGCAGAGCCGCATACACTGCATCTAGCAATGTGTGCTATAGTTGGCGCAGTCTGGGAGGATTGTGGTCAACAGTTTTCGGTCATAGATCCAGTGGTAGAGTTTCTTTTGTAAGTTTTGTCTTGCTCTAGGTATTAGATAAACAGCACTCACCAGTTCACCCTAAAGTACTAGGAGTCGTACAAATTCTACTACTATTCCTCTCGAAGATTTGATCTCCACAGAAATGTTAGTTGATGGCGATTTTATGCAGCATTCTACAGTGTATATTGGTTAGCCCACATTTCCACTGTTTTTTATCATACACAAGAATTATAGCTAAGGAGATCATAGATGATAATCCTTCAATACGAGCTGGCTCAGGCACTTCCAGTCCCAAGATTTTTAATAATAACCGGACATCAAGCACCGAATTCAGCAATTCCCCAATGTCAATACTAGAGGATGCCCACTCAGTTGAAAACGAGGCCAGTGTCAGTGAAGGTTGTTTTCTAAATATTACAGAAATGGAGGGTGCCAGCCCAGCAATGTTTTCGTTGTCCCAAAGTCCATCTATTCAGCCTTCTACAAGGACGCCCAGTAGGGCAACGGTTACATCTCATCAAGTTACCATGACAGATGATCGGAGGACTCCATCCTGTTCTATGAGGTTTCATGAGAGTATCAACGAAGCTTTGGTTGGTGAGAATGAAGGGTCAAGTAAGCCCTCATCTCTAATAGGAGAATCATCAAATGAGCTACAGGCGATGAGCATCACGAATTTGGAGAGTCCAATTTCTGCTCATAACCCCGCCTCGGTGCCAAAAAAGAGGAAGCTATCATCCAACACCTTGAAATCATCAAAACCTACGCAACTACTTTCCTACATCACTTCGGAGAAGCGAAGGTGCCAAGCCTCTGGAATTCCTTTCTCTGAGACCGAGTTTGATTTGGCGTTTAACAAGATTTCGAAGATATCACTGACCGCCGTTGAGCTTGTCACACTCAAGGCCCTCTACTTCGCAATTGGAAGTCCAGAGTCTCTCGTTGCTTTGCAAGAGGTTCTAAAGGCACAACGGATGACTGCTGAAGGAAAACTACCCAGAGGAAGCCGCGATCTTTCTCTTGCAGAAAGAATAAGGGTTATTGAGTGTATAACTCCTAGTATTGCTTATCATATCCTCCAGAAGAGATGTCATATTTATCAGCTCTTTGTTGATAGCAATGTGGGGAGTCGCAAAACAAGCGATGGGTTTATCATTGATACTATGGAAAGCGTAGCCACACAGCCCCGCTCTCAAATTGGGAACCCCAACAATCTTGAAGACTCCCGAGTATCAACACTAATCTTGAAAGAATTATACCCTGGGTTGAAACCGAATACTGAAGAGTATCGAAAGAAGAAACGATTTGTTGGGAGCTTGAGAAGACTAGGTGGACGTTTCGACTCATTGGTGAGAAGATTCGGCTACGGAGTATTGGGCTTGATCCCTTTGCCAGTAGATGAACTAGCCGGGGAAGCGGCTGTAGTTATCAAAGATGAGTTGTAAATTATAATGAAATCCATTTGTCTTGCTTGACTAACACCTACAGGATCCTATCTATTTCCGACCCTATATTCGCTTCATTTCTTCTTTGCCTTGACCACCTACAAGGTGAATACCTCCGAGCAATTAGCAATACTGTTTCTAAGATTGTCACCGCCCTCTTCCACAATACGTTGGATCCGTCAACAGTTTATGCTCTTGAGCAGGTTGAACCATCAAAACTTCTGGAAAATGGGAGAGGATCTTATGGACTTGTCAATTTGATCTCACAGTCTCAGTTCTAGTGAGACTTATATGTATATGCTGGCGAATAATATTATCATTTCATTAATTGATGACATCCGTCTCTTTACTGAAATTCAGATATTCAATAGAAGTCACAACAACGTTACTCATCAAAAAGCATTGCGATAATAAGAGTCTTGACTGTATTTAGGTTTAATTATCTCACAAAAATGGAACGGAACTATCTAGGGAAAACTGAGCGCAGAGGTATACCAAGGTCAATTAACTGTTCACCAAAGCTTACATGAATTTTCTCTTAAAAGCTTGCTATGTAAGGATACTGTGTGGCTACATTCAAGCACAGGAAAACACTTACTAGATGCTGATATTTGCCACATCGGCGATTTGTGAGACAGGGTCCCCGCTGTGGCTGACAGTTGGCAAATTACAGTTGGCAAATTAAAGTCTCGGTTCTCTGGAGCGATTAACGAACCTTCCCACTCCGCTCACTTGCCTCTGTTTCTGCCAAATTTTAACGTCTCGAAAATTGGTCGCATTTCGAGAAGCGAGGAACAATAAACCAGGCATCATCCGTTTCCAGCATTCGTTGTTCAACATTCAAACTCTTGGGTATATTCACTGATATGTCGGACGTATTAGGCTACTATGAAAACCTCTAAGCAAACGAAATCAAAGGATCAAGCAAAGTCTCAACAGACAGATCACATCGATAGCTTCTCCGCCGAGAATTGACCTTCGACTATATTCGTCAGCATTGATATGGACTGAGTTAAGCAGCGCATACGATTCTACCCCCGGTTTGACACGGTGACAAATCCCGGAACCTTTTGTACACTGGCTGAAGCGCGATGATGTCAACGCATTGCTTATCATTGTACTCATAACCTTGAACAGAACATCTATATCCGCAATGCATTATCCCAGCACAAAATAATAGCAAATATATATTATGAAAAGCTTCCGTGTCTAGCGCCAACCATCTTAAAATAATTTCATATCCATCCAGTATGATATCTGTGAGAGTAGGTAGAAAGAGCTGATGTTTCAGTATATCGATGTTCTAGTTCTTGCCCGTCCGTATATTGGTATAGCCTCCCGATGCTCAGCTGACTGAAGGAGCTAGATTAGGAAGGTATTCGAATCCGGATCTGATAAATCATGTTATTCCATATTATTATCTTTCGGCTCCTAACCGCAAAATCGCTCTATCAGGGGTTCAATAAATGAGACTGTCCCTATATATCCTTCCGAATGAAGTTACATACTCAGGCTTCGTCTCAGAGGAATGGTTGCTATTAAAAGTGATCACACCTTTGTAGGCAGCTCAGCTCCAGGGCGGTTCATGGAAATCTGGAGTTTTTGTAATCCATAGTGAATTCATACCATCGTTATCGGCAAAGATGCACGCATAAGCATTTTTCGCTTAACCGACTCTCTACTTTGCTACGGAGCGTAGCTGTTGCGGCTAACTTATCGTGAGTATAAATCAATCTATATTGATTTCATTAGAGGCCGGTTAACAGGCAGTACTGATTATGGTTATATATGCAGTTATCGAGTCAATGGCGAAATACCACAATCTCTCGAAAACATTGCAATTTCAACAGTGGAACTATTTCAGAAAGGGGATAGGTTGAACCTGGAAAATTTCATCACCGAAACTCATCCTCACGAGGATTCCAAGACGATTCAACTGGCCTTCAGGTGCGCCAAGCTGATTATTAGCACCACCACTGAACATACCATTTTTGTATTTGTCCATTACACTCGTGACGAATATTATCATGTTTCTACCGAATAAGCAGGTGGATGTTCCATAGCCGAAATATTTCAGTGTAGGCAGCACTCAAGTGACCTACTAAAGCATGATCATATTTTATGCATTAACCTTAGGTGTAATGCTGATTAAGCCGCAGTGCCTGATATAAGATGTTTGTGGCTGGTGTTCGTGACATTTTGGTCTAAGCAACTTGGCATATTTCGTCATCACCATTTAGCTCAACCCAATACTTAATTAGATTCCAAGATGTGAAACGCGGCGATGCCATCGGAAGAATAAAACTTCAAAGCCGCCTGTTCCTACAACGTCTATTGAAGACATAATCTCACGACAGCTGCCTTTATAACTTCAATCCTAGACGGTTCTAGATTTCTATATAGCTATCTAAAGGTGGCTGCTAGTGATATGGCCAACGTACTCGACCTTATAGATGATGAAGACAGCGCGGCCTTGATAATTCAGCTACAGATCGAAGACAGCCAACGACTCTCCGAAACATATGGGATAAAGGGTAAAGGGCGCGATGGTGAACTGTCAGACTTACAGCTCTCAATAAACCTGTATCGAGAGGACTTGGAGCGCAACGCTGCCATACTTGCCGACCGGCTGATAGCAAGGAGCATTGCTCGAGCTTGTCAAACCGATGGAGAGATTATGACAGTATCTCTATCTGAAGAGCAAACCGCAACGAGCGACCGACAGATGGCGTGTGAACTTGGTGGTATTGCAGATCCGAACTTCATCCCATCATTAACAGTTACTTCCGAGGTGGACGAAGGATCACTCGCAAAGTTTCCAGCGCTTTATATACAATCCCTTACCGAAGTTGAATCTGGTATAACATCAGCAGGCTCTGAGTGCGAGCCAGAATCATCTAGTAGGGCAGCCACAAGAGAGAGAGCTCGAGCCTTAAACCGCCGCTGCACAGCTTGTCAAGAGCTCATTCGATGCTCCGATATGACCCGAGTTCCTTGCAATCATGAATACTGCAGATACTGTCTGCAAGATCTGTTTCGCACATCTATGACTGATGAGTCCCTGTTTCCTCCCCGGTGCTGCCGTCAACCCATCACAACTGAGGCCGTGCGTATTTTCCTGACCGAAAGTCTTTTATCTCTATATGAGCAGAAGAAAGTTGAATTCCACACGCCAGATCGAACATATTGCTCTAATTCTCTTTGCTCAGCCTTTATACGCCCAGAAAGCATCATAAATGAGCAGGGCACCTGTCTGGATTGCAGCACCGTAACCTGCACAATGTGCAAAGCCACCAGCCATGGGGGGGACTGTCCCGCCGATACAGCACTTCAGCAATTGCTAAAAATCGCGGATGAGAACGGCTGGCAGCGCTGCTACTCCTGCCGTCGACTAGTAGAACTTGATGTTGGATGTAATCATATAACGTTCGTATCACCACCTCTCTACCCCTTTAATTCCCAAAATTTACTAAGTTACCTAGCTGCCACTGTGGAGCGCAATTCTGTTATATCTGTGCACAACGCTGGAAGATATGTGCTTGTGCACAATGGGACGAAGAACGCTTGGTAAGCCGCGCGGAACAAGTTGTAGCTCGTCAGCCCGTGCGAACTAATCCATTACAAGTCAGAGCCCAGGTTGCTGCAGCGGCGCAGAACCTGAGGGATCGGCATAATTGCATTCATGCGAGCTGGCAGTACGTTGGAGGAGAACACCGCTGTGAGGAGTGTTACCATACGCTGCCGTCTTTTATTTTCGAATGTGGGCAATGTCGCATTCAAGTTTGCAGAAGGTGTATGATGAACAGGTTATAAAGTACATAAGCAATACAAAAGACACTAGGATCTAGATTCGTTCGGTAATATTGATCAACTCATGCTTCATGGTATCCTTAAGACATTATAGAAACCAAATATATTAACCCGATACACGCCCCTCTCCGACAAAACACTCGACACCCTTAGGTCGGGGTTCGAAACAATATCATTATAATTACACATTATTCATTACATGTGGACTCATATTAAAGAGGCCATATTGACACTTCTTTCCTTCCGTGTTACTTTTTGGGCCGTGATTAGATGCTATTATAGACTGCCGCAGGAAGTTATGAATTCGATCACGTGACAATACTAAATGGTCGTAGCCTTCCACACGCGGTCACACTGGAAGCTTACGTGCTGCACGTGATGCTGTGCCGTTGCTAGCAAATTTTATCTCTTCAGTATTGCTGTTCCAAGATGCCAGGCCTCCTATTCATGATGTTCTGTTTTGACTAAAATTTGAGGTTTTCTAGATTAAATATACTCAACCTAGGTTTGCGCTCTTGGCGTCCGAGATAGAAAAAGTTTCGCCAGGACAGGTATAAGGTTAGCGACAGCCTTAAGCGAAGCCCTGGCATGGAAGAAAAGTTGAGGAGGCTATTGAATTGTTTGAATTTTCATGAAGTTTTGCGTTTGACTAAAATTCGGACCCTGCGACAGCGATTTTGATCATCGACTGAGCCATTTCACCTTATGAAAGCAGGGCGTAACTACTTATTTTGCCAAACCTACTATGCCACTTTACGAGATTGAGCGGAAGTTTGTCTTTAATCCAGCCCTGCTCGCACGTTTCCGAATGAACCATGGACAACCGCCGTTTCGCTGTCTGACTCATCAGCGCACCGGGAGCTTTCAAGACGAATATTTCGACTCTGCAAATATGCTGTCGAAGAGCGGCGTATGGATACGAAAACGCGATAAGTCCTGGGAGGCCAAACACCGTCAAGGCGGCAACTTCCTTCGATCTTCCTTTTATGAAACCGATAAAGTTGATGAAATCAAGAGATTGGTTAGCACGTACACGCATGTAGGATATAATGCAGGTCCAGATAGCAACTTCGGCTTAAAGAGCATCTGTCGGTATCGCACGACGAGGGAAACTTTTCTTGCAGACAATCGATTTTTCATCATGTTAGATTCGACGGACTTTGGGCACTGGGTTGGCGAGGTAGAGCTTCAGACACATCAAACCACAACAGCGCTCTCAGATATTGATATCTTCATGCAGAAATATTCGTGGTTTTTTGCGAATGATAGCATCCCTAAGGGAAAGATGACAGCTTACTTTGAACTATTTGGTTTTCCCTCTGAAGTATGTATTAGATATCTGAAAGGTGAAACAATACTGACAATCAAAGACTGCTTCTTAGCATATTTATTTCACTATAACACATCATTACGAAGTCTAACTTCCATCTTTCTGGTATTACGGCGTGATAACGTTTTTTTTTTCTTGGGTGGGGAATTAAGGTGAATGTTTTAAGGACTGACGTTATGAAAGATTGATAACCTTCTGATGCGGTAGCATATGGAATGAGAGATTGTATTGTATATACTAATGGAGTTATGTTTTACGACCCTGCTAGATATTCGACTATCACTTTGAAGGGATTCATAGTTCAAACTAATTTTGGTTTTATTACAAAAGTGAATGACATCTGTTATTCAAGCAATTCAAAAAATGGCCCTCTTATAATAATAGCATTTAAATACACCTGAAGATTAGATGATATGTAAGAAATTCAACAGATCTGTCATTTATATAGATGTTGAGATTATTTCGTGAGCTGTCACAGATTAGCGGTTTCTGTAACAGAATCATCAATATACCTCTGCTTCTCTCATTCCAGTCCGAGTATAGGCTATAATCAATTCATCATTAGTAGAACCCTCTCAATGTCATAGCAAGGCTTTTTAAAGGGATATTTCTTACCAGAAATAAGGAGTGAATGGAGAACAGAGGTGTTCAGCAGCAGTGATGATCTAAGTAGTTATCAACAAAAACCATAGAGATACCGTTTGTGAGCGCGCTCTGTACTAGGTGTGTGTTGAAAAATAGGAAGAGAATTTGGACCAGTGCTGATCGCTGTGGAGGACCTGTCTCAGGGGGCATTCAAAACTTTCATAACATATCTTGCACTTCTGCTATGCCTGTTCAATAACTACAAATATACAAGTTCTTGAATTTCCTATAAGTACAGCCATAATACTGCGTAGAAGTAGAATTAAAGGGGACTTAAAGGGTTAGAAATGCAACCCTATTTAGTCTGTTTGAAGGAAGCGTACTGTACATGGTTATAGCGGTAGAAGATGTTTCGATACTCGAAGGAGGCGTGAATGTACTCTATCTATATCGCTAGAATAGCCATTTCTGCATAATCCAAAATTCATTTATCCTATCATGGGAACTTAGCATCTTCATGCTATGAGGAATGGGTTCAACTTACTATTTAAAAGATGGTAGATCTGCTCTGCTTTGAGTGTTCATACTCAATATGTTTTTAACCAAGGCCATCCGTTCCTGCAAGTCGCTTACATGCTTCGACAAAATAATGTATCCAATGCGGTGTTGTATAAGCATGGCATGGAACTCTTCGTTCAATCGCTCCCATTCCGCAGTATTGCTGTACGCCATTCTAACTTCATCCTCGCTGAGCCAATCCGCGATTCCAGCTTCACAAAAGACTACCACGGCATCCTGCATCCTTTTTCGCAACCTAGTCCACTCCTTCGTGTTCTCTAGCTTCTTCGCCGCAGAAACTCCTATATACGCTTTTGCGTATACAAGGGCATCAAGCCCAGATCTGTCTGATATATACCATTTACCTTGAAATCTCTCCTCAGCATTATATTGTTCTAATAGAACACATTGCTGTAACTCCAATCCCTTACCACCATTTTTCAGATCCTGGACATTGAATCCTTTTTCACGCATAACTCTCCTCACAACCTCCTCGAGAATAGCGGGACGTTCGACACGTTGGCTCCCAAACTCGCGGTTCGCGTCAATATCGTAATAAGCTCGGAGGGCCTCGAGAAGAGTGGTCTTCCCTGTGCACTGAGGCCCGATTAAGTAGATATTCGGCGGTTTTTGGGACTCGTCTTTGCTGATATGAGAGGATCTATTGAAATCCATAGCATGAAATTGCATCGTGCATTTTTGCTTCCGATATGAATGTGAAGTATATGAATTCAATGTTCAAGGCTAGGGAAGCGTTCGTAAACCTCTGTTATATTTTTTTTATCGTTGTAAGACTAGCCTTAATTATTTGATTTAGAGTCAGAGAGATAGATATTTTATACTCGGCTCATACCGCTTTTCGAAATTTTTACTATGCCGGCTTCGCTCTTCTTTGATTGGCTATCTTTTCAATGTAAGCGGAACCATCCATAGGACATTCGGATCGTTCCGGCAAGTCACGATTCTGCTAACCATTCTTTCCTTTTCCCATGAATAGAACAAATCCGACACGCCCGGAGGACTATTTTTGAACGGGGAAAAATGGAAATTGTGCTGTTGATGTTCTGCTAAACATAAAGATGAAATTTGTGCATTTTAGAAATCAGTCGCGTGTGATATTAACCACGCATGTTTATTGGTATAAGGAAGTCACTCTTCACCACTACCAGAGCAGCAACTAATCATGGCTCTCCGCGGTACAAGAGATGATGTTAGCTCAGAAATATAGATTGGTTGACTATATGGTCAGAAATCTGTGCCAGAAAGAGCAGGAAACTGCTGCATTAATAGTTGAAGCGCTGGTAGGAGCAGTTTATCTGGATTATGAAAAGGATATGTCTATAGTCAAAGAAAGTCTTTAAAACTATTAATTTTTACTGAAGAACATAGGAAGCAACGCGATTCATGAAAGCAAGGATATATGGAAATATTGAACCTGATTTTAATAACTTTCCGACTCTCCCCTCATATCTTGATTCCAAGCTACTTGAAACCTCTCTTTCAATTCCCAAATATCGAGATACGCTCCATAGAATGCCCCTGCGGCGGTAGCAGCAGCAAAAACTCCTGCTCCAGAGCCGAAAATTCCTCCTAAACCAATTCCTCCTGATCCAGCTCCTCCCATGGCAACGCTTTGACACCACGCAAAAACACTCCCAGCTTTTACAAGGCCTATACCAGATTGCCATGCTGCAGCTATAGAGCCAGCAATAGGGCCCACAGCTGAAAATCCAACTGCACCAAGGATTGGTACTGTGACGAGTGGCACAGCCGAAATAACTCCACCTAAAGCTTGGAAACCGAATTGGATAGGATGATTTTTGATATAGTTGTGTATACCTACTTGGTAAATACCGGACAGAGTAGTTAGCTGTAGATCGAGATATAGTACAAGAGGAATACTGAGGTTCATATAGTGAGAGAACAAAGGAAAAGAAAACATTATACAAGCAAATAAAAGAGTAAGACACGACTAACGGACCTTTCTTGTAAAAATTAAACATCTCTTCTTGAAACTTCGGGCACCAGTATCCCAGTATCGTTGGAGTTATTGATAAACCCCAAAGATCGTCCGGAAACTCTCCTTTAGCAATAAGAGTCTGGATTTTCTCCTCATTATCTACACCTTCATATATTTCATGGAAAAGTTGGTGGTATGCGATGATTTCGTACAATATGCTGCCTAACGCAAACAGTTCCACACGTTGAATTCTGTCTTGGCTAATAATAATCCTATCTGAAATCGCTTCTGGAAGTCGATAGCGCACTGGATATAGCTTTGCCGGTTCTGAGAAGGTTAGTGGATTTTGGGCGATGTTTTCCACCGACCCGTCCAGGTGTAGAATGAGATCCCAATTGCGGATATAAGTACGATCCATCGATTTTAAATCGTTAAGAAATAGTTCCGAGATGGAATTTACCCATTGTAAGCGCAACTTATTTTCGTTATGATCGGATCTCCCGCGACTTTTTAAGTAGGGTGGTAACCGAACCCTGCACATTGCTAGCTCTGAAGCCATCGTTGTGTTGTTTATATCTTGGAATATTGAGACCAAAAGTATCTATGAGGGGATTAGATAATTGTTGTTCCAAAACGCGCCTCAAGACTCAATTGCCTTATATATAAAATAGGTTATAACTAGGTGAAACACTAAAGCAAGATAGTTATTCCCTACAGACTTTCTTAGACCGACTTAGCTATTGGAAAAATGGTAGTGTGATTGCATGATGTTAGTGGCTGTCATAGATGTGGGGAATAAGATTACTTGGTTACCTAGTAAGATGGTCAGTGCTTTTCGGTTTCTGGTACATAGCGAAACAAAAGTGAAAACACTAACTTAATTGTGCCTTTACAGCGTAAATGCATTTTATGTCGGTGAGAGAATTCAGGTGTGGTCCGTGCTAAGCTATCTCGTATTCATGTCGTGAATGCATTCTTACCTAGATGGTTAGAAATATTTACCTTGAATTTTTTTCTTTTTTCTTTTAAAAATTTCGATATTTAACTTAATTGAACAGAATCATACTTAGTGTGACCACGGAATTCGACGGAATGGGAGTTTCCGAAACATTGGTTACACAACATCATATCCCTCAACAAATATAACCTCATTCCACGATATTGGAATAATCTTGACACCATCAAACAAAATTTAGAGACGAACTCAACCTATGTTTCACAGGTTATATCATCTTTATACAATCTTTCGAAAGGTATCATCTAGGCTGAATCAGTCGAAACCTATTTAATGGCACTTCCTTCTGCAATTACTTGTGCTGAGAATATTGCTCTTCTCTCCCTTCTCCATCGCGTTCCTGTACCCCCGTCACCAAACCCTATTAATAACCTTTCGATTCGTCACAAGGGTTACATCTTATCGTTTGAGAGAGAGCGTAGCTTGGCTAGTATGCTTGCGTTTCTCTCGAGTATTAGCGACGATCCCAACCATGTCACCGCTGTGTGTGTCGAGGAGGACCACGAAACAATGTCTTTGAGCGTGCTCCTTGCTATAAACAAAGCTCAACAGGATGATAACAACCAAATCCAACAAAATTTGAAGCAAGGTTTTGAGAGAATCTTCGCAGTACTCGCCCAAGTATCAGATGGTAAGTGCCCCAGGGCTTATTTTTCGCTGCTGATTTCTTTGAGATGGCCATGCACGTGTAGAAAACGAAGTATTTGTCACAATTATCTCGATGTGTTCAGCCCGCATTCTATGCCGTCTACGTTTTTCTGCCAACAGCAGGAAATCGCCAAAGCAGCCCTTTAATATGGTTCTCCAAGAGGCCATCCTTTCACTTAAGCAGCTCGAACATGCCGGGACTGTTGCTGCCGCTAGCATGTTTGTAGAAAGAGCAAGGAAGGTGGTGAGGTTGATTAACTTATGGACAAAACACCAGACGGCTAGTCGGTTAGGGGAGTTGGTAGAAGGAGTCTATCACTTGCGGCAGGTAGGAGATATCCAGGCAGTCCTTAACACCATACCGAACCGTGACATGGACCCTAGCTCTAGGAAAAATCTCCTGAACATCATCAGGAAGGTTGCAAAGTATCGAGAGGCTGCTCGATTTTTATATCGCACAGCGAAAAGATTCACACTAGTCCGACAAATGAAGATCGTTCTCATCAATTTGCCCCTGGAGGCGTTCCACAAAGGTGCTGTCGACTCGCACAACCCGGAACTCCCATTGAAGATCTTACAGCTCCCCGTACCAAATGGACAAGCATGGCTCCTCGAGAACATATGTCGCTTACTAAATATTGATATACTTGAAGCAAGTAATTCTTTTGTCAAACAGGCACGGAGAACATTAAAAGAAGGGAAAATTCACGCTGAGATCCAACTTCTCTTTCACTTCGAGACACGAATATCTAAGCTGCTGCCTCGGGTGGTCTGCTCGAGCAAAGACGCCTGCTTCCTCTGTAATGCTTTTATACTCATGCATGGGAAGATGCATACACCGCGATATCATGGAAGATTGTATCCTGGGTGGCGCTTGCCTGAGTTTCTAAGGGCCGACCTGCAGTCGAGTTTTAACCAGATACTGGAACATCATATTAGAGACAGCCTTACGACGTTGTTTTCTAGACGGCAGAAAACAGTCTACCCAGATCCAAACGAGAGCACACTTCTTACATTACCTGTGTCAACGTCAACGGTGCGGAGTATTTCAAAGCCTGAACCGAATATTGAAGTGAACGATGAGATGATGCAGCCTCTCCCGACTGATCACATGGCTAAAGAGAGCGATAATACGATACTGGATTCTAGACCATCGCCTAAGTTATTGAACTATTCAATTGACAGTAAACCTTCGGCAGAAAGTAGCTTCGCCAATATAGAGAAAGAGGTAGAGGCTCAATTATCAAATAACGGTCTTTCGCAGCTAGTCCCCTCGCTTTCATCTACTGAGGAACTGCCGTACGATGTTGTGTTCGGCAGCGACTACAGACTCATCCAGGGCGAGATGCTATCCAAGAGCGTTAGGATCAACAGCAAATCATCACTCTACAATGTCGGACCGCTGGAAGTTCAAATCGGATACTCGATAGAACCAAGCCTGACCACACCCGAAAGGTATTCAAAGGAACTTCCTTTCAACATAGAATGGCTCACCATGGACGAAGGAAGGGAATTGCGGGATCAGCAGACGGCTTCTATCATCGATGCAGAGTTATTAGAGGGTGAAACCTTACATTCTTTGGATGATCTGAATTGTCTTTATATTGCTGCCCAGAAATCTATTTTGAGAATCACCTTTCTTAACCCAAAAATTCCTCATTTACCAAAAGATTGATTTTCAGAGGTTTCCTCACACATTCTCAAAGTATATCATAGCTAGAAATTCCATTAAGGTGTCCCTCATATCAGGTGATCATAAACCTTTCACGGACAAACTGTGCCTTGCTAAGAACAAGCTGAACACCGTCTCTGTGAAACACACAAAATTCTACCAAATTTTATTGGTCCCCCAACACAGAGAAGGGTTTTCTTAATCAGATAAACCTAGTTTCAATCGGCGATTTGTTATAACGATAAGATTGATGATTGGGTAGAGACTAATCAAAAGAAAGATATGCTTGCCAACGGCCAAACGATCTCCAAATGCCCGACCTCGTTCGCAAGGCCATCTCGATCCAATTCCACTTTCGTTATAAGAACGTACGAGTGTACAAACCTATATTTAATACAGCGCTCTATTAGCCATATCATTTGCCGAACTTATCACATATGCCAACCCTACCGCATCTGAGTTGTATGATGATCGAGATCATCCCCTCATGTACTCGCAGACATTATCCTGCCCGAACTGCGTCACCTCATGATCTTGTTTATACCGACGACTTGCCTCCCTAGCGTACTTGTGACCACTTTTGGGATTGTAAGAAATGGTTCTGGGATGCATACGTGTGCGCATTCTCTAGGTTCGAGTTTCATCAATACTGGCCACCTGAAAAGTAAAGAAAGTCAGCTCCATCGTTCGCACAAATAATAAATCTCCATATTACCGTGTACGCTAGCCCGCATATAGCTAAGCCTTACCCACTTATATAGGGCGCAAAAACAGTCAGCTTCTCGTTCTCATGGACCGTCTGGGTAGGCGTCATCTAGTATTGTTCCCGGCTGATATAGTCTAGTAGATATCTTAGGCCTCAGGTTAACTACGCCATGAGCCTTTCAGATATCCTATTCGGAAATGAAGGGCATTTAACAGTTTAATCACATTCATTTCCAAAATATGCCACTGATAAAGGTGGAAATCACCCATCAAACCAAATACCAAGGCCTGGGGATATAGTCGCCAGCGAAACCAGCCTCCCCCCTTCGGATGCAATTATGCCATCCATATTTGGTAAAACGTTAATCTACGACACTTATTTTCATAGCACATAATTTGCAACACTCTAATGCACCAGTACAACTAGCACTATAAGCTACTAGGTAGAAATCCTGATATTAGTCTTAGTGTACAGTAGGTCCTTATCACATCAAGTAAAGTCGATTTCCCACCCCTCCTAGAATTAACAAACGAACTGCAAAATACAGGTCTTGATAAGTTTCTCCCTGCGCTACCGCAAATTTGACAATATGGTTGGATGATATATGCTTTATGACGACTGAGGAAGTGCCTAACACTAAAAGTGGCAACGACAATGCGTCTAATCGGGGTTAAGTAAGTATAAATCACATGATTACTCGTTAGTTATAAATAGCTGCAATGTTGCTGCATAGAGACTCCTAATTTGAAATTTCTTACATTATCTTCAGGTTCTAATACAGATGGAGGATACTTTCAAGCCTTTACTTCGTAGTCTCCCAGAGTAAGTTATACAGATTCCCTATGATATCCTAAAGCTAACGTATTTAGCTATCTCAATTCCCCGAGCTTGTCGGATGGTATTATCGAATGTGAGAATAAGGAGTTCAAGATTCACAAACTTGTTTTATGTGCCCAGTCAAACTATTTCTCGAAAGCATTCCAGGGAGATTGGAAGGTATATGAAAGACCTGCGAGATCTATTCTTAGTGTTTACTGACCTCAAATTATCAGGAGTCAACAGATGGACATATAACCCTAAAAGAGGATGATGTGTCCGCTGTAGAAGCAATGCTTCGATTCATGTACACCTTTGACTACGATGCCAGTAGCAGTGCTAAGAGCAGCTCTTCGCCTATGGTATTCAATGCCAAAGTGTACAGCATTGCAGATAAATACGAAGTTCTATCGTTAAAGTCATACGCGAAGCAAAAGTTTGAAACGACAGTAGAGACATGCTGGGATATGGATGATTTCCCACATGCTATTGCTGAAGTTTATAACTCCACTCCGTCAGTTGATCAAGGCCTCCGAAAGGTAGTAGTTGATGCTGCCTGCAAACATCTCGACCAACTATTATCGAAGCAAGGGTTTCGCGACATGCTTGAAGGAACTGAAGGATTCGCTCCTGATGTAGTTCAAACTCTAGCCAAGTGTCAAAAGCAGAGTGAAACACCAAGTCAAATTAAATATCGATGTCCCAATTGTCAAAAACAATGGGAGGCTGTGCTACCTTCGGCGGGAGAGTCTTATTATTGCATTTATTGCGGCAATCGTCGTGCTAATTGGACTTCTTATATAGTATGATAAGTGAGTAGTTTAGTATAAGAAGAGACGATTGTTATACATTTAAGTTGTCTCTGAAAATATTTATCTTATATTGCTCACCAGGGCGTGTCATATCTCATTTGACAGAACGTGACTACCTTAAAACTTCAATCAATCATAAAAATATCTAAAATTATTTCTTATAACTAAGCAATTATCAGAAATATAAATAAAACAATAAGAAATAGATAAAATACGTTGAAATTTCATCTCAAAAATTGTATTATTTACAATTTATTGTGCTGTCAAATGAGATGACACCCCTTGATGGCACAGGTATATTAATGCTCAGCAGTACTCCCCACCTTACACCTGTAATATTCTGAGATCCAGTATTTGGTTGTATTTGAGCTGTAACTAAAGTAATTAAGGGATTATGAACAATTACTAATGGCTACGCCTAGAAAAGTTAATTCTCAATTCTTGGTAAAATACGTGTTGAGTCTGAGACAACTAAGATAAGGATTTGCCGCATCAAAATCTAATTTCAGCGCTGGCGATAATTCTATTGATAGCTGCTTGGGCCCTTAGATACCCTTCATCGTGTCCTTCACACAATAAACACGTGTGCTCAACATGTGGTATGAGACTCAAAGATGTCCGCCAGATCTATCAAGCAGTAGTAATACTACAAATCCTCTACGTATGCTCCGCTTGGGAAACCAATAAAAGCATAGGTGACGGTCACACTAAGGAACTTATCAACTCACTCAATGGCATCCAAGCAAAAGCAGCGAGAATCATAGAGGGGGGGCTTTAAAGCAACATCGATAACAGCCCTAAATGTGGAGCTATATCTCCTTCCGACGAAGCAACAACTCTGGAAAACAAAGGTAGAAATAAACCGACGTCAAGAGCTGTAATCGATATATAGAATGACGTGGCAAAATCAGCACAACGATCCTTAATCTCTTGCAAGCTTCAAGAAACTCAAGATTAACATGACTTGAGTGGCCATCACCAACAAGAAGATGTCAATCACGTTTTATCTTCTCTTTTGTATACCGATCGAAGACTTGTTATAGCTATACCAGCCTATATACGTTGAAGCTCCACCCATTAGTCGATGCCGTAAAGTACCCTAAATCGTCTATTTTTACGTCTTCAACCCACGAATTTTGTAGCTCATTCGCTGCACCTTTGTAAATTAGGGCAGGAGGAAGTGAATTTCCATCGGCGCGGATATACACAAGTAAATTAATAACCTCTCGTGAACCATCCTGCCTTGCTGCCATAGTTTTACCTTTTTTGACATGTCATAATCCTCTTCAATTTCCGTGCCATCCCAACCATAAAGCCCTTCTCGTCCCAGTTGTAAAGGGTTTTCGAAGTAATATTGTACCGTTTGATAGTATCTATAAGCTAAAAATAGAATAGGTAATTAGCAAGAATCTTGAAATTAACATTAAAAGCACAACAACAATAGAAAATAACTCGAATCAGCTCATAGAATAGTACAAGAATAAGAGGATATTCAGATTTTACACGCATATTATTGATATTGCGGAGATGCAAACGTCCAAGCCGGTCTTTATACCGCTTCACAAATTATGAAGTCTAGTTCATTCCAACCGGACCGCATACTGCAGCGAAAAAGGGTCAAGAGTAGAAGAGACGCTCTTTACTCTGGGTGTTCGGTGTTATATAGAATCTTAATACAATCGAAGGAGTAGTATACGCTCGAAGAAACCTAGTGGAACTAGGGAAATGTTGGCTCGTCGCGAGCGCTGGATACAGGAGGGAATTGATGTGATAGGAACCGATCAATCTGAGTAGGAATTGAGTATATTCGCAGAAGTGGAGATCAAGATCGCAGCGTAGAAGACATAGTGTAATAATATACCGCGCGGGGTTAGACTGTTACATCCTGTGAGGAGGAACAACTGGGTTTTCTTTTAGACCAAATATATATTGAAGATCACTAGAAATATAAAAGTCGGGAGCCCAGCAAGGCCTAGTACAAGGCGAGACGCATAGCTATGTATAAAATATTTGATCCAAAATCATACACAATCACATTGATCGAGTATCGAGTGACTCAGTAAATATATAAATATCTACAGTGTATTCGTCTATATATCCGTCTCAACTCGCACAATTAATTAACTTGTAAATCATACACACGAAATTCGGTCGAGTAAAAGAAGAAATTGCTTGTATGATTTTAGTCTAAACATCCAGCTTTGTGTTATTTATTTGATCTAGTTCTATGACAAAACATTTGGGTACTTTACATTTTGATACTATATATTTTCAGTCAAGTTAGTAATATTAAAATAATACTGGGAGGGAAAAACTGTTGTTTTTACCTAAAATAGGGATATTTCAGAAGAGTATATATGGAAATTAACTTAAGTAGCAATTGTATTAATTACACATCAATGAGACCATAAATCCTAAACTAATACTTATATAAGTTGCTCACAGCAGATAGGCAAAAAAATCATCTAACAGACTTGATGTTATAATTAAAAGAGAAAGTATCTCCAAGATGCAGACATCAAGGTAAACAAGCAATCAGAAAACCGAAAGGAAATAAAAAGGAGGAAAACAAATCCAGCAGACATTAGAAATAAACCACTAAAACCTCAGGTCCATATAGGAAGTAAATAATCTATATCTCCCACACAAAAGAGAGGGGGAAAGCGAGTGATAACCAACAGGCCCGGAATAAGAAAAGAAGGGAACAGATTCCGTCTTCCAACCTAAAGAGAACGAAAATTATAATCTCTCAAGTGTAGAAAGAGAAAAATAGAAAGGGAGAGAGGGGAGAGAGGAAATACGAGAGGAAATACGAGAGGAAAATACGAGAAGAGAAAGAAATGACCTTAGTCCATCTATCAATCGTCAGTTATCTTCAGCATCTTTCTTTGAGCCTTTGAAGGACTGAATATCCCCTCCTCTTTGGAAATCGAGGAAATCAATCCAAATAGGCGCTTTTTGGATGAGGAGCCATTCTTGTTAGTTCTTCGGTCTTCCAAACCTGGTCACTTTTCTTGTCCAGTCCTTTAGCCAGCTGTGGAATTTCTTAGGAAGTATTTCTTGTTGAGTGAAATCCAGATTTTGTAAGGATATAGATGATGTATTGTTCAATCTTAGTTCCTCAATATCGGATATATATTGCTGATTAATATCTTTAAGGTTCTCCATCGCTGTAATCGTATCAGGATGTTTTGCACCTAAGATCTCTTTTCGTAGTTCGAGTACTTCGATTTCGAGCTCTTCTGCTTTCTCAGAGTATCCTTGCTGCCACCAGGTCGATGCAAGGTTTGCCATCGCTGTAATCGTATCGGGATGTCTTGTACCTAAGATCTTTTTTCGTAGTTCAAGTACTTCGATCTCAAGCTGTTCTGCTTTCTCAGAGTGTCCTTGCTGCCACCAGGTCGATGCAAGACTTGCCATTGCTGTAATCGTATCGGGATGTTTTATACCTAAGATCTCTTTTCGTAGTTCGAGTACTTCAATTTCGAGCTGTTCTGCTTTCTCAGAGTATCCTTGTTCCCAGTAATAGTAGCCCATATGCCTCAAAAGTACCGGCGCTTGATCTTTGTACTCCTCAGCATTTTGCCACATCGAAGCCTTTAAAGCATGCGGCAGATATACAATGCAATTTTTCCAGGTTTCATATGTACCATCGGGAAACAAAATTCGCCATTATTCTTAGAGCTTCTCCTGAAAATGAGTAAACTTGTGCCTCTGATAATGTTTGACGAGTTGCAAGATGTACTAAGCGATGTTGTTCGTAAGTTGGCAATCCTTCGTCAACTGCTCTTTGTGTCTGAAGAAATGAGTACTCAGTAAGCCGGCTAGCTGCTAGAAGAATTTCATCCTCACTATATGTGGGACCTGCGGCTGCCTTGATGAGCTCGAAAGGAATTCCTTTATGATCGAAAAATGTGATAGTATTAAGAATCTTTTCGCTGCAAGAACTTTCCTTTGAAATCTGTTTCATTGAAATAAGCCAGGTTCGCATCACGCTATTCGGTACACCGGATCGATATACATCTTGGAATTCTTGGCTTAAAAGATCCAACTGACGAGATTCGGATTCGTGAAGAAACGTTAGATATTGTTTAATGGACACCTTGGTCTTTCTGATATAAGCAGCAGCTTGAGCAATAGCGAGCGGGAGATACTGAAGAAGTTCGAGAAGCATATCTTCGTCTTCAGATAGCATAAGCTCAGACCTTCCGGTAAGTTTCCGGAAAAGATCCCTGGCCTGTTCTATGGTCATAGCTGTTACCTCGATGCCTCGGTGAACATCTACAATATTGCCGCAAATTCCACCGTCGCGGGAAGTCCAGATAATAGTTCCTGTTTGAGACTTTGGCACGAATCTGAGAAGCTCCGGACCCAGGAGTTGATGATCCTTCGAGGCTGAATAAGGCTTTTTAAATATTGCCAAATTATCTGCATTATCGAGAACAAGCAACCAATTTCTTTGATTCTCAATCCATTGCTTTACTGCACCGAGTAAATCCTCGCCTTTCAAATCTAGTGATACTCCGGCAATCCTAGCAAGATCACTATAATCTTGAGTGAAACTAGCCTCAGAATCGGCGTGAATCCAGAAAATTGCACATAGAGTCTTAGCTTGAAAGCGATAGGCATATTCGAGAGCAACCTGCGTTTTTCTACAAAGAAGTAAGCTGATGCAGTAATTAATAAACATATTCTCCACTTACCCGCACCCACCAAGACCCCATATTGCAGCCGATCGATTGCGTGATGAAGAACTAAGAAGGCGGTCTAAATTACTGAAAATATCATCTCTGTCAACCAGACCATCATTTCGATCAAAGGGCATAAAGGTTATTGATCTCTGTTCTAGAATTATCCCGTCAGAACAGGCTTTTTGAGTCAATAGATGGGGTCACTTGCGATCATAAGCAGCTTTATGCTCTGTTTCGCTCCACAACAGAACTGTGTTAGTTGAAGGTTTAGATTTAACTTGGGATATTGTCTCGTGATACCTTCATGATATCTTCTGGAGAGAACTCAAGAACAACTGAAGCTCATTAATCTTGACGTTTAGGAAAAGTCTAACTCTGTATACATACAATGCTTCTGTTTAAGATTCACAGCGCATTCTTGTGCAGCTGATCTTATCTCTTGATTATCCATATAATCAGCTGTCGCAGCCTCTACAAGAGGAGCAGCTTTGTATTCTTCCAATCCAACACCTTGAAGGCCTTGCTGAACATTAAATCGAAAATAACGTTTGCCTTCATACAGTTTTCGATGTCTTTGAACGAATATCTTCGCGGTATCCCCTGTCTGAGTCACAATATTCACTAGAGTATCGGAAAAGAACTTTAAAGGTCCTTCAGCAATAGGCTTTGTCCCCGGATTACCTGTCCCAACCGATACAAAACATTTCAGTAGCGTGCCCAATTCTACATCTCCATCATGACACCATATATTCTGAGCTTCGTTCCAAAGTTGTTCAACTGGATTATTCGCCCCTAGACCCCCGTCCACAAATTTTCGCTTTCGCGGTCCAATTGTAACCGGATCGAAGAAGCTGGTTGCTGCAGATGTTGCACGTACAGCCTCGCAGATAGTAGCCGGAATATTATTGAGTGCATCGTCCGAATTGTAAGATCGTAGAAGTACGGTCGTTGTAAGCTCAAAGGCTTTGGCACAAACAGCTCTAAATCTAGGTTAAAAATAGTCTGTAACAGGAGAAAATCTTACACTTTACATCTCTCCTTTCCATCATTGAGAGGTTCTTTATCTGACAAGCCACGGTCCTTGAGAATCTTCGTAAATACATTCCTCGAGAACTTTAGAGTCGAATCGGCCCTTGATAGATGCCCGTCGATTCAAAGGCAAACCCTTCTTTCCGAAAATCTTCTCGAACATATTCGTATATACATCGATACATTCGTCGACATCCATCTCGAGGCGCCCAAGCATGATAGCAATTATTCTGAATAAAGTTAGATAAGTCTCCAGAAGGTATACAATACCCACCCTCCAGTACTAGTTCCGCCGATCAAATCGAAGAGCTCACACGGCTTTACAATTGGCTGCCCATCCTTTATCCGTTCCGCGTTCACTTTTGCCATCAACGCCTTGATAATAAGAAGCGTAGAAAGCCCACGAACTCCGCCACCATCTGTTTATCTATGTTAGAAGGTTGAAACTATCAGGCAGTTACATATACCGAGAGATAGTAGACAACGACCCTCACGATTGAGCGGGTTGTCAGAGGCTATCGCTGTTGCATGAATTTGTGCCATATCGACGAAACAAACGATGATTAAAGCCAGCAAGATATCAGATCAGGATTTAAGTGGGATTGCTTAAGTCTTGTATGAAATGATGATTGATGATAGATGATGAATTACCTTTGCGACCGTAAGGCTGGGTTGATTCAATCAAGCTTGCTTCATCAACATTAAGGGATACTGTTTTTGAATGCAATAGTTCAGCCGCATTATTACCAGAAATCTGCAGCTTTCAGGGATTATTCTAAGTAAGCACCGGTTGAATTAAAAATATTACCCTTAGGAAATAATATAACCTCAACTCCAACATTCCATACACACACACACACACAATTTATTAACGCCCGGCGGCTAACCCGATAGGGCAACTATTACTAATATACAAGAACATTGCTTAAGTAAATTCTTAACTCCTTGGGCCCATACATCAGCTGTTTCTGCTTCTGGCTTCTCTCTTCTGACTTATCTTTATGGATTCTCGTGGGATACTAATGTTAGCAGGCTAGCTTGAAGGCTATTCTCCAA